>CM026283.1:15747546-16347546 GCA_014851415.1 Cnaphalocrocis medinalis
TTGGGCGTGTCAGGATAAACAGCAGTTCAATGTCGAATTATTCGTTAACATGGAACTAAATTTTTAAATCCATAATCATCGTCATTCCAGCCAATAGACTGGACATAGGCCTCCCCCAAAGTTATTTACATAGATCGGTCCCATGCCACGGGACTCCCACTCATAGGCAGGGTACATTGCGAGGAGATAACAGACGGCCGTTGGAGTGGAAAGGTCCTCAAGTTGAGGCCGCAGCCGTGGTAGGCCTCCCACCAGGTGAACCGACCATCTAGTTAATTTTTAAAATATCTTGCCCAAAATCGGATAAGCGCTTGGTACCGGGGGTGTTAAATTAGTTGCTATGGAAATAACTACCATGGAATTAATATTCAACTTCAACATCGTTCGTAATCGTACCTTAGTTTGGCCAAATCAAACATATCGGTTACGAGGACAAGAGCCGCTACGCAAGATGTAACTGTTCATATACTTTTATAGTTTTCAAACAGCTTCCTACAAAACAGTGGTGATATTGCGTAAAACTATAGGGAATTCCTGCGCCCGCGTCGGTATTGATTGGCGCCGCTCCGCGAGCTGACTATTGAGCTGGCACAGAGTAGCTACGACTAGAGACTAAGTAAAGTGTCAAAGGCAGTGCAAGGCAAAGGCCTCCATCATAGAAATAAGTCATCGCTACTATGATGGGATTTATCACCACGCTTGCCTAATGCGAATTAGTGATCACAAACCCGAGATATATCCGAAAAATTCGAACTACCTATACTTTTGCTCGACCCGGGACCCCAAGATCACAGAGCACTACCTAATGCGATTCGCAAACTAACCAACAAAATAATAATTTGTTTTTAATTAATAAATGTACAGGCTGCCACTTATCAGGTTTTGTATACTGTGATGTATGGAAGTACCTACGTAATTACTTTCTTTCTGTCTTTCAACCTGGATAAATATTTGTGTGATGAACACTTGTGTTTGTTCAGCTTATATACTGTCCTACTGCAGGGCAAAGGCCTCCATGATAGAAATTATGACTGATTTCTATGATGGTTACCCAATATGTATTTTTTTTAAGTGATAGATAGCAGACGAGCAGGCGGATCACCTGATGACAAGTAATTGCCGCCACTCATGGACACTTGCAACACCAGTGGAGTTACAAATGCGCTGCCAACCTTTGATGATGATGATGATGATGAACCCCTCCGGGTGGGCCTCCGGTACCCTCACTTACTCGGCGAAACACAGCACAGGGGCTGCTTCACGCCGGTTTTGTGTGAGGCAGTGGTATCACTCCGGTCGAACAGGCCCATTCATGCCGAAGCGTGGCTCTCCCACAGTTAATTCTGCCTCCCACAGCAATTCAAAAGCTATATTTGTGGTCATCTGTTGTCTTTAATATCTGTAACAAAATTGCTTAAGCTAAGTACTTCGTACGGGGTCAGGTCGATGTATGAGATGTTTTGTGAATAAAAGTAAAAAAATGATTTTGTCTCTGAACTTCGCCTACTCTGCACCGCGAAGGAAAGCTTTCGCCGAGTGTTTCTTGAGAGCCGATCTTTATGCAAGACACGTCGAGCACGAATTTACAGGCAATTCATTCGATATTGGATTATTAGGCATTGATCTTTTTAAAATTTCCAACTTAAACCCGGAGCAGACGTGGGGAAAAAAGGAATTTGTTTGAAACTAGTTGCCGACTGCGGGATTGCTTGGGTAAAGTTAGGCAGTTCGCCAAGCGGTCTTAGGGATATTACGGGACTTTTTCTATCGGTCGGATTTGAAGTGATAAAGGTGCGGTTCGATTACAGCGATGTTAGCTCAGTGGATATAACCCTCCTTTTGCTTTGCCGTAGTCGGGTAAAAAACGTGCAACTGCCTAACAGGAGGCCATGGGTTCGAATCCGAGCTTATTAATTGTGGATTTTACAAAATGTGCATATATTTATTTGCTCGGTGGTGTCAGAAAGCATTATGAGAAAACTTGTATGGCTGGTTTCTGAAACGTGTAAAAAGTTTGTAGTCGCGTTTAAAACGCCAGTCTTAAGCCGTACTTGGATCTTTCTCGCTAAGGAAACCAGCCTATCTCATAAAGAATTACCTAAGGAAGTTTCTAAAAAGCTGATTTCTTATGCAGGCTAAGTTTACCTAACCTAATTAGGCCTAGAATATTTTATGATACCAACATCCTGTTTACCCAAACTTTAGACGGAATATTTGGTTGTTTCTTTCGAAAAAATACAAGAAGTTACTACGTTAGCTATAGGTTAACAGTAAGCATTTTTTGAACCTATTATTGTGTACTGAATAAACATTTCTCGTTTTCGTATGCCTGCTAATTAAAGTTAGGTACAAAGTTAGCATAAACCTGAGACCCATCTCCAACTCAGTTCTGCGTAGCAAACATGTTACTAACGAATTAAATTATAAAACTTAACGCAAGTTACCGGTTCACATACAATAAGATAAGGCAGTATGTGTACTTCTGGTGCGAGTTGTCCCAAACAACCAGCCACCGCAAATTCTGGCGCGCACCGTGAGACAACTTTTAATTAAATACTAATGCTATTCGTAAGGAAATTTACAATTAAATTAGGGATGTGGATGTGCTGAGAATATCGATAAGGTTATCGATGTTATAACGCAACAACAGTGATTCCGAGAGGGTGAAGATAAGAATTTGCATGTTTGTTCTGAGGTAGAAATGGGGTACATATCAGATAATATCACGTATAACTTTATAAACAAGTTGTCTGGTTGGTTTACTCATTTCAGCGTGTAATTCCCGTATGCCTCCTAAGCTATTTCTGAGCCCGGGGCACGCTTAGACTATCATATGATCTAGGATTTGGGGAGTCTGGTATTGTTTTATGTCCATATATGCCCATAAACAGCCTGCAACACCATTAGAGTCACAAGTGTGCTGCCAACCTTTAACCCTCTTTCCCCCAGTGGGGCCTCTAGTACCCTCTTTGATTTTCGGATTTGGGGAGTCTGGTTATTACAATGAAACGACTACCGTCTGACCGTTGCAAACCTTTAACAGGGGAACCAGACTTACTGAACCATGGTTACATGTTTCAGACATTCGAAACGTGTACCGTTTTTTCACGATTATTTTCACTACGAGCCGATAGTAAAAATACGCATTTAGATGAAAACAGGCTGTTGATTTATAAATAAAAATAATGTAATGCAAATTAGTTTTAAATTTATCATCGACCTCAATTCCAATTAATTTTACGATAAGAAAACAATGTTTTTTTAATTATACTACATAACATAGTTCATTGTATTCGTATGAACTTACTTTTTCGAAATCAGCTGTTTCATTTTAATTTTCAAAGTTGTGACCAATACTTTTGTGGGATTGATATTTTTTAATGTGATGACGAACAGACGGACCACTTGATTAATGCTAAGGCGAGAAAAAGAGAGAGCAAATGGGGTATACGATCGCGACATCTTGTCTGGAAAACGCACGTTCTTATCTAGAGAGATGCTACCTCTCGTTTGTCCATCTTATCGGTTTAAATCTATTGGTACTTGAACCGCAAACCACTAGTCTTAATTTACGATTGAATTGAATCGAATATAAATATTTAGTAGGCCAGTCGTCAATCAGACATTCCAGCGATTCAATTAATTTCGGTAGTAAATTATGATTCTAAGGCCATTAGTTGTGTTCCGACTCGCAGCCAGGTTTGAGATGACGTTGATAGATTGTGTGTGGGAGTATGGGGCCTTTTGATATATTTAATGGTTTCATATCTTTATTTGCTAGTGTGAGTGAGTTTTAGTATTAAAACAATATAAAAAAGAATGATGATAATAAATATTGAGAAAATATACATACATTATTCTGTTTCTAAACTAAGGTTTTTACTTTTGGTGCGGTTCGGTGCTTTTTGCTTAAGGTTTTAACGTTGGTGACATAAACACCCAGAATAAACACATCTACTTTTTATTAACAAATATTATTAAATGCTTGTTGAATATTGCGTATCAATTGGCTCTCAAAACACTTTTCGTTAAACGAATTGCCCATTGTAGTACCATAATTTTGGACGACCCGTTTAGCGCAATGGTTTGAGTGCCGGTTGAGACGTAAGGGTCGCGGGTTTGATTCCCGCACCAACACAAATGTTTGTTGATGAAACAGATATTTGTGTTGGGTCTGGGTGTTTGTGGTTCCTTAGTTGTTTCTGGTTTCCATAGTACAAGGGAAAACCTTAGTTTGGGACCAAGAGAATGTGTATGTGATGTTGTCTGAATTTATTTATTTAATATAATAAATAAATAATGATAAATAAATACGAAATAATTAATTAATAATTAAGCGAAAACCAATTAATTTTTTCGTTGACTTATTAAGTGTTAAATCTTTATCTCAGATCCCGTCAGTCTAAAGATTCAAGGACCTGGCAGTATTTTACCCAGCCGAAGATAACAAAGTCTAGCATCGAAACACAATTCATGTTATCGATAAAAATCCATCGACAAAGGAGCATCACTAACTAGCATATGTGTAGGGCGATGAAGAAATTAATTCATATTTCAGCACTAATGAAGCAGCCGACCGAAGTTGCACACATGCACGGAGAAAATATTCTATTGTTGTTTTTAATTTGTGCCCTTTGACTTTGGTTGCGTTGTGGATCTTTAATTGAAGTTAAAGAGTTTATAAACAATCACAATTAAAAGAACTCACCTTCAAACAAGCCCAGATAATGTTAACCTACCTGCTGCCGTCAACGACTTATCACGAGACCTCTTCTTCTTATCGAGTCGATGGCGATAAAGTAATGTTTACTCAGTCAAATACTCCGCTATACATTCTGCGCTGTCAGTGCCCTGCTGGAGATCATCATACGTGCAGCTATACGGGCCCGGGGCATGCCAGAAGATAGGCCATGGTCTGGGGGGCGGCGACTGCACTCACAGATATTGCTGGACTCATCTGTTTACCCCCATTTGTACAGGTTGTAACTACATCGGCCAACCCTTGTGTGCAGACTGAGACTCTACTGTCAGATAGAAACAATCATAAATAATAAGAAATACAAACATTTAAGCACACACACATACAAAAACTCGTACATACACACAGACACACATTCACCCTCGCACACAAACGCACACACACACACATTTAATTTAGCATTGTTATTCTTTACAGTTTAGTTTTTTATTTTTTTCTTTCAATACAAATACCTATAAGCTGAATCCTCTCGCGCGCTCCGGCAACGCATCGCCCGAACCAAAAGCAAAGCAAAGCAGCCCACTTGTGACTACCACTGGTGTTGCAGGTGTCCATGGGCGGCGGTAATTGCTTATCATCAGGTGATCCGTTGACTCTAATGCCATCTATAATATCATAAAAAAACCTTTTACTATTGCGCGTTGTAACGTGACGTCACATTATCTTCTAGACACGGTATTTGTAGAGAGCAAAACTCTACCGGACAATAGCGAGCCATACTCTTCAAGCAAGGCTTACATATTTTATAGCCTCAACAGGACCTTTGTAAAATCTTCCGTCCAACCATGGGACCTTCTATAATTGTTGTCTAAATTCTCTCTAATCCCCCTCAAGGGTCTGACCCGAAGGTTCTCGAGGCGACCTCGGGCAGTCCGTTAAGTAACGCTGTCCGTCCATCAGGGGCTTAGGCAACCAAATATACACAGCCTGTTTACTAATATAACAGGATAATTGAAAACTAGGAACAATATCTCACAATTGCAATTGAATTTAGGAAAGATAAATTTTAAATTTATTAAACCTCCCACAAGTTCTCATAATGTACGCATTCGACTACTCAAGCCCTTTTAACCACAGCCAAGACTGTGACGTCATGAAAGAAGAATAGAAAAATGAAACGCTACTCGCTCAAGAAATGTATCTTCTATTCCCATCCTCTTTTCAGGCACTCCTCGGAATAGCCATATCTACAGAATGGCCGCTCATATAAATTAAATTTAATGTTTCCGGCTTGGTTTTTGTGCCAACAAATTATGCCGCCAAATCCTTATCAACCATTATACCATTTTAAAACTAAACGTTCCTGCGAATATTGTAGTGTTATTTGGCAAGACCCTACGTGTAGGGTGGCACTATTTGTGCTACCATATAGGATATGTTCGCGCGCTCCGGCAACGCATCGCCCGAACCAAAAGCAAAGCAAAGCAGCCCACTTGTGATACCACTGGTGTTGCAGGTGTCCATGGCGGCGGCAATTGCTTATCATCAGGTGATCCGTGACTCTAATGCCACTATAATATCATAAAAAAACCTTTTACTATTGCGCGTTGTAACGTGACGTCACATTATCTTATAGACACGGTATTTGTAGAGAGCAAAACTCTACCGGACAATAGCGAGCCATACTCTTCAAGCAAGGCTTACATATTTATAGCCTCAACAGGACCTTTGTAAAATCTTCCGTCCAACCATGGGACCTTCTATAATTGTTGTCTAATTCTCTCTAATCCCCCTCAAGGGTCTGACCCGAAGGTTCTCGAGGCGACCTCGGGCAGTCCGTTAAGTAACGCTGTCCGTCCATCAGGGGCTTAGGCAACCAAATATACACAGCCTGTTTACTAATATAACAGGATAATTGAAAACTAGGAACGATATCTCACAATAGGGTATTTTACGACTTTTTTTTTAATAATTTACTGTAAAGTTTTTGAAGTATAAATCACAGCTTCCATTTTTATTTTTTTTCTATCATCATTAGTTCCAAAGATATAGAGATGCAAAGTTCCCAATCAGAAAAGGAGAGCGATACGCTATTAATGACGTCACTAGGCTAGTGCTTCCTACAAGCGCAGTACAAAATTTTGTTTAAGAAAGAGACAGGTATATCAGAAGTTTGTTGCTCTATAACTTTCTTGTATTCAAACTTTTTATAAATGTTTCTTCAATAATCGTACACTTATACAGTAAATTATCGAGTCTAGGTATCGGATGTCGATATTTTAACGACGGTAAAATACCCTATTGAATTGAATTTAGGAAAGATACAATTTTAAATTTATTAAACCTCTCACAAGTTCTCATAATGTATTCGACTACTCAATCCCTTAGCCACAGCCAAGACTGTGACGTCATGAAAGAAGAATAGAAAAATGAAACGCTACTCGCTCAAGAAATGTATCTTCTATTCCCAGCCTCTTTTCAGCACTCCTCGGAATAGCCATATCTACAGAATGGCCGGCTCATATAAATTAAATTTAATGTTCCGGCTTGGTTTTTGTGCCAACAAATTATGCCGCAAATCCTTATCAACCATTATACCATTTTAAAACTAAACGTTCCTGCGAATATTGTAGTGTTATTTGGCAAGACCCTACGTGTAGGGTGGCACTAATTTTGTGCTACCATATAGGATATGTTCGCTGACGATTTGATAATTTATTTTTCGTTCTTTTTTGGTTTGTAAACTATCCCGCCACCAGTTCAAGTCTTTCTTACCGTCTAAGCATACGTACCGAATCCTAAGAGACGCTCGCCTGGTAATTTGTGCCCTGTCCCATCTCAGTGTCACTTCTGCCCAAATGCGCGTGAAACACTATACACAGCACAAGCGACTCGCTTGTTGACAGCAATTTTAGTAAATCAAAAAATATAAAAGAGTGTTGTAGAATGGTCAACCCAATACGTAGCTGAGGTAGTTTTTTTTAATAATGCGAAATCACGAATTCACCTGATGGCAAGCGATTGCCGCCGCTCTGCAACACCAGTAGAGTCACGGTGTGCTGTTAACCATTAACCCGCTTTCCTCCTCAATAGGGCCTCCAGTAAAGTTCCTTGAACACACTTGCCAGAATGACGGTATCCAGAAATATCACAACCACATACCACTGCCTCACAGAAAACCGGCGTGAAGCAGCCCCTGTGTTGTGTTTGTTGAGTGAGTGTACCGGAGGCCCACGGGGGGGAAGGGGATAAAAGGTTGGCAGCGCACTTGTAACTCCACTGGTGTTGCAAGTGTCCATGAGCGGCGGCAATTGCTTACCATCAGGTGATCCGCCTGCTCATCTGCTCTATCACATAAAAAAAAAATATCGAGTAGCCGGGAAGATCCTTAAGTTTCCCTAAGTATTGGCTCTCCTGGCCGGGAGCCTCTCCAAAAAATAGCCAGTCTCCGCCGGGTTGTAGCGAGAAAATTAAATTGCTCCATTAACTTCCTTGAGGCATAATGCTCAGCCCAATTGGGAGGTAGCAGTGTAAAATGCTCCTCGTTGCACTCCTATTGTTCTAATTGAGTTGCCCTTATTTATGCAGAGAGGATTCATTGTTTTGAAGGTTGTGTTGCGTGAATGCTTGGCGTTTGGTTTGAAATAAAAAAAAACAATAAGTTGAAAATTTTCATTTTCAATTCAATCTCACTTGTGACTCTACTGGTGTTGTAGGTGTGCGATGGGCGTCGGGAATGTCTCATTATCTGGTGATCCATCTGCTTGTCTGCCACCTATCACATAAAAATATCTTAAAAAGAGGTTACGACCCCCAGTAGATGATGTAAATAGATACTAGATAGATATACTTTATTACACAGAAATAGAATACATGAGTGAAACAACAGCGATAAACAGTATAATAACGGTATCGACGCAAGAAAAAGAGATGTGTAGTTCTGTGCTTTATCCAAGGAATACTTTGTTGTGTTTAAGTGTTTAAGGTTAAGGACCATCACAAAGTAAAAAAAAACATATTATTAACTCCCAAGAATATTGGCAACCTATGTACATCTCGAATTAAACAAGCTACACACACAGTGATTTCAGTATGTTCTCCAGCACAAATGACTGAGATGGGCTATTAGGGAAATACACGATACGATATAGTGCTAACGCGGTCAATGAACTCTACGACATCGATGTCAGCTAGATCCAACTTTGCGTCTATTTATTTTGTGACGCAAATGCATTGAAAAACATTTCCTGCTAATTCTAAACAAAGGCACATCGCCGCTCAACCCCGTGTGGAGCGGAAAAAACAAAATCATTTTCCACACAAACTTGTTCGTGTGTCCCAGAGAGAAACAAATAGGGGCGCGATTTTTGCAAAAAAATACTTGCCTGCTTTTTTGTTTGACGGTTTTTACATGGAACATGGCTGTTGTAATACTTCTGTTTACGCTTGGACTAAATACCTAGTTAGTTTTTATAAGCTTTTATTTAAATTTTACGCAAGTTTTGTCGGGTAAATTCTTTGCAAGGAGATAAAATTTCACTCTACTTTCCACTTTCAGGGTCCGGTTGAAGTAAATGCAAACGTTTGATTAAATAATCCCTAAATTGTTTGTTTCTCTCACATTATAGGTCAAAGCCCCGTTGGTCTAGTGGTTTAAGAACCGGGCCGAGATCTTGGGACCCTGGGCGAATTTCGAAATTCGCGGGTCGAGCAAAAGTGTGTTTCGAATGTTTCGAACATTACTCGGGTTTGTGATCACCAATCCGCATTAGGCAAGCGTGGTGAATAAGCCTAATCCCATCACAGTAGCGATGACTTGGTTTTTGTGATGGAGGCCTTTGCCCTGCAGTGGGACAGTATATGAGGTTGATACTTTACGTTATACCTAATTCAAAATACATAGCTTGTAGTGCGATTAGTACTGAAGCAGTGACATTTATGCTCCCGACCATGTCAGCGTAGTGAAATAGGGACCTGTAGCGCTACATGAGTTGACATCTAAAACTGACATAACGTAAACTATTGCTCTGTCTCTTTCAAATGCATCACAATGAAAGAGACAAAGCGATAGTTTTCGATAGCGAGGATAGTATTTCAAACTCATGGTAAGGCTACTGATATTAGTTTTTGTTTTAAAATTACGTTTCGTTTTCTTTGTCTTATTTACTCTTTGATATTCCTTGTCTTTGTTACGTTATATTAAATACCTTATACCGTTTTATTGGTAACCGTCGTCAAGCATAACTCCTATGACATTTTCTACTATTCGTCGAATCTCGTACAAAACATACCTAGTCTTTACTTTGTTGTAACGCAATCGAGTAAAACGGACAAGCACATATGAATCTGCCACTTGAAAGTAAGAAAAGGTTCAGAGACTACCCTTATTCAGAACCCGTCAATCTGTCGTTTCCTTTTGCTCATTTTATATAAACTTGATATTATCAAGGTTAAAGTGAGCAAAAAGGATTGACAGGGTTTCTTTTTTAACAACCGACGCAAAAAGACGAAGTGTCGTTTTTCTTCTTAGGCAACTGGTTGTCAAACTTGGTTGCCAATGCGGCCGAAAGGGGTGTTATCATGAATTTAGTCTTAGGTAATAGACCTATTATCTAAGACTAAATTCATGATGGACCCATGGGTGTTATAAGTTTGACTTATCTGTCTGTCTCTCTATGTACGACTGCCACCGGAGTGATACCACTGCCTCACAGAAAACCGGCGTGAAGCAGCCCCTGTGCTGTGTTTCGCCGAGTGAGTGAGGGTACCGGATGCCCACTCGGGGGGGAAGGGGATAAAAGGTTGGCAGCGCACTTGTAACTCCACTGGGTTGCAAGTGTCTATGGGCGGCGGCAATTGCTTACCATCAGGTGATCCACCTGCTCGCCTGCTACCTATCACATAAAAAAAAATTTACGTCTGTCTGTAGCATCGTAGGATCCGAACGGATAAACTGATTTGAATTTGTTTTTTTTTTCATAATATTTGAAGTTTCATTTTAATATGATACGCATTTTAATATTATAATATCTGCGTACAATATTACTTTGTTTGGCATACTTAACTCTTTAGGTAAATCTACAAAATAAATTCGAAAATATTTGTCTATATGTCTTTTTTATACCTAAATTGTACTTTAGATGCAAGAAATGCAACGAAATCTAATATTATTAGTTGTACGCAACTATTTAGTTCGTACTTTGTTGTTATACACCCGTGTTAATTTACCGAATAAATGTTTAAGTAGGGTGTGTAATGTTGATATAAGTTTAAAAAAAACTAACATTCAAGCGATATAATTTCATTTCGCATAATCTTAATGGTATAACCACTCATTTAGTATAATAAATGTTTAGTTAAATTATATGGTATATTTTCATTCATATAACCATCAATAACTCTAACGTTCATTTTATCTATCTATTCAAATGTATAATTATCATTTAACATAAAATCGAATAATATACATCTCATATCGTATAACTGTAATTAAACAAACATTGCAACATGCAAGTAGGCATGCAACATGCAAGCAAGCATGCAACATGCAAGCAGGCATGCAGCATGCAAGCAGGAATGCAGCATGCAAGCAGGCATGCAGCATGCAAGCAGGCATGCAGCATGCAAGCAGGCAAGCAGCATGCATATACAAACATGCAGCATGGCTGCAGGCATGCAGCATTTCATTCGTTTGCGTGTGCTTCGGCGCTGCGGGAAGCCAGCCCCTCCACCCTAGCGTAATGAGCTTCAGGCACCCACGCTCTCCTCCGCAGCTTCGGCTTACTGGTCGCCTTCGGCGACCAGCCTCAGCCGCTGCGGAGAGCCCGAGTGCCTGAACCTTATTACAGCGAGTGGGGGCTGCCTCCCTCCGCGCCTCCGCCTTATTAAATTACACTCTAGGGGTAGGGCAGACAAGTACCACGTGAAAGTCGAAGTAGGCTGGTTGGGTTCGCCCTAATGTTTTGTAATAATATGATTAGAATACTTTATAACATTAAGCATTATACCAAATGATTTTTATATTACTTAAGCATTATATAAATGATTTTTTATATCAAAGAGGTATATAAATGTGATTATGGCACCTGTAACATTATATCAAACAATAATTATACGAAATGAAAATTAGAGAAACCGAAATTAGTTCAAGTAAAAATTCTATTAAATGAGCGTTATATCGAAGAAAATTAGTTCATTTGAGTTTCGGCCAAATGGAGCGCACCCGTTTAAGTACCATGTAATGCATTTCCGACGCTATAGACTACTAATCCTTCGCCTGTCCCAATTTTGGACACAATAGAAAACCAATTTCCTCTATGCACGCATCTATGAGCGACCACAGCCTGATGTAGCTAAGTACATAATACCCATTTACGTTAATGTAGGAAACTCAGACTATAATTAAAAAAAATGTCTATGTTATACAGTTGCGTGTCCAACAAAACTACGCAACAGTCGCGGGAGTCTTTTACGGCCACGGTCTATAAAATAATAGCTGACATAATCTTTCGCCAGTACATTGATTACCTGATATCAAACAGCAGCTCAAACTTGAACTTTTGTATGCAGACAAAATAATGCCATAAATGATAACGGAGATACCGCCACAACAGGCTAAAGCATACTAAATATGAGTAGCGTACTGTAATTGTACTAATGAGTCCTAAGTCAAAAGAGTCTAACTCCACGTGACTCCTGTAGCGCTACCATGAGTTTACAGTGACAGAACTCGCTAGCGTCTGCGCAAAAATAATGTATGAAAAAGTGTACAGCGCCTCTAGCGGTCACTTGAGAAACTAAAATCTGTAGTATCGAGTTGTCATATTGAAACGTATTCGCTAGCGAGTAGCGTTTACGTTGCGCTACGAGTTGACATTGAAAACTGACTTAACGTAAACTATTGCTCTGTCTCTTTCAAATGCATCACAATGAAAGAGACAAAGCGATAGCTTTCTGCGTAAACAATAACGCACTCGCTATCGAGCTAACGCTAGCCAGGTTTACGTGTTCAATCGAAATCTATTCGACGCCCGTTTACTCGCTATCCACTGTAGTAATGTTACGTTACTTTTCGATGCCAACTCATGGTAGCGCTACTGTGTATGTAGACGTAAAGTGTCATTAATACATTGGTCGTGGATGGAGATACCGTCACGATATTCTAAAGTGTACTAATATGAGTAGTAAAATACTGATTTTGAGTAGAGTATACTGATTGTTACTAATATGAGCGCACTAATAAATACAAAAATATTTATTGCTTGCCAAGTATTACAATGAACTTAAATACTAGTACAATGTAGCTTACACTCGAATTCGATGCATTTTGCAGGCGTTGCAATATGAGTCCTAAGTCCAAAAAGGCTAACTCTACGTGACACCTATAAACGTAGACATAAAGTGTCATTTACTCGTTGGTCGTGAATGAAGATACCGCCTCAATATTCTAAAGCGAACTAATATGATTGAAGTATTGCTAATGGGTATCGCAAACACTATCGCCGTCAATATTGGCTCGTGAGCTCGCACGCGTGAGCTCGCATAATGCGGCTCAGTCTGGGCCTGGACTGAGACGCGGACTTAGGCAGATGTAGCACACTCTGTGGGTGTCTTGAACCAATAAAGTTAAAGGGGGATTAGTTTCAAGTCGTGTCGATAGGTGGCGCTGGGTGTTGATTGCATCGCGTGTTTTGTCTCTTCGGTTTAGATAAGCCTTGTAATTTTCCTTCGACTTAACCAATTTATAAATAGTACCTACACGTATAGAATATACCAATTGTGAAGGCTAGAACAGATGTTTATGTTGTGATGTCAATTTTTTTTATACTTTAGGAAGGCAATCGAGCAAGGGGATCACCTGATGGTAAGTGAACACCGCCGCCCATGGGCATCAGCTACACCAGAAGGAGCATACGCGGCCTTTTAGGAAGGTATAGGCTCGATTTTTGAAGATTTGAATGTCGTACCGGTTCGGAAATACCGCTGCGGGAAGTTGATTCTACAATGAGTAGGATAAATAAGTATTTCTATTTAGTGGTTTGTGTGTATGCTTGTATTTCGGAGAAAAGGCTACCCTTTTAATTTTAATATTGACCCTTTTATTACAATGTTTGTGATAATTCTCCACTATTACACACCGCGTCTATCACGAAGTGTTTGTGTATTTGTCTCGAGTGCGGAAATCGTAATTTGCGCTATCAATATGTATGCGCAAACACCGATATGTTTGCAGCTGGTTGCGGAGCGCAAATAGGTTAATGATTTACTGGAAATTCGCGGACGTTCCGGTTGACGGGAAAGCAGTTTGTCATGTAAACATGAGAGTTCTGCTGGTGATTTTGTGCAGCTATGGGGTAGTAATTAAAGTTTCACAAAAAAAAACTTTATGTCAAAAATAAAGTGACCTATGGAGGAACTTGGGAGAGGCATTTGCCCAGCAGTGGGACACTATAGGCTAATATAAAAAAAATGTCAAAAATATGTGGACTTGTGGTGATGCGTGCAAAGGAAGGCCGCCTTTCTTGTACATTACTCTATAACTATAACTAGTTTTAAGTTGTATACCTCTGTTTTGTGTGCAATAAAAAGCATATTCATTCATTCATTTAAATGATTGGGTTAAAAAGCGAGCGTATTCTTTCTTAAAAAGGTCGGCAGCGCACTTGCGACTCCTCTGTTGTTGCGGGTGTCCATGGGCAGCAGTAATCGCCTACCATCAGGTGATCCGTCTGTTCGTCTGCCCCCTATCTCATAAAACAATAAATCTGAAGCGAAATAAGCGTGGTGAGTAAGCCTAATCCCATCATAGTAATAATAACTGATTTCTATCATGGAGCCCTTTGTCCTGCAGTGGGACAGTATATAGGCTAATACTTCTTAAAATCTGAAGTATGTACTTAGATACAAATACGTGCACTCTCAATTCTCTTGCCCTCATATTTCGATTGGCCATCAGTGTAACTCGTACACGACCGAAGAAGGATTAGGCGTAGAGCCAACGGCTTTTACAGGCACGGGGGTACAAGACCGCCAACTTATAGTCTTCGGGCTGACATAGACACTGAGAATTTCGTAACAGGAAAACTCAGTTCAAAAAACCGCATAGATTCTCTGGCCCTGTGGAGAGAAGTTGCATCTTTATGTATATTGTACCATCTTTACCATAGAGTGTTCCGTGGAGTTGTTTGAGTTAAAGTGAAACTATCTTTTCTTAATTTCACCACAGTACTAGTACTCAACTATGAAGTGGTTTTGCTCCACCAACATGACACTTACTAGCCTACTGCTAGGCTACGAAAGCCGTCAAGTAGGATTCCATCCAAAGACAAAAAACTGGTGCGATGTAACTTACACCCAGCGCCATCTGTTGGCAACTACTACGAAAATAGCAAAACTATGTTCCCAAACAAAATTAAGTCGGGCCTCTAGTTCCCTTATAAATAAAACGATAACCACTGTGCACTTCTTCTCATAACCCTTTTTAACATCCCCATTGCATTAAAAAGCTCGTAAAAAGACTCTATAAATAAACTTTATGCAGCCGAACTCATAACGCCCCAATAAACCAATGGAAACCCCAAAACAATACTAGCATTTAAATAAAGATCGCGTAAAAACGGACCGAATACAGTATCCGAATTCACTGACCGATATCTCGGTTCTAGGGATGTGTTACGTATAGGATGGCCATGGTATGGACATTCCGGAAAATGTGTACTTTGGATCTTTTTTTTAGGTGGCAGACGAGCAGACGGATCACGGACAGATGGTGGTAAGCGATTACCGTCGCCCATAGACACCTGCAACACCAGTAGAGTCACAAGTGCGCTGCCAACCTATAACCCCCTTTCTCCCCAATTATCATATTCGACTTTCTACTGGTTTTCTTGAGATTTATTAATCCATTCTTAATCGGTTCTGAGAGAAAACCTACCGCCATATCGTAAGTATAGGTTTGTTTGTGTTAAGTTTTGCGATCAGTAATACCATATTCTGCTATAAAGAACTCTTCGATATCAAGGTCAGCGTGAGCCGACTTTTCGTGTTAACTGTTGTGGTATATTCTGTTTCTTTTCTTTGCCGTGTCCGATATTTAAATTTTAAGACATGGCAACCCTACTCATGACGGCGATAAAATGCCCAATGGAGACATAAAGCAAGTTTCACATCGTAAAAAGGGAGAAGGAATGGACGCACCGACAGGTATTTCTTTGCGAAGGCTTGTTTTAGGGGCCCTTGGAAGAAAACTCTCGGAATAACGCACAAAGAGGATTTTTATTGAACAAAAGGAGAACCATGAAAAAAAAATGTCTCATTCACTAGTCCATACACTGCTAATCTTTTGGATTACGACCCTCAATCTTTTGCAGACTGGGGAAATCCAACTATTATAGCCCGAGGCAAGAAAGTGTAGTTATGACCTTGAATGCGCAGAAACCAATTTTGATAGAAATTCTTCTTTTTTACAAGAGCGCAAAATAACGGTCATCGCTATACTTTCGTGCCTCCAGCTTATAAATGCTTATAAGTAACTCTGTCTGTCTGTTACTCTTTCACGCCAAAACTACTGAACGGATTTGAATTAAGTGTAAGATGGGATGGTCTAGACCCTGAGAAAGAACATAGGCTACTTTTTATTGCGAAAAGGTAGGGCAGGGCAGGCTTAAAGGTTGGCTGCGCACTTGTGACTCTACTGGTGTTGCAGGTGTCTATGGAACCGTCAACCTTTAAGCCTGCCCTGCCCTACCTTTTCGCAATAAAAAGTAGCTTATGTTCTTTCCTGACATCGTTTACCATCAGGTGTTCCGTCTGCTCGTCTGCACGTCTGCTAGCTTCCCAGAAAATCAAATTACGATAGCGACAAAAACGATTTTCCAATTTCGTTTTCCTTAAAATAGAACCCGAACGTTTCCAACAGCTCAGTCAAGACAATTGTTCGAACCTTTGACAATACGAAGCCCTGCATATACGAAGAACTGGGAATACTATATTGCTTCTGATATTTGAGATAAAGGAGCGACGACTTTGTATTGAAATTGATCACAATAGATACAGGTGTTATGTGTTCATAATATAGACCCAAAATATATTTGTTAAATGTTACGCCTGAAGGCGGTAAACGAGCAAGCGGGTCATCTGCTGGTAAGTAATCACCGCTGCCCATGAATATCTGCGAGATCAGAGAGGTCGCTGATGCGTTGCCGGCCTTTTAAGAAGGAGTAAGCTCTTCTCTTGAAGGTCCCTAAGCCGAAATACTGCCGCAGCTAAACTATTCCACAAAACTGAGGTTCGCGGAAGAAAATTCCTCGAGAAACGCACAGTGCTGTGCTAAACCTCTTTGTTGACTTCATAAAAGCTAGTTCAAACTAGTTGCAACCATTAGTTTATCTGCGGTAAAAGTTGAGCCAAGATCGTGATAAAATTATCAACTAAGTTCTTTCCGAGATACCGGAGTTAGCCGCAACAGCTATGAACACTTCGGTCTAAACGGAATGCATACAATGTAATTCGCCGTTTTGAAACTAGTGTTGTAGGCGATGTTAAGAAATGTCGATAGTTTCGAGAAAGTCTCGTGAGTTTGTGAAACTGGCACAACATCTACCAACATGGTAATGGTAGTTGGCTTTGCCTATTTGTTGATTACGTACATGATGTTCAATGGCTGTGTTATTTCAGAACACTTCAGTTCTTCACCTTAAAGACGTGGTACAGTTTGTTTTCAATTCAAATGAAACAAAAAAAAATTTTTTTGAATTGAAATACTTAGGTACTATTTTTTTCATTAAATAGTTGTATTCACAAAATCTACCATTGATAGTGAAATTAAACTACTCAATAAGGTTAATTTAGAAAATGAAAAGAGGTAATTATTTCATCCAAACAGAACTTCTACTTATCATCCGTTAGCATTTGCGAGCGACGCTTCTGCATGAATGGGGACCAGGGCCTTACTAAAAACCTGCACGAAGCAGCGCTGTAGGTATTTGCCCCAATTGTAGCTGCCGGAGGCCCAATCGGGGAGAAGGGCAGTTAAAAGGTTGGCAATGCACTTATATTTTCGGTGTCAATGTGAGGCTGCAATTAGGTACTTTGCATCAGTGACTCACGTGTCAAATTTTAAATTTTTTTTTTGCTAAGTATGGTCACGGTCTACATCGATAATGGAACTATCGACTGCTAAACCACACTAGTTAAAGCCGTGGTTGCAACCAGAGCCGTTTGCGGGGGAGTCGTATGCAATTTGGTGGTCTTGCGATTAATAATTAGCTAATTAAATACAGTCACGTTTCTGAGGTAAGCAGGAGGTAAAATAACGTTTAGGTTAATGATTTAGGTTGCATTCCTGCGATTCATCCTTGCAGTGAATATTCAACATTATCACAGATATAAGTCCGTACATCAACAGACAGCTAAAGAGTGGAACACCCAGCCGAAGTCTGTTTTCCCGACCACTATAATCTGGACATCTTTGAGCCATCTTGTAGGCAAACGTGTCATTCTAGACCTCATCGTCACTTTCCATCAGGTTCGATTGTGGTCAAGCGATGGCCTATCGTTCAATTCAAAAAATCGTAGATACCTACATCTCATGCATTGATCTGATTGCCCAATTCAATCAACGCCCAGCGCCATCTCTTGGTAAACAATGGAACTACTGTCCCAAAACGAAGTAAGGGCAAGCCCTTACTTTCGTTTTGCTTACTTCGTTTTGGGACAGTAGTTCCATTGTTTACCAAGAGATGGCGCTGAACTACAAGTAGTTCGATATAAACGGAACCCATTTTTATAAGCGGCAAGACGTTACCGGCACGCCTCATCGACCTTGAGCCGTCGATCCTACTCCCGAAGGCCCGGCTGCTCTCCACATATTTATTACAGTGGCTTACAACCTGACGAGCGACGGTTCTATGCTAACGAACATGGGGATAAAAAGTTACAGGGCAGTTATAAAAAGTGCTTGTTCGTTATTTATATGGTAACTTTTCTTGGTAACTGTAACGCGGTTTCTTTGAAAAGCAATGGTAGCTGAGTGGATAAGGTTTTTTTTTAATTATTGCAATTACCTACCAGACCTTGCATATCCTGGATAAAATTCGCTTACCATCAGGTGATCCGTCTGTTTGTCTGTCCACCCATCACATAAAGACTTCGGACCCGATACTGGCGAGACTGGCTTCGAATGGTAGCTTGAGTTTGTGCAGTGTCTGGAGAGCAAATCGCTAAGTAGGTACATTAGTCATTTTTGCCGTTAAATTTACTTAACTCACTGATGAAGCAACTAAACCCGCTACTGTATCTACTTATTGAAGTGTAAATTGCTCTTTAGTGTAATATGTATATAAATAGCTACTATATTTGTGTCTCCTCTGTTGTCTGATATCTGTAACACAAGTGCTTAAGCTATTTAGTATGGAGTCAGGTAAATGTATGAGATGAGTGAATTTATTTGACGACCCGTTTAGCGCAATGGTTTGAGCGCCGGTTGAGACGTAAGGGTCGCGGGTTCGATTCCCGCACCAACACAAATGTTTGTTGATGAAAGAAATATTTGTGTCGGGTCTGGGTGTTTGTAGTACCTTCGTTGTTTCTGGTTTCCATAGCACAAGGGAAAACCTTAGTTTGGGGCCAGGACAATGTATGTGATGTTGTCTCAATTTATTTATTTATTTATACCACAGATGGTTACATTAATGTGTCTCGTGAGTATTGATTTGCAAACCACGCTATTTTGTTAAATTGGATGTCCCAAAAATCATAAATTAGCGGACAATTTGCCATTGAAATACTGTCGTTAAATGCAAAACAGATGTTAAATAGTGGCTTCCATTCGTAATTGATGTGTTTAGACTCTCTGTGGCCACATCGTTGTAATGATTGCCATTGTTCTCACTGGCTAATTACTTGCAGTAAATCTACCAAAAACAAGTCTATTTAACCTGCAGTAATGTCAAAATAGCAGATAGTGATGGGAGGCAGATCGTAGATTTGCAGACAAACAAAAGTAAATTAGGTAAGCGCTCATTTTTCCCGCGCACGTGCAAATTGTGGAATGGCCTTCCAATTGCGGTGTACCCTGATCGCTATGACATGTCCTTTTTTAACCGAGGTTTGAAAAGAGTACTTCTTTCACGGTAGGCAGCGGCATGACTGTGCCTCGGCATTGTTGTTGTCTATGAGCGGCGGTTACCATTTACCATCAGATGGGCCGCATGCTCGTCTGCCTACTTCAGCAATAAAAAAAAGGTATTTTTTGTTTTAGGTAATATTTGTTGTAGTGTTTGCTCGTGTGATCTAATGTTTTGGGTGTCAACAAAATGTCTAAGTCATCATAAAATAGTCCGAATTGAAAGTTGATAAACTTCCGAAAAATAAATACTTAACTGGGCTCTAAAAGTTATCCGTTAAATGGAAGTATTTTATTTAAAAAAAAAATATAAGCAATTAAGAACTAGGACTATCTTCGCGCTTAGCATTATGTATAAAATAAACTCTATTGTTCTTTATGAACATTGCATCCAATAGCACGCCAGTAAATATACGCCCAACGTTCTAGCAGAGCGTTTATTTTCAATTTCAATCAGCTAAGACAAAAAATTAAAAACGAGAGATCAAAATATCTGTGCGGTGATAACTAGTCCCAACTCCGATTTAATTATGTGGCCGAACCGGGTCGAAGCCACAAACCGCAGCGGGACGAAACAGGCCGAACTCACACGCTGTCAACACTCGTCCATCACATCACTAGTCTTACTGTGTGACCCGATTACTGGCCGGCCCCAACTGACTGGCAAATTATTAATTTAAACAATATAGCCTTTTAATTAGGGAATTACACGCTAATTTACTATTTAAATTATGCAGTTTACATTTACGTGGCTACAAGTTTCGTAATTGATTTCTGATTAATTGGTTTTGGAGTTGGTAAGGGTGCTTTTTTTATCTTTTTTAATTTTTTTCCAGGTAGTAAACTAGTAAAAATAAGACTTTAGAAAACTGTATTGCATCTGGGTTATTTTGTATTGAAAGGTTCGATTTTTAAGCTATGATTTATCATTAGGTATACGATTCAATAATCTGCAGTGGTTCTATATGTTATCAACGTTACTCTTACTCTTATCACTATCAACCTACATACAAGCATGGCAAACTTTAGCAGGACAGTATAGGCTGATAATTTACCAAAATGAATACAGTGTATTGGTGTCCACAGCTAATTGTTCTTCTAGGAAAAGATAGACGGGTCCGACTACTGGCTAAATAACATCGTGGCCACCGCCAAGCAGGGCGAGGAACTAGACGGCAGGCTTGACAGGTTCCTGCTCAAGGTTACTTTTTTTATCTTTTTTTTATATTGACCCCACTCCGCCTGAAAGCGGCCGTGAGATCCATTTGGATCTCATATTTATGAGGTTGACAGGCACAAAAGAACAGACAAAGTGTCCATTGAGTCTGCCACTCTCACCCTGAAGGCCTTCTGCGATGCCATTTCACGTTCCGCCTAAAAACCCAGGATTGTAAGAAGGAGGAAACACTTGAACTGGAAGGGCATTCCATGACTTGATGGTTCGGGGCGGGAACGAGGATTTCAGCTCCATCTCTCTATTTTATCATAGGTCTTCAAACATATAAAACTCATAATTCACATTTTATTACATCCCTTTTACCTGTACAAAAAACGGAAGCTATTCACGTTTACCCCAAGAGCTATAGAACTTCCTCAAGAGCCATCACTTTAATGCCCGCCCTATTTTAACTGACTAACAAATGACATGAGATCATAAAATTTACCCAAATAGTTGGGGAGTGTTATCAAAATTTACAACGTTTGGGGATACCCTCAAACTTTATAACTAGGCCTGTAGAATGCCGCCGCTTTATGATCAAAAAACTTAGTTAGAACATTGTAGAAATGTTGTAATTACGTCTATCATTCGTAGACAAGAATCTAATAGTAAAATAGGCAAAAAGGACAGATAAAAATAGCTTTGTTTACCTTTATTGAGGATCGACGGCTAGATCAGCCTCCTTGTATTTCGTTTATCTATTCTAATTATAAAGAGGTAACTTCTAATAGACAACAGCAAAGTACAAAACATAATCTATGCCGAGCACCATCTATTGGAACTGTTTGAAACTAAGGGCCCGTAAGAAAGTAAGAGTGGGCCACACCACCCACACAGTGTTTTATATAAAATTATCAGCCTATATTCTGTACCATTGCAGGGCAAAGGCTTCCATCATAGAAATCAAGTCATCACTATCACGACAGTATACATATAGGCTAAACTTTTTATACAGTCCAGGATCAACAACCCTCTTTATATGTAATTCATAAAAGCGTACAAAAAAAACTTACGAATAAATTAAAGAAACAATTACGAAACACTCGAAAAACACGCGAATCCGGATCCACAAGAGGGATTTGTTTATAAAATTGAACAAAAAGAGCGAAGTTCGCCGGCAGCTCCGAGTGGCTGGAACTTCATCAAACTTTGCCCTGAACATTCATTTCCATTTTTCGAAATGGAACTGTGTTAAGTGTGAATCAGTTGTTTGGTAACGCGTGGATGTAAGTGGCAAGTACTTTGTTGCTTTTTTTTTATTTTCCAACCATCTTTTATAGGACTTCTTTCGCTTATTAGGCGCTATCGCCTGTGTATTGGTGTACTGTATCTACACGTTGATTTTTAAGTAAGTAAGTAAGTAAAACATTTATTGATCACACAAGAAGAGATACAACACGAAAGCAGTAAGACACAGAATACAATAAGATACAATAAGAAGTAGGTACATATACGAGAACAGAGAGCAACATTACGTGCTTACATATATAGAAAGATAGGTGGTCAATAAGGTCCAAACTCAGCATATGCTGCAGCTGCTTCATTGAAGCCATTGCAGCGCTGGTTTTCAGTTTGGACCTTGATTTTTGATGTGAGATGTCAAAATTTGTTACGGCGAGTGAGTGAGGGACCGGAAGCCCAATTCGAGGAAAGGGGATTAAAGTTTGGCAGCGCACTTGTGACTCTACTGAGAGCAGTGGCGTGCATTAGGGGAAACTTATATCCAGCAGCAGACGAGTGTGGGTTGCTGATGATGATGATGAAACAACCCGGCTCCCGGAACCCCAAGCGCAGCGCAATCCCTTTAAATGGCGACACACTGCCCATTGCGCCTCCGAAGCAGTCACTTGTAAACAAGCCAGTCGCATTGTGTACTTGTATATAGTCTTCTTTTTCCTAGAGTTCCTTTTAGCTTGACAGGATTTGAGAAGCATAGGATTGCTCTTCCTTATAGTTACTATTCAAAAGGCCGTAAGCGCGGTACAAGTGTCTCCCTACAGGACCTATTAAGCCTTACGACCTTAAATGTCCATCACGTTGATGCGTAATTCATTCTTCTATAGCCTTGTTATGCATTGAAGTATGTAAGTCAAGACGAAGTATCGATTTGGTAGGTAAGCGGAAAGTCTATTCAGTTGGATCAATGATTTACTTTTACCTAATACTCTTGTAAATTTCAAGGAAATGAAATTGTGTGGACTTTCTTTTTTCAGAGTTCTTGGAAGCGAATGGATAAAATTGCTTTACTGGGAAGCGTAGAAATGATCTTAAGACTTAATATAAAATGATGTTACACGTGTTACGTATAGGTACTTAGCTGCAAGTTCATTCATAGCAATTACGCCCAGTACTTTTTCTTTTTCTCATTCCATTCATCGCACTCAAAAAACATTATAACGATAGCTTTACCTAACTCAATTGACCTGTTCTCTTCTTCACTGCCTTCTTTTAAACGAGACATTAGTAACAAACTATTGGAAAAGTTACTTTTATCTATCTATCTAGGTATTTATTTGTTTATTTATGGTACTACTTAGCGGCCGCCCGCAACTTCGTATGCGTGGAGTTAGTTATTGACACTTAACGGCAGAATATGGAGAATTCACACAATATGTTTTTTTAATTGAAGCCGATGTGTTATTCTGATGTATTTAAGCTATATAATTTTTTGTAAAGTTTCATTAAAATCTATCCGGTAAGTAGTTTTTACGTGAAAAAAGGAGCAAACATCCATCCATCTATACTTACAAACTTTCACGTTTATAATATTAGCGGAATATTTAATCCTTATTTCAGCATATGGACACATTGACTGGAAAATACTAAAATCGAAAACTATGCCTTCGATAGTAAAGCTAAAAATTTTACTACAAAAACATCATAGATGTTTAACACCGTAACTAAAATCAGACATGTATAAATTCATCATTATTCACCAAAATCTTCCGCCTCTAATATCACTCCTTTCCTATAACGACCTCCTCGTTTTGGTATCAAAAATAAGTATGACAATATGAATGGTAATGCGCCAGTGACGTCACAGAGTGCGAGTGACGGCGAATGAACACAGTTGAGCGTCGGCGAGATAACGACTGCGGCGGGAAGCAGGGGGGATATATTGGGGAAACGAGCGGTTTGAATGAAGGAGAAGAAACTTAAGAGATAGATAGTGAAGGAGAAAATAACGAAGATAATGTCTGCAAAAATAAATGGAGGAGGACTTAAATTAAAGAAAACATGAATAGAATAGAATAGAATAGAAAGTGTTTATTTAGCACACAATAATCGGTATAAAAATGCTTACAGCTAAACTTAACAAAACCATTATTTAAAATTATGCGTCAAAAAGGTTCCCACTCAGCATGTGTCGTGGTTACCGGAGTAGGAATGACAACTCTTTAAAAGATGTTGAAGGAGAAGAATCAGAAGAGATGAAGTGAAGTGAAAAAGTGAAGGAAAAAACTATTACTTTAGGACTTAGAATTAAAAAATAAATAAAAAAGAAATGACAGCAATAAAAACAGTGAGAGGGTAAGAGAGTCCAATCAACGGGCCACTTTGTGGGGCCACGGCTGCGACTTCTTGACGTGTCTGGTTTTTGTCTTTTTAAGTTACGTCAAAGTAAGAGAGAGAAGGAGAGAGAGAGATTGAGAATAAAAAAAAACCGAAAAGGTACAGCGTTAAATAGTGAATTATGATGATGTAACTGTGTTTGCCGGATAGATAGAGAAGATGGTGACTAGATTATTATAAAGCAATATCTATCAAAAACAAAATGGACACACGCTCCGCTCATCACCACATCCAACGGCGATAGTAGCGCCACCCTCAACTTACTAGAAGAGCGTAGGTGAGCGATAAAGCGATACAGCTTGTTTAGGACTTATAATAAACTACGCTCCCCTTGAGGTGTCTGTGTTGTAAGCAAAAGGGAGTAACAGTTGTTTTTGTAAATATCTTTTTTTTTATAGCTGGCAGACGAGTCGTAGCATCACCTGATGGTAAGCGATTGCCGCCACGCCATAGACATCTGCAACACCAGTGGTATCACAAGTGCGCTGTCAACCTTTTTACCCACTTTCCTCCTGATTGGGCCTCCGGCACCCTTCTCGGTTAACCACAGCGCAAGAGCTGCTTCACGCCGGTATTTCGTGAGGCCGTATCACACTGGTGAAGCCGGCCCAGTCATGCCGAAGTGTGGGTCTTCCATTAAGCATTATTATTGCGTTATGGACGCACGTGCAATGTGCATAGAGAGACTACCATGGATATCATTATTATTTACTGTTAGTTTATTAGCTTTAGATTTCAGTAATTGTTTTTCTTTTTTTAAATTGTTTTTTCTTTAGTCTAGTAAAATTATATTAGTACCTTTTTTCTATGTTAGGAATTTCGTAATGAAGCCGATTTTATAAACATACTTCAACACACTGCTTGTACAAACGAGAAGCATCATACAGAGCATTTATGAGTGCAGTTTTGGGAAAGTTCTCCAGGGCCCTGTATAGTCGTATTCGTATATGGGGGGTAGGATTACATCCTCAGAACAGCATTTTATAAGGTGTTTGAACCGAAATAATGTAGTGCATTAACCTCCGAGCTCTGGGGGGTAACGGTTCTGCATCGGTTTCAAGTGGTCGTTTCGAACATTGGTGTTTGAAATATCCGGGTTCGATTTTCAGTGATTGATGCAGGTTCTGCATTGGTTTCAATCAAAATTGGGTCGTAAGTTTGGTATGGAATATTGGTGTTTGAAATATCCGGGTTCGATTTCCAGTCATTGATGCAGGGATGTCTATCACAAAAAACTTATGGGTGCTAGAATTTCATGCAAAAAGTTCTACATAGTCAGAATTTCCAAAATGTTTGACTCGTATTTTTGATGACCTTGATTACCAAATGGCTAAAATCTTGTGCATATGCTCGCTGGGTTCAAATTCCGGTCGAGCCAATTTGGAAAAGATTTGTAGTAAGAGCTTTTCCATGTTGTTTCGGGCGAGAGATGGTTTCTTCTATCATCATCAATATCAACCCACAATCACCCACTGCTGAGTATAGGCCTCTTCTCAATCCCGCTACCATTACAATATCGTCGTACCGTACTACCGTACCTACTTCTATAGTTCACTCAAAAATCTTTCTCCAGCGATATCGTTAAAAAGCACACAATTTAACAATCTCTTTAGAAATAGCGATCTCACTCGCTCTCCGTGCCTCATCAGGTTCAGACGATCGATCTTATGTCATGCGGCATAAGGATTGTTATCGCGCTCGTTGGGTGTGTAGTTTGATGTGACGCGTACGCCGGTCGCTTGTAATAAAAACCTGACGTTTTACTCCGACGTAGATTGTAAAAATAAGATTGAAGCGGAGCTGTCTGCTCTCGAGCACAGTAGAACGTTTGGTGAACGTTTGGTTGGCGTAAGGCAGAAGAGGTAGCGGTTGACAATGTGTATGTTTGGAGATATCACGACTGTGATATCATGTGACATATACACGAGATATTTGTGAAGACCAGTGTGAAGCAGCGCCTGCACTGTGTTTCGCTGAGAGAGGGTACCGGAAGCCCAATTGGGGGGAATGGGTTAAAAGGTTGGCAGCGTACTAGTGTCTCCGCTAATTTGGCGGATGTATGGGCATCCGTCTGCCACTTATCATAATATAAAAAAGTCAATAATATTTTTAAGACCTATCCGTACACACCCCTCACGTATAGGGTAAGTATGGGGAACACACTTCTTCTTTGTTTTTTTTTTGTAAAATCTTATTGTAGGGACCAAGTTTCTACAGTAATAAATTTATAGAGTTATGGAAAAAAATAGCTATTGACGTACCAACAGACATTACGAATCTATAGGGGTTCTAATTTTTGATATTTGGCTACGAACGGAAGCTTAAAACCTAAATTTGAACAAAAACCGCTACCGCTTACAAATTGCACTGCAGCCCAAGTCCGAAACGTGAACACAATATAATGAGGGCGACGCAGCCTCAGAGAGGAAAGTTTGGAGCAAACTCAAAAGTGCTCCGAGTAATTTTTCGTGCTTGATTTAAAACGATCGCATCCAACCGAATTTCGGCTCTTTGTGGTCCCGTGTCCGATTGTAAGTGCTTTTCTGTTCTGCATTTTCATATTATTGTAAAGGGAGTTTGGTTCATGATCGTTATAAGGAAATAAATTTCGAGGTTCAAAGGTGTTGGGAGTTAAAATGGCGGATTGAATTTGAATTTCCGTTGTTTTGATGTTGGAAGTTAATGGAAAGGTCTAGCACAATTTGAACCGTTATTCATTATACACAGACGTTGAAAGTATTGCTGTTGAGTTAATTTGGGAAAGAAACTTTGCTAAGTTGCATCGGGTCTATAGCGTTGTATGGTTTAAAGATATTTATTCTCATACTTGTGACCCGCCCTCACTTCGTTTCGGGACAGAAGTTCCACTGTCTACCAATAGATGGCGCTGGGCGTTGATTGCATCGCGCAAGTGTTTTGTCTTTTCGGTTTGTATATAAGATCTGCCTGTGTCTTTAAAATGTATCTCTTTATAATTGATTCTCATAATAAAACGCCCCCACAGTCTAGAGGCCTATTGATCCACTTTATCTGATACTATCCTTTAAAAGAAGTTAGTGCAAAAATTAAAAAATGTAACCCCCTTTTACCACCAGTAATGCGATTGACTGCAGCACTCAGAGACGTCATTTCACTTTAATTGTCACTTAAGAAAAATTAATAACACTTATTTTACCCATAAAGACTATCTATAAATAAGATAATTAATTAAGGTTATATGAC
This sequence comes from Cnaphalocrocis medinalis, assembly GCA_014851415.1. Classification (NCBI taxonomy): domain Eukaryota; kingdom Metazoa; phylum Arthropoda; class Insecta; order Lepidoptera; family Crambidae; genus Cnaphalocrocis; species Cnaphalocrocis medinalis. Next base: position 15,775,384 of record CM026283.1, read on the forward strand.
GTCAAGTAAATCATCAAGAATTGCATACACGTTACATACTGAAAACGAAACGGTTTATTAAAAGAAAATGTCACCTAATTGAGATACTTCGGGCGAGCGATCTTGATACTTACGTTAACTTTGTCATCAAGCTGCACCGGTGCAATTAGCCCAGTCTCGGCGTCAATTTGCGTGAATTATAACGTTAATTTGTTTGTGTTAATGTACTTTACTTTCGGGTGCGTCATTTACCGTCCTTGTTTGAGGAGATTTGCCGAGGTGATGGAATAAGAATGAGAATAATTTTATTTGCATAAAATATGGTATACAAATTTTGCTAAGAAATAATAAATAATAATAAATAATAAATATTTCACTACATCACATACATTGGTCTGACTCTGAGATAGGTAGCTCAAGCACCTGTATTACAGATATCAGAACCAACAGTGGAATTACAAATAAATACGTATAATACTTTTCTTTTGTAAATACATACTTATAATACATAAATAAATATATAGTTAGTGTAATAGAAATAATTATATAGTTTTCATATTTGGCCACTCAAATTTTGAGTTAGGTACATATAAAATATGACTAAAGCTTACTATTAAAATAAGTAAACTAAAACATAACTACTGAAACTTAAAAATAATATAACAATCTAACAAGAATAAAACTCTTCACAAGTCTAATCTATTCCTCCTTAGAGTACTTGGGGTATAGCTGGAGGCACGAAAGTATAGCGATGACCGTTATTTTGCGCACTTGTAAAAAAGAAGTCTTTATCAAAATTGGTTTCTGCGCACTCAAGGTCATAACTACACTTTCTTGCCTCGGACTATACTGGGGGTTGGATGAGTTTTAGTACAGGTTTTTGAGGATATCATGCAAAATTTTATGTTATAACAGTTTTAAGTTAACGGTTAGTGTGTTGCAAATGCCCATGGGCAGATTTTTTATGTGATAGGTGGCAGCGAGAGGGTGATCGCTTACCATCAGGACTTCCGTTTGCTTGTCCTCTATCTCATAAAGTGATCATCTCGTGTGAAGCAAGTATCAGCCTTTATAATGGTCCACTGCAGGGCAAAGGCCTCTATCATAGAAATCAAGTCATCGCTACTATGCATGATGGGATTGGGCTTAATCACCACGCTTGCCTAATGCGGATTGGCGATCACAAACCCGAGCTATGTTCGAAAAATTCGAAACATACTTTTCGACCCGAGAATCGAACCCGGGACCCCGAGATCATGGCTCAATACTTAAACCACGACTAGACCAAGGGGGCGTGTGAAGTAAAACACCATAATTAAGCAGACGACGGGCTACGACAAAAAAAAGAAATTTGTTTTATCATCTCACGAACTTAGATGCAAAAGTTCATAAAATATTGGATCAAAACATAGTTCAGGAGTTAAAAAAATATTAAAACAGCGCTGTTAAAATCGCGAGGTGCAATGTCGGCGTGACGGCGCTGCATAATGCACGGCATAAACTCCAGACAAAGCCGCGCGGACGCGTTCCGCTGTTTTACGATATCACTAGGCACGCCACACGTTTGGAAGATATGATCTGATATTATGATAGTTATATTATAACTAGCGGCCGCCCGCGACTTCGTCCGCGTGGAAAAGTAACTTTTTACCCCCCTTTCAACCCCTTACAACCCCCTTTTCGCAATAAAAAGTAGCTATGTTCTTTCTCAGAGTCTAGATTATCTGTATACCAAATTTCATTTAAATCCGTTGAGTAGTTTTGGCGTGAAAGAGTAACAGACAGACAGACAGAGTTAATTTCGCATTTATAATATTAGTATGGATATCATCATCATCCCCTCAAATCAAATCAAATCAAATTAGACGACCCGGTTGGTTCAGTGGTAGTGAATGCTGTGTCTGGGCCAAGGGTTGCGGGTTCGATCCCCGTACAGTACATGAACATGTGTGCATGAACATGTCTGTTTGTATTGGTCTGGGTGTTTTCTATGTATTATAAGTATGTATTTACAAAGGAAAAGTATTATATGTATATGTATTTGTAATCCCACTGTTGGTTCTGTTATCTGTTACACAGGTGCTTGAGCTACCTATCTCAGAGTCAGATCAATGTATGTGATGTAGTGAAAATATTAAAATTATCAGCCCGGCAGTACCCACTGCTGGGTATAGGCCTCCCTTCCCTTTCGCCAATGTGCCCGGTCCTGAGCTGCTCGGATCCATGTAGTCCCTCCAATTTTAGCAATGTCGTCGACCCATCGCGCCACCGGACGACCTGGACTTCGTCGGCCGTTTCTCGGACACCAGTCGGTCATAATCTTGCTCAACCTGCCATCACCGCGCCTAGCTAAATGTCCTGCCCACTTCCACTTTAGTTCCATCACCCTCAATCCGACGTCCTGGACTGAAGTCTTGCGTCTACGTCTGCGTGTGTGTATGTATATGATAAATACTTTCAAAAAACAGAAAAAAAACAATAGATTCTCTATTGTTTCTGCTGTCTGGGCCGTACAACGTTACGCAGTATATTTTATTGGACCAAATAAGAAAAATGAAAGAAACGAATAACAAGAACTGAAAAATAAAACTAAAAAACTCCTAAAAAGAAAATAAGTTGGAAGTTATAAAATGTAAATTATGTTCTCGCCATTTTGACGATCTGATTTTGTTAAAATTAATAAAACTATTGGTTATTATTTGTCTTAAGAGCGATTTACACTTCAATAAGCGGCGAGTTAAGTCATTTTTGCCGCTCACACAGCAAAAATGTCTTAACTCGCTGATGAAGCAACTTAACTCGCTACTGTACTTTTTGAAGTGTAAATCGCTCTTTATAGTTAAAATTTACTTTTGATTATAAATAGAATAGATCTTACCAACGAGCGTCGGTCGGGTATTGTCCAGCATATCATATACTAGCTTTAACCAAGTTCCTTTAAGTCTTCTCTTTTAAACTCAACGTAGTCCCCCCACTTGTATGGCAGTGTGTCGTAAATAATATTTATGGGAATGGCATTTTGTTTGTACACGATCGTGTAAGCTTGCAAGTGTTAACTTGGGACTGGATGTACAGACCACTGGCTTTGATGTAGGGTTACGGTGTGTACCTATTGATTTTAGCATTTGCTATTGTCAATATTGAAATCGGGGAAGAGTTATAGTAGCATAAGTCAACTGAGAATAATAGAGTACAGTCACAAGTGCACACTTGTGACTCTACTGATGTTGCCAACCTTTAATCCCCTTCCCCCCAATTGGGCCTCCGGTACTCTCACTCACTCGACGAAACATGAAACACAGGCGCTGCTTATTAAATTTTCCCAGTCCAATACTCCGCCACGCTGACCGCACTGTCGGTAGGCTGGAAGAGTTTGCCGTATGTTTTTTTTTTACATCATAGTGGACAAACAAGCAGACGGATCACCTGATGGTAAGCGATAACCGCCGCCCATGGACACCCGCATCACCAGAGGAGTGGCAAATGCGCTACGGACCTTTAAGAAGGAGTACGATCGCTTTTTGAAGGTTTGCAGGTCGTATCGGTCCACTATGTACAGCTATCCTGGCATAAAGGGCATGCCAGGAGATGGGCTATGGTTTGGGAGGTGGTGCCACTCATGCAAACGTGGCTTGATGCGTCCGCGAATCCCCATTTACTAGTGCGCAGCCTGCTTAGGAACTTCCAGGTTTGCCACTGTACATTGTGTCCTAGGGGACAGTCTCTTTTGGCGGTTTCTCATTCTTTACACGATGGTTTCGTTACAATTACCAGGTGCCGGAAGCATAATCTGATTGTGCGTGTTCCTATAATCTCTTAGCTTAGGAAATAAATTTCCAAAAGTTTCGCTTTTAGAGAAATCTTTCGTTGTTCTAGTATTCCGTCCCAACTCGATACATCGCGTGAATGCGAGCGGAATCAATATTTTTAAGCCAGTGCTGCAGCCGTGTTGCTGACAATACAAATACAATAACTCACAGCGACCGGCTAAGCCTCTTACTGCCGCGGCTGCTGCAAGCCGCGCCGCACACTCCGACTGTACAGTGTACCTACGCTTCAAGTTGTTCAGTTTGGTTATCATCGGTGATCGACTTAGGTGCAATGCAATTTAGGGTCAACGACCTCACACCTTACATTAATATGGATACACCCGATAATTACGATATTCCGTAATTTCGGAAGTGTTCTATATGTGTAAAGTACATTTTAATTAGTATGAATAACTATTTAATTTGTTTTCTATTTACAAGCACCGTCGGCATGTTCATGATAAGATTAATTGTTTAAACTCGTTACAAATTTGGACACCTAAATCTGATCACTGGTCATCATTTCCAATTCTCTCCATCTTGTTCGACTGTATCATGACTCACCAGTCACTAGCGGAAATTGGAAATTTTGACTTTTCATACAAAATCAGTCGCATGAGGTGATTTTGTATGGAGAGTCGAAAACCATTTTTAATAAATTTCGAAAAGTCGTTGAACTAAATATGCTGTCAGGTTTTTTCAAGCTTAAAAGAAGAGGCACACATATTGTTATCAATCGCTTGTAGTCTATACTATTTATAAAGAGATAATCTATATCTATCTATCTTCTATACTATTTATAAAGAGATAACTTCAATAGACAACGACAAGGCTTATAGGTAAACCGAAACCACGAAACGCTTGCGCGATGTAATTATACACAGCGCCATCTATTGGTTCATTTCGGAATTCCGGTCCCGAAGCGAAGTGAGGGCGGGCCACTAGTTAACAATAAAGACATTTTGAATTTTCAACCGACTTCAAAAGAAGGAGGAGGTTCTCAATTCGACCCGTATGTTGTTTTTATGTTGTCTCCTATAACTCCATTGGACGTCGCGGCCTACCATCCAGCGGTCCAGCGGGAGACAGGTTACATAGATAACACATCCAGCACAACAGAACACAGACACAACACACACATAAGCACATCAACGTTTATGAGGACAGACGTGGCGCCTAATCTCACTGTTGAGTGATTGATATTATTAGGAAACCGTGTCAAATACGGCAGTAACCTGTTTTCAGGCTTAGCCAAATTGGGCTAGAAACAGTCAAATAAGGTCTATTGAATCGTCAAGATTGACATTATTTGGTACTTATCATTATCATCATCTTTAGCAACCCTTACTCGTCCACTGCTTCCGATTTTCGGCAACTCTCATTCAGCCCACTCCGGCCAGCCTTCGAATGGCATCATCCCATTTTGTCGCAGGGCGTCCAACACTACGCTTACCGAGTCGCGGTGTCCACTCAAGGACTTTACGGCTCCAACGGTTGTCAGTTCTACGGCTAATGTGATCAGCCCACTGCCACTTCAGTTTGCTAATTCGGTGGGCTATGATCGGTGAAATCATTATCATCGTCACTATAAAATGTTAAAACGGGTATTAGCGGCTGCTGCCACTTAGCCGAAACGTCAGAAGTACAATACAATGTACTTAACAATTAAACGTCGCGTTAATTCCCGTTTTAAGTGTTTTAGTTGTAATGCAACGCAAAAATGTAAAAAAACTGAGATTCAGCATTTTCGTCGATCTAACTTGATTATTTAAATTCATGTAATAATCACAAAATACTTACTTCGTTCATTGTATTAAACTTAGTACTTGAGGTTTCGGCTACGTTACAGCAGCCGTTGTCACAAGAGTCAGCTTGTGACCATCGCGATTAACGTTTACTAGCAATAAACTTCGCGTTAATTCTCGTTTTCATATATTATATTATAGTAAGAATAATCTTGTCAAGTCCCCTTGTCAAGTCGCAAATCAATTGAGGCGCATTACGAACCACTAAATGACTCCTAGCGAGGCGTCCAAACAAAATTTAATTGGTGCGCCATTTCGCGCAAACAAGCGGCCGAATCGAAACCAATTATCGTTTTCGCGTCGGAATATCGAAAGTTCGCAGCAGGTGCGCGTAACGTGTTGACTTGAGGGATAAGCGGTAGCGTCCCCGCTACTGCTCTCTATAAATCTCATATTTCGACAAAATTCACGCCTTTGCTTCCACTTTAGTGCTCACAACGTTTAAGTATATGTATTTTGGTGGGTTCATAAAAAACATCAAACGCCTGGAAAAGCTTTTTTTCATTAATTTTCTTTTTTATACGACTTTTCGTTCGAATTCTTAAGTTTAATGTATTTAAAATGATTGTGGTAGAAATCTAATTGTCGGTGTTACGTGATTGGCGCCGATCAATAGCCCCGTCATTTGTAGGCCATCGCGGCCAGCTCAAACTAATGACATTAGGTAATTACGCTGCCGCTTTTGAATTGCGTCAGCGTTGCAGTCATAGCCCGCGGCGAATAAATCACGTTTGGTCCCGTTGGTCGAGCCATTAGTGAGCTACTGAGGCAGCTAAAACTGATGACATCAGGTACCAACGCTGATGCTTTTGACTTACACTAGCGTCGCAGTCGTAACCCGTGGCGAATATATCTCGATTGGCCCCGTTGGGCAAGTCATTAAATTACTAGCTCAAACTGATGACATGAGGTACAATGCTGACGCTTTTGTGGTATGCCAGTGTCGCAATGATACCCCATGGGAAAATAAAACACAATTCACGTCGTTGGCTAAGTCATTAGGTGACTATCTCAAACTAATGACATTTGGTACCAACGCTGATACTGTTGACTTGCGCCAGCGTCGCAGTCGTAGCCCGTGGCGATGACATGAGGTACCAACGCTGACGCTTTTGTCTTATGACAGCTTAAACTGATGATATCAGGTATCAACGCTTAAGCTGTGGACTTACATCAGCGTCGCAGTCGTAGCCCATGGCGAATTTGACGCTTTTGTCTTATGCCAGCGTCGCAATAATACCCCATGGGAAAATAAAACACAATTCGCCTCGTTGGCTAAGTCATTAGGTGCCTATTCTCAAACTAATGACATCAGGTACCAACGCTGATGCTGTTGACTTGCGCCAGCGTCGCAGTCGTAGCCCGTGGCGAATAAATCACGATTGGCCCCGTTGGCCGAGTCATTAGTGGGCCACCGCGACCGGCTCAGATTGAATTGTGACTGTTCCCGGAATTCGCCTCTAATGCTAAATATCCTTTGGACAATAACACCCTTCTGTTGTTGCTGAGAGTGGACTTGAATAATGTTTGTGTCTGTTTCAATGACAATGCAAATTACTACTATTTCATTAAAATTTCGGCTTTCAGCGAATACTTTTGAAAAAACCTTTCAAAGCTGAACGGTGATAATAGATAGATACTACAGCTGAAATTAACTGTTTCATTGACCCAGTAGGCCTAGCACATAGGGCATAGTGATCACGTTTATAAAATTGAGGCATAACATACATTATCCTGGTTCCAAACTAAGGTTATCCCTTATGCTTTGGAAACCAGAAACTACGAAGGAACCACGAACGCCCAGACCCAACAAATTTAGTTGAAAAAGCGTTTGTTACATACAGTGTAATCTAGAGATCTGTTTAGAGATGTATGTAATAGATTACCTACTTTTGAGTTTAGATTCCAAACTATACGAATAACATACTGCATCTACAAAACATGACGCGGTGACGTTTTATTTGCGTTGGACGAATGCTGATTTTTATCTTACAAGTGCGAGAAGTTACTCAAAAGTATTATGTTTGTACCCGTTTCAATTATTCAGCAATCAAATGCATTTCAAAAACAACCATTTTAGACGTAAAAGCCCTCCAGATTCCAGCGCCAAAGGTTAACACAAAAACTGGCGTGAAATCCAAATAACAGTCTCTTTATTTAAAAGCTGTCCATCGTCTGGAACTCCATAAAAATGCTTTTAGCAGAGTATCGCGCAAAAAGCAGTCACCTCGCTCACATTTGCGCTAACTACATAAAATTATCGGCAAAGGGTTCCGCAACTCACTTCGATCTAATTGCGCCTTCGTGACTACTCCTTCCATCTTCCATTAGCAACTTTTATCAGCGAACCCTAGTTTTGGAGACAGAACACTCTAGTTTGCCGTCCATTGACGCGTCGGCTCCCCTGTGTGAACTTAGCTGTGTAGCGACGCAGTAATGGTCGAGTAATAGTTTTATAGTGTCTGAATATTAGTTTTCATTGCACTGCAGGTCTCCCAGGTCACGTTTTAATCGTTGAAAGTCTAGACAGATGGCTGCCGATTCAATATCTTATTTAGATAGGTTTTTCTAATGCTATTTTGTTTTGATGTTAAAATACAATTCGTGGGTAATTCGATTCGTTTTAGTATCAATTTAGTTTGGCATTACGTTACCAAAGTTTGAAAAGTTAATGCATGTTATAAATATTTTTTGATAACTTTTTCATGAAAAATTCAAATAAAATGAATCCAACTATTGTAATACAATTATTGGTTTACTGTCAGATCCTACATGTCAAGTGACATGCAAAAGAATTCATAATATTTAAATTGTTAATTTGCATTTGCCGAATGGACCTAGAAAGATGGACGATAATTTCCACCCAATGGTAGCGCGTGCTGGACGCCGACAGCGGAGTAGGCCCAAACAACACACACACATACATACACAAACACATACACAGCCAAAACATCATACATTGACCTGACTCCGTACCTCCTCCTCTGACCTAAGAAGCTTAAGCACTTGTGTTACAGATATCAGACAACAGAAACAATCCTACTACTATTATAAAGGCGAAAGTTTGTATGGATGTATGGATGTTTGTTACTCTTTCACGTAAAAACTACTGAATGGATTTGAATGAAACTTTACCACAATATAGCTTATACATCAGAATAACACATAGGCTACAATTTATAAAAATATATTGTGTGGATTGTCCAAAATATGACGGGAAGTGTCAATAATTAACTCCACGCGTACGAAGTCGCGGGCGGCCGCTAGTAATTTAATACTTAAATATATATACGAGTATTACACCCAGACAAAGTGTTTGTGTAATTGACAGTTCCAATGTCAGACGCCACTAGAGATGTGAACGCCTAGTGTCATTCTTTTCGATCGATTTTGTTCGTCTAAAACTACAATCCATAGCTTATCGTTTCTCTAACGATGTCCGCCAGAGCTAGCGGTCGGTCTAAGCTTTGCCTGCCACAGTCACTTTTCCGTGCCAACGCAGCACCGAGCTGCCCCAGGGAGTTGGCGCCTGATCGGGTTTAAGGCCGCTGAGGCTGTGCCAACTCCAACAGAGGCTTTGCTACTAGTTAAGTGTCTTTTAATACTGGTCTTAGGTAGCTTAACTGCCTAACTTCTCTATCTTTTTTTGGTTACGGTTAAGTATTTATGTCATCTCCACAACTCTAAACTTTTGATGTCTTTTTAAGTGATAGGTAGCAAACGGATCACCTGTGATGGTAAGCGATTACCGCCGCCCATGGACACTCGCAATACCAGAGGAGTCTCAAGTGCGTTGCCGACCTCTTAAGAAGGAATACGTTTATGAGACTAAAAGTCAGAAATCTTTAGTCGTTATAAAGGTAGAGGTAGAGGGTGCATATTTTGTTGGTACTGCGTTTGACACTCGATTTTTGCTACGAACTGATTGCATGTATGTACCTAAATGTCCCCGATAGCTTTACGTGGACGTCATTTAACCTTTAAATACATATTTAAATAGGGGTTAACCAAATCTTCTTAGGTAACAATTAAACTTAATTAACGTCTCTGAGTGCAGCAGATAGCCATAAAAAACGTTTAGTAACAAAGACATATATTGGCAAATTGTTACCTTAAAGTAAAGTTGGGGCGCATAACCATAAAACCCGTCAGTATTTTCCACAACTTATTGTGCTTAACCGCACAAATCCATTTCTCTTAGAAGTTTTTCAACGGCGGAAGTCGACATTTGGCGAAGTGCTGCCGAGATTTCGATTGTTCGATTTATCGATATCGATAAAGAGTTGACACCTGTAGCTTAATTTTTACAGGTCTAACAATGTTAAAGACGACATTTCGATGAGACATGGGTTATTTTGATCTCCCATACAGTTATTTTGACCTCCTAAAATCTGACAGAAAACTGTTTATGATATGGGTATTATGGATAGTGCTATTTATAAAACCATTTAAAACAATCACAATAGTAGTATTGGCAATGTAAGTACCTAAATAAATACTGATCGCAGCAAGTAAGTGCAAAAAAACATTTTTTATAAAATTTCTTGACGACCTAGAAGAAAAAATATTTCATGAACCATGATTTACAAGTCATCGTCTTCGCTGGCTTGGCCATCTCGAGAGACTGGACGAGGATCGTCTCGTGAAGAAAGCATACCAAAGCCGACCGATAGGCAGACGCCCGGTAGGCCGACCTAGGTATCGCTGGAAAGACGTCGTCGAGAGTGATCTGCGAGAACTTCAGGCCAAGGACTAGCAACAAGTGGTACAGGATCGACCGAAGTGGCGTTCTCTTGTTTCGGAGGCCAAGACTCGTTTCGGGTCGCTGAGCCAGTGGAGTAAGTAAGTAAGTATGATTTACAAGTTATCTATACTATTTAGAATGAATTAATATCTAAAGAGAACTACAAAGTTTATAACACAACCGTAAACACGAAACCCTGGTGCGATTTAATCGACTCCCATTCTTTTTTTAAATATGCAACTTATGGTAAGTGGTCACCGCCGCCCATTGACATTTACAACACTCGAGGCATCATATGCGTTGCTGGCTCATAAGGAATGCAATAGGTAAACACGCTTACTTACTATGCGTGATAAGATTATCGATAGTTTTTTAAATTGTGTCAGCACTAAATCGACGCCAAATTCACTTTTCCTGTTGTCGAAATGGGGAAACGAATCCTCGTCACCTTTTTACACTAATATTCCTTAAACACCCTAAGGCTTTGTACAGTTTTGGGGTAATGTGTGGAAATGAGTCTATTTGCTTGGTTTCCTTTGAGGAAATGCGCTGGTTTGGAGGCTGCTGCATGCTGTGTGGTAGATGGGATTAGATTGTGTAATGTCTGTCTGATAAGATTTGAAATGGTTTGTGCTTGAATGTGTACCTAAGACCTAAAAAGGATATTAGTTCTACGAACTTTAGGCGCCTAATTAGAGACTCATTGATTCCAACATTCTATTACGGTACGTCAACGTTTGACCAACATAATTTTTTTGCCATTTAAAGCGCAACGACTTCGCTATCTTGGCCACCTCAAGAGAATGGGAAAAGATCGTGCAGCAAAAAGAGCCTACTTGGGATGGCTAAATGGTCGAAGGCTAGTTGTCATCCAAGATACCGCTGGAGGGGTGAAGTTGAAAAATATTTACGGTGGACTCCAGACTGATGACTGGCAGATGGAGGCTCTTTATTGTTTTAGGCCAAGTGAGCCTTGCACTTTGGGTCGTTGGTCCAACCTAGTTAGTTAAATTATAAACTATAAACATTTTGTCAAGATGAAGAAACCAACCGTTGTAAGACGAGTTATCTAGGTATCAGTGATGAAAATCCTGGAAAGTATTCACACTAGCGCTGGGGTAGGCGTGAGTACTTGGATAAATTCATTTTTCTTGTTATGAGCTCAGCTGAGAGGTCGGTAATCGAATCTCGAGCGACTCGTGCGGTCGATAGGAATGGGGAGTGACGCGGGATTTCGGTATACTTCGCTAAGTCTTTGGATGCCTTGAAAGGAATTAAATTAAATTAATATGAAATAAAAAATAGCTATAATAAGTATATATATACCTACATAATATAGCTCGGGGTTTTGATCACCGACTAAGCAAGCGTGACGATTAAGCCTATTCCCATCATAGTAGCGATAACAAACGCCCTGTTGGTCTAGTGGTACGATTACCGGGTTTGAGCAAAAGTATGTTTCGAATTTTCGAACATAGCTCGGGTTTGTGATCACCAATCCGCATTAGACACGGTGATTAAGCGAAGGCAATCCCATCATAGTAGCGATAGCTAGATTCTATGAGGCCTTTGCCCATTAAAGAGTGATGTGAATTTTAGAGGACTATAGTTTTAAATACTATCGGTACGTAAATACAATATGGTATGTAATGTAATGTTAAAGTTACATTTCCGCACGACCCAATATTAACTCACAAGATCCTTTTCATTGAAATTATCTTTCATTTCATTTGTTAAATTCGTTTTGTTGCAGAATTTTCACGTGATTTCATCTGTCAATTATTCAGTTACGTAAATTGAAAATCTGGATCAGTTCATACGTTGGGCTTTTTGTTCTCGTCTTTTTAATAAGTTTAATTAATGCGGGTGCATTAAAATTTTAATAACAACTGGAACTGTAAGATCTGGCCGTTAATTTGATTTAGGGTCAATTGATTTCAAGTTTTTCAAGATTTTATAGAATCTGCATCACATCATTATTTAGATATCAATTTACAAGTAGAGAGATAACTTGGTACTGACGGGAAAAGAATGTAAGCGGAGAGGCAAACAGAAGGTTGATCAGGTCAGGTCTGCTGTAGCGCAGTTTGTGATTGAACCAGATGGCTGAGGATAGGCTGATTTGCCGGAAAATACTCCAGGAAAAGATCACGCCTCAATGATGAGGCAGTATCTTAGCGTAATCTGGTGGAAGGCACTTGTGAAAAGCCGGTAAAATATTACTGAGGGTTTGAAGCGGACGCTACGACTGACAGTCTCGGTATACGCTTTTCGTTTGAATGGGACAACATTCTCATTCATTACGGTATGATTTTGTTATACAGACACACGTTTACATTGCTACCGAAGCTGTTACTGAAATGATTGTAAATATCCGACTGCCAGAAATTCACAATACCTACATACTTAATTGAGAAGTATCATTAAATATATTAGGTAAGAAACTTGTCGACGAATACAGACGTGAAATTAAATAACAGCATGTAATAAACGTAACACAGCCGTACAAGCAACCCGGCATGAAAATTCCTTCAACGTGCCCTCGTGAGCATTAATTTTGCAGACACAACACGGCACCAAAATTCGACTCGACGGAACGTTCTTAATGTAGAACCATCTTTAACCCAAATGCAGCCCGTAAAGAAAGTGCGGGCGGACGCCTTGTAAATTCAAGTGGAAATGCTCCCGCATGCTGAGAAGTTTCTGTTACGGTGTTTATACGGCGGCTATATCGTAAATATAGTGGCTACGGCGAGCTAGTTCGCCGTCGCCGCTGCTACCACTAACTGGCCATTTGACGGTTACGCCCAATCGCCGGACCGGGACTTTGTTGCGCTGGAAGAGTATTCTAATTTTGAATTTTTGTTTTCTTGCGCTGATATGTTTCGGCGGTGTGAATAAACCACTAACTGTCTATTTGACGGTTACGCCCAATCGCCGGGCCGGGACTTTGTTGCGCTGGAAGAGTATTCTAATTTTGAATTTTTGTTTTCTTGCGCTGATATGTTTCGGCGGTGTGAATAAACCACTAACTGTCTATTTGACGGTTACGCCCAATCGCCGGACCGGGACTTTGTTGCGCTGGAAGTGTATTCTAATTTTGAACGTTTGTTTTCTTGCGTTGATATGTTTTGACGGTGTAAATAAACCACTTACTGGCCATTTGGTGGTTACGCCCAATCGCCGGGCCAGGACTTTGTTGCGCTGGAAGAGTATTCTAATTTTAAATTTTTCTTTTCTTGAGTTGATATTTCGATGGTGTAAGTAAACCACTAACTGGCCATTTGGCGATTACGCCCAATCGCCGGACCGGGACTTTGTTGGGCTGGAAGAGTATTCTAATTTTAATTTTTTGTTTTCTTTCGTTGATATTTCGATGGTGTAAGTAAACTTCTAACTGGCCATTTGACGGTTACGCCCAATCGCCGGACCGGGACTTTGTTGCGCTGGAAGAGTATTCTAATTTTGAACTTTTGTTTTCTTGCGTTGATATGTTTCGACGGTGTGAATAAACTCTACGTCTACTAGGTCCGGCGATTGGGCGTAACCGTAATATTTGACGGTTACGCCCAATCGTCGCAGCGAAACTTTGTTGCACTCTCGAAGAGGAATCTGATAGTTAAATTGTTGTTCTTTTGCGGTGCATCATACATAGAGGCTCTCTCTTGCTTTGGAGGAGTTTGAAGTCGCCAGCAAGACGCCAACGCTCAAAAGACGCTAGTGTGGAGTCACTCTTAGCACAGAGTCAAGTCAGATGTATGGGTGAGATAAATAAATAAATTGAGACAACATCACCTACATTGTTTTCCACCATTCCACAAGCACTAGCGCTAACATAGGATAGGAACTAAGGTTTTCCTTTGTGCTATGGAAACCAATAACAAAGAAGGAACCACAAACACCCAGACCCAACACAACACAAATATATATTTCGTCAACAAAGATTTGTGTTGGTGGGCGAATCAAACCAGCGACATTTGTTTCCCAAACTCAAACTACAGCGCCAAACGGGTCGTCAAAGATGTGAGATGTTGTGTGAATTTATTATTCTTGCCTTATCTAGACAAACCTAATTCCACCGCCCAGTCTCGTGTCCTCGTGGACATTTGGACCAACACCAGCGCAATTAAAGCGTTACCGTCGGATAGTGCATACGCTACTGCGCTCCCCCACTTAATTTGTCCACCAAACGACCACCTTTTAATTCTGTCTTAGGGTACCGCGCTATTTCGATTGCAAAGGCTCTTTGTGGTATGTTGTTAATAGTTCATGTATAAAGGGATACGGAGTTGGAATAGTATGTTATGTAAGATATTAGTGATTTCAGTTTATGAAAATGCAGTTAAGTGCGGTGGAATAACGAAGTATAGTTTATTTAGAACAGAACTTCTCAATTTTTTTTATTGATCTGAGAAAGACCGCGTACGCGGGCGATCAATCTTGCCTCGTGGTGAGAATGCCGCTCGTGGCTGCCAGGGCCGCTGCTCGGCTGGTCCCGCTCGCGTCTGGATTGGGATCCATGGAGAGGTAACGAAATCTTTCTTTACCAGGGGGCCCACCCCCTGGTAAAGAAAGATACTCTGAAGAGAGATCGGGCATAAGACCAACGGCTTAACGTACTTTCTGAGGCACGGGGTATAAGACGGCCAACTTCCAGATTTCGGACTGACACTGAGAATTTCTGAACAGAAAAACTCAGGTACAAAAACGCGAGCTGGAGATCGAAACCTAGACCCAAATCTAAACATGTAATTCTCATTTTTTAAAAAGAAAACGTCCCTTCCATGGAGGGCAACTTTCTTTCAACCCTTATAATTATGAATTTCAAAATATTGCGAGCTCGGCGAGTACTTTTCCCATGACCGCTGATACCAAATTTATTCAAATGCATCATCAATTAATTGCCTTCCATGGAAGTGACTCTTTCCAGAAAATGAGAAATACCCAAACAACACAACCCACTGTGCCACCCGAGGCAGTCTTTCAAGCAATGCAGGCTACAACTGATTCTGTAAGTTGATTTCTACCGAGAAGAACCAGCAAAAACTCAGTAGTTACTCTTATCAAATTATGGTCATTACAAAGAAGGAAAATTTTTCGATATCAACTCACATTATCTATGCTATAAGGTACGATAAAAAGAGTTAAAAAGCCGGGTCGTTATCACCAACCATTATTCTTCCTGTCTCAGATTGTTCCCCTTTTATTAAATTTCGTGAACTTTGGCTGCTTCAATATGAAATAGATTAAGTGATAATATTTCAAACAGGTTTACGGAAAACTTGTGATGAATGAATGACCAGGATACTTTTATTGCACACAAAACATAAGGTATTACGGAAGGAAGGAACTTTGAGGTTTGATTTTTTTTTCACATTTAAGCAACCATGATTGGTAAGGCTCTGCTCAAATGGGACTGGCTAGTCACGTCTGTCGCATGCCAGCAGAGTTTTGGGGCCAAAATAGGGTAAAATAACGTGAAACTTATCCGCGGCAGACCGAAGCGACAATGGCGTGATGAGCTCGACGCCTTTAAAAAGACTGGTCTATAGCAGCCCAGGACTGGAGTAGATGGAAAAAGGGTAGGGAGGCCTTTGTTAGGTCTACAGTGGGAAATTACGGGCTCATAATATTAATAATATATTAAGAAACCACAGACTTTAGTACCAATACGGTTTAAATTTCAACCGGATACTTCCAGAGCGACCAGGCATCTTCTAGGCCAACGCGTGTCATCCTAGACCTTATCGTCACTTTCCATCAGGTTGGTCAAGCGTTGGCCTATAGTCTTAAAAAAACTTTACCCATTCCCAAAATAAAAGGTGAACTCAAACAATTTTCGTGCTAGGACTACTGGGTATACAATGAAACAGTTAATTTCAGCTGTAGTATCTAAATACTACACAGTCCAGCTTTGAAAGGTTTTTTAAATCGCAAATTTTTACTTTTTATAAAAAGTATTCGCTGAAATCCGAAATTTTAATGAAATAGTAGTAATTTGCATTGCCATTGAAACACGACTCAGTGGAATTACGTTTGGGAAAATAGGATAGAGCCATACAAATATTTTGTTGATACCTATATTATTATTTTGTATACCGTACGAGTACCGTATTTATCGCATTTATTAACGTATTAAATTCGAATAGTTGACGAAATGGAAAATCAAAATCTGCTACCTATCACATAAAAAATTGACAAATTATTTATTCAAGTTAGGTCTGTAAATATAGTTGTTCCGTATATTGATTTCTACGAAAAGAAAGTTGACATAAAAGTCGACTTGGAGTTTTGTATTTTTTTTAAATGCGGTGGCAAATTCTAGATTCATTTCACGCCGATCTTTTATGAGGCCTGTAGGTACTTATGAATGATATACAGGGTGTATCTGTGAACATTTACACCATTCAACCACGTGTTCTACCAACCATTCTGAACAACATTTGTTCTATGACTTATGAGAATTCGCATAAAATAAATTCATCATCCCATACAAAGTCGGTCACGTGACTTGGTCATTTTGTATAGGGAGTCGAATTTTTTTTCGAAAAATTTGGAAAAATTGTTGAACAAGTTGTTCAAAACGGTTCATGGACCACATGGTTGAAGGGATGTAAATGTTCACAGATACACCCTGTATTATTATGACACCGACTGCCACGAATCTTTGCGTGTTTAGTAATTGTAACACTTAAAATAATAATTACTTTTCTCCTAAAATCTCCAAACTCATCCAAAAAAGGCGACTCTCAAGATGTAATCTCTAAAGATGACACAGCTGCGCGGGTCATACAAATCTTGTAATTTATTTTACTTCATAGCTATATCAATCACTGAATTTTAAGGTCCCGTAAAACACAGGTGGTTTTTGATGGACCAACTCTGATGAACTATAATAAAACCTGCCCCTGTGACCTTAAGAAAACAATGACTGTAGCTTAAGTAATAAGCGGAAAGCGGGAAATGGAGACATTACAAAACGTTGCTGCCTTCCTCTCCGCTTTCCGCTACTATAGCCGTTGTAGGACTTAATTTTGCGTTTTAGTTCTATCTTTGCCAGGAGCTGTGTGTCGATTACATAGCCCAAATGTTTCCTCTTTTAGAGTCAAATTAAGCCTTGTGGCTGACCACAGAAATTATCCATTTATAAATGGCAAAGAGTGTGACACACTTTTTTTAAAATTTGAAATTGAGTTTTTCTATTCAGGAGTTCTCAGTGTCAGCCTGAAGTTTGGAAGTTGGTAGTCGTGTACCCCTGTGTCTCAAAAAGTACGTTAAGCCGTTTGCCATGCGCCCCATCTCTCTTCGGTCGTATCCCACTGGAGTCCCATCGAATTAAGGAGGTAAGGAATAGAGAGTGCACCTGTATTTGTGCACAAACTTGAGCACTGTCCTGCGTACATGGCTGATCGTTAAGATTTTTTTTTATGTGATAGGTAGCAGACGAGCAGGCGGATCACCTGATGGTAAGCAATTGCCGCCGCCCATGGACACATGCAACACCAGTGGAGTCACAAGTGCGCTGCTAACCTTTTATCCCCTTCCCCCCCGATGGGCCTCCGGTACCCTCACTCACTCGGCGAAACACAGCACAGGAGCTGCTTCACGCCGGTTTTCTGTGAGGCAGTGGTATCACTCCGGTCGAGCACGCCCATTCATGCCGAAGCATGGCTCTCCCACAATTAGAATTAGCCCCAAAGACGAATATTGGTTGGAGAATTTCTGTTTATTTCTATTTAAATTGCGATAATCCGCTACCCGTCTATGCCCTGTCCCACAGCAAACTTCTTTACTCCAGGTGAAATTTCACTAATAAACTTTGGGAGTCAATAAAAGAAACGCGACAGACGAGAGGAATTTGAGCTCTCTGTTTTAACGTTCACTTTCGTTTGACATCGCCGTTTCAAACGGCGAACTCAAGAAATCAAGACGTTTCAAACTGTTTCTTAATAAAACTAGGTACGACTGATTGTGGGAGAGCCATGCTTCGGCATGAATGGGCCGGCTCGACCGGAGTGATACCACTGCCTCACAGAAAACCGGCGTGAAGCAGCTCCTGTGCTGTGTTTCGCCGAGTGAGTGAGGGTACCGGAGGCCCATCGGGGGGGAAGGGGATAAAAGGTTAGCAGCGCACTTGTTGCTGCATGTGTTCATGGGCGGCGGCAATTGTTTACCATCAGGTAATCCGCCTGCTCGTCTGCTACCTATCACATTAAAAAATATATATGTCCCTTGCCAGTGACACGTTACGTAAACATTCCTTCGATAAGTGTTATCCAACACCACTACTAGGGACATACGTTTTGTCATGATATTTTTATAGTAGTAGTAACTAGTGGCACAGTTTGATTCGGGACAGAGTTTCACTGTCTACCAGTAGATGGCGCTGGGCGTTGAATGCATCGCGCTTGTGTTTCGCTTTTTCGGTTTTTATATAAGTTTAATCGATATCTACAGGATTAATCTTTTGATATATTAACCTCCCCTCATCACAATTTAACTCTGGTAACAAATTTTAATAGTATTTACTCATTCGAATGGTTCAGAGACCCATAATGAGCCGTGACCTCCGTTACGAGATGTTTCCATTTGTCTCGGTCTTTTGCAGCATAACTCCAATCTCTTGCTTTTGATGGGCTGTGGGAAAAATTTTTTTGGCAAATGATTTTTTATTCATATAACTCCTGTATATAGACCCGCCTTCCCATATCTGCCCAGTATAGCGTAGATGCCTTTCTGACCGACGACACTGTGAAACCCAAGTCCAGAAGTATGTACTCGTATGTTAAGTAAATGAATGAATGAATGAATATGCTTTTTATTGCACACAAAACAGAGGTATAAAACTTAAAACTAGTTATAACAGGAGTAATGTACAACAAAGGCGGCCTTATCACTATGAGCAGGCCTGTCCCACTCCGCGCTCTGTATCGAACTTGCAAGTACATGCGGCGTCCCCTCCGGAGGGGCCAGTTAGTAGAAAATCACGAGCGAGCAGCGACGGATGCGCGACAGTTCCTTGCGATAGAAAGAGAACGCACTTCTAGGTATGAATAATGGTAGGCATTGAACGCTGGGCGGTCGGAATTTCAACGTTATGTTATGATAGCCTGAGTCATTATTTCCATAAACGGTTTTTAGGAGTGGGCTTTCTGTACTTGTACTATTAAGTATTCTGTGCTATGAGCATGAAACATCATAAGTATTCCATACATTAAGTATGAAACATCAACCTTTCTAACGCTTCTTTACTCTAAATTGGAATTCTCATACCTGGTCTATGAGAGCAATAGGTAGGTCATAAGTAAATTTTACCGAATACCTTTATTTCGAGGATGAGAATAATTTATTCTAAAACGCGTCTTACTCACCAATCTTACCGTCTTTACGTTCGGCCTGTTATAGGTATTGCTTAACTTTGCCAATAAAATCGAAGCGAAATGAAAATTGGAATTTAGGACCGGGGAAGAGAGCGAAAGTAATCGGGGAGAAACGATATGCCACCTCCACGATGTTAATTTTGAAGATTTTCCCTGAAAATGGGGAAAATTTGATTTGCGACTGCAACACGTAATATTTTGCTATAGGTAGATAGATAGATCATTAATAATGAGAGCATTTAATGCTCTAAGAGATATATAGGTAATCATCATTGCAAAAAATTTACATATTTAAAATTTTGGTCAATACTATTACAATCCAGACGGTCTTATGGCTAATAGAGATCATTTTGTGTTAGGTCATCATCATCATCAGCAACCCACGCTCGTCCACTGCTGGACATAGGTCTCCCCCAATGCACGCCACCGCTCCCGATTTTCGGCCACTCTCATCCAGCTCACTCCAGCCAGCCTTCGAATTGTGTTAGGTATTTGCATGTTATTGAAAATTATCATCTGGGATCCTTTTGCATGTCTGCCCATTACTTAAATCATAAAAAGGAAATAATTGACTTAATTGAAAAAGTAAATTAATGATGACTGGTCAGATGGCGCATTTGGTAGTGACACGTGACCCTGTCTCATACGCCAAAGTCGTGGGTTTGATCCTCACCCTGCACAAACATTCGTGTGATGAACACTTGTGTTTGTTCAGTGTCTGGGTGTTATATATGTATTTGTGTTTCCTCTGTTGTCTGATATCTGTAACACAAGTGCTTAAGCTACTCAGTATGGAGTCAGGTCAACGTATGAGTTGTTAAGTATGTGTTTTTTTAATAATTATTTTTTTTATAGGATAGGGGGCAGACGAGCATACGGATCACCTGATGTTAAGCGATTACCGTCGCCCATGAACACCTGCAACTCCAGGGGCTTCACAGGTGCGCTGCCGGCCTTTTAGAGCGAAATATGCCCTTTTCTTGAAGGTTTGTAGGTCGTAGTGGTCCGGAAATACCGCAGGTGGCAGTTCGTTCCATATTTAATTAGGAAATTGTAGTCTACTATTACTTGACTAATCAACGCCATTCAAGAAGTATGTTAAGTAGACTGTACTACATTACTGTTTGTAGTTTCCAATTTTATGAACAATATGCGTCAAAACAAAACAAACTCTGTTTCATAGACTCTAAAGTGGAAATTAATTTTAAGCGACTGTCAAATAATGTCAAATCCTGTAACTTCCTTGTCACAATGAAATGAATAACGGTGAAAGATCTTCATAAAATTTGAGCAATTAAATAGTGTAGTTAATAACGTCGTAAGGCCCAGACGGCAGACACAATGGAAAATCATTTGTTTTATGCCTTTTAGAAGGCTTTTGGGTCTTACAATGATAATCAAAACTCACAAAATGACAGACTGGTGGGATGACGTATTTGGTAGTGACCCTGCCATATTCGCCAAAAAGAGTGGGTTCGACCTCCACCCTGGACAAACTCTGTGTGATGAACACTTGTGTTTGTTCAGTGTCTGGGTGTATTTACGTATTACTGTGTTATCTCTGTGGTAAATATCTGACAAACGTGATTTTGACTGATGTTTTTTCTGTAATTTATAACTCTTTTGTCTAAATGTTCTAAATCTTTCCTAACTTAAAGGAATTCGTGATCCCAAAGTCTTTACGTCCCACCCGATAGGTAATAAGGAGAATTACTTTGCTCTAACTTAAAGAAGTTCGTGATTCCAAAGTCTTTACGTTCCGCCCGATAGGTAATAATGATAAATTCTTTGCTGATGTTTTTTTACACTAGGCCCCAACATAACAAAACTCCCATAAGTTGGTCGTGTCGCAACTTGTAGGTGTTTGCCATGGGAACCCGCCTACGGATTTCGAAATTATGACAGAAGTTTGCAATGGCCTCTTACGCACGAACGATTTTTACATGACGTATGTTACTGCATACTTTTGCTCGACCTGGGAATCGAACCCGAGAGATTACGGACCGGTACTTAAACCACTAGACCAAATCAAATCAAATATCATTTATTGCTTTAGTTATAGGTTAGTACACCTAAGTTCTTAGTCTACCAAACCAAACCAAACGCAAACGGGGCGGTGTGTCGGGTCGAGTAAAATTACCTATGTTTCGAATTTTTCGAAAAAAGATCGGGTTTGTGATCACCAATCCCCATTAGGCAAGCCTAACTCCATCATAGTAGCGATGACTTGATATCTATGATGGCGGCCTTTGCCGTGCAGTGGGACAGTTTATAGGCTGATACTTTTTTTTACCTACCAACTTTGTTAGTTCCCAAAATTCCGTTTCAACCTATCGCTCGTGTGTTAGGGGCCTTATTTTGCCGAGATGTAGCAAATTGTGATGGAACATGTAACTGTGGGCTTGTTTATTGTAGTAACTTAAAACCCTTTACAAATTTAGAGCCCTGGACTTAACTAAATGTTAGTTTGAATACAATAGTTTAAAGTAGTTTAAGCATGGTAAGACTTGAATAGCGGGAGTAAGCACAAACATTGACCTTTTTTGATAGGTAGCAGACGAGCATACGGATCACTGTTACTGGTAATCGATTGCTGCTGTCTATAGACGCCTGCAACACCACGTTTCACATTTTACCACTAAGCGTCAATCGCGCAAACAATTTTTTTTTTAATTAGCTTACGTGTCTCACTGCTGGGCAAAGGTTTCCTCCAATGGCCATTTGTAGCGGTGGTTTGCCAATTGTTGGAGAATTGGTCCAAGTCATCACGCCACAAACCACGAGAAAAGAGATGGCTAACTATTTAGTTACGAAAAAAATAATATTCGTAACTCTCAATATCATTTGTAAGACCTATCCATAGACATTTCACACCATGGGCTTGTTAAAAAAAAATGTATATTACCACAAAAAATATTGCTGCTTTTTCTATTTATGTGTGAAAATCTTGATGCGGTTTACAAATTGCATCTAGTTAACAACATATAGTTTCGGATAATCTTATAGTTTAGTACTAGTACGAGCGGATTGACAGAGAGACAGTCATTATAATTCTAGGAGTTATTATTGTCCCACTGTTATTAATGTATCAAAGGCAAAGTTCTATCCTTTTTCAACCTCTTTTGGTCCTTGATGGCAGTGGTAACCCACATAAAGATAGAAATCAAGCTCATTCCGCCAACATTGCTTGCGTCTGTCATGGGGACGTGTTACCATGTGGCGTTTTGTCATCATTACAATGAAAAACATTCCCACATTTTTCGTCAAAATGTACCTATTTGGCGCCAAATAGGCGCCAATTAGTCTGACATTTATCAATCCACCCTCACCAGGAAACGAAGGGTTTCCAACAAAAATACTCCGAAAAAAATAACAACACCAGCCATACTCGTTTATAGGCTGAATTATTATGGAAACCCCCTTTCCTAATAACCACTTGCAAACCGCCATATCTTTCCTTTTCAATCTCTTAGCCTATGTACATACTACCATATGAACTAAGTTGTTAGGGTCAAGTCAAACACTGCTTAGCAAAAACCCTGCTATAAAGTTTCTGCTAGAGAAGTGTTGACTCTGAATAAACATGACTCGAGTTGTATCCAGTTTTTTTTTGAGGGGTCACGGGCATTTTCCGTGCTTACTGCTTGACGTTTCGGCTGAGTTATAGCAGTCGTGGTCATAAGCAGTAAGTACATTTAATATAAAACCGTGTATTGCATAATTCGTTTTTTTTTATATTGAGGACAATCAAGATGACCTCACTCCGTCTGATGGTAAGCGGCCGTGAGATCCAAATATGAGATTGACAGACACAAAAGAGCAGATAAAGTATCCATAGAGTCTGTCACTCTCACCCCTGAGGGCCTGCTTAGATGCCGTTTCACGCCCCGTTTAAAAAACCCAGGATAGTAAGAAAGAGGAAAACACTTGAACTGGAAGGGCATTCCATGACTTGATGGTTTGGGGCAGGAACGAGGACCTAAATCCCTTGGTGCGCGCCGGTTATAATGTATATCTATCTACCGGAATGACTGGTCTTCCTTGAAGTCTTGTACGAATTGAGCAACTCGCCTGAAATGGACAAGATCACGCTCCCCAAAGACCTATTTAGTTAACTCACCTTTTACGACAGGAACCTTAGTAGTAATTCCAAACAGCAAGTCACAGCATTTTTTTATATATTGTGGACAATCAAGATGACCTCACTTCGCCTGATAAGCGGCCGTGAGATCCAAATATGAGATTTTAGTTCTACTCAAGTGAACTCAAGTTAGTTTAGTACATCGAATTATCACATCACTAGATTCTGCCACTCCCAAATCATTCCCGGAGGAAATTGTGTACGGCGTACTTTTTGCATGACAACAGTTTCGATTTTTTGCTCCAAACTCCGCGTTCGGAGTTTTTGCGTGTATTGTATGGAGTTTGCAGGGTTGATCAGTGGCGTATTGAAAACGCTGCGGTTGTTTCCACGCCAAACTGGTTTCTTTTTATTGGAGAATGTTTCTAGGTACACAAATTTGCCTAAAACTAGTTTGCCAGTAACTTGTAACTATACCAATATATTATTATAACTAGTGGCCCGCCCTAATTTCGTTTTGGGAAAATAGTTACAACTGTCTACCAATAGATGGCGCTGCGAGTCAATTACATCGCGAAAGTATTTCGTGTTTTCGGTTTACCTATAAGTTCTGACGATTTTGAAAGTATTTAGATAAGTGCTTTGGCTTAGACTAAAACGCTACTTTTTGTTTCAATGAAAATATCAAGAATTTATAGGCATTTCAAATTCTTTCTGATCTAAATGGTGCCGATGTGTACGACAAAAACAACACTCTGATATGATGTAATGTCTTTTTTATATAGGCTAGATGTGGCAAACGAGTAAGCGGGTCACCTGAAGTAATCACTGCTGCCAACAAGATCAGAGAGGTCGCTGATGCGTTTTACCTAAACACAAAAATTATGCAGCTGTATTGTAAAATACTGTTTGATGACGTACAAAGAACGCCAGTGCTCACCCCCCATATTTCACCAAGGCGCCATTCCCCAACTCATGATTGCTTACTCAGCCACGAATCATATGCCAATGTAAAACTCGACGCGAACTCGACTTCCCGAGTTCCGCATCTTTATTTATGAGAGCGCTCTTTTACATCCGATCGGCTTTTTTTCGAGTCTGCAAGTTTCTTCGTGTTAACTTTAGTTGGCAGCTCGCGGCTGTAGATGTTGCCAAAGTGATTTCGTATTGACCGCTCATGTTCGGATCTAAGTTTGTTTTGTGGTTTTTGTATTGGGATCCACTGCCCTGCTTCCGTGGCGCAGTGGGTCGCACTTTAAAGTGATGGCTGCTCTTGTATCAATCTCATGTCAAACCACTAATTTGTTTCTGAAATTTTCTGTTGAGAAATTCTCAGTGTCAACACGAAGTCTAGAAATTGGCAGTCTTGTACCACTGTGATTCGGAAAGTACATTAAGCCGTTGATCCTTCGATTGATCTCTTTTTGGTCGAGTCAAACTGGTGTCCCGTAGAATAAACATCATCTTTAGCCACTTGTTGTCCATACTTTATTTTGTGAATTAGGTGATTGTGTATGATGTTATTCTTATGTGATAGGTAGTAGACGAGTAGACGGATCTGCCTCACCTGCAACACCAGTAGAGTCACAAGTAACGCACTTGAGACTCAAGCCAACCTTTAATTGACTGGCCGGTTGGCGCATTTGGTAGTAACCCTGCCTTATACGCCAAAGGTTGTGGGTTCAATCCCCACCCTGGACAAACATTCGTGTGATGAACACTTGTGTTTGTTCAGTGTCTGGGTGTAATATATGTATTTAAGTATTATATTTGTGTTCCTCTGTAGTCTGATATCTGTAATACAAGTGCTTAAGCTACTTAGTACGGAGTCAGGTCAATGTATGAGACGTTGTGTGAATTTATTTATTTAACCCCCTTTCCTCTGAATTGAGCTTCCGGTACCCTCACTCACACGACGAAACAGCACAGGTTTTGCTTCACGCTGGTCATGGTCTTATTTGAGGCCATGGTAAGTGGTCCAGCCCATTCATGCCCAAACGTAGCTCTCATTTTTATTTGAAGTACTCGTATATTGTTCTCCTTGTTGTCTGTTACAGCGTCCTTCCAAAATTGATATATTACTTAGAAATATTGGCTCCCGTTCATAACTCACGGTGCCATAGCAGATGCGAGCCTAGCGCCATTATTGCTACCAATATGGCGGCGGTCACGTGTGGCGTACGCGACGTAAGTTACACAACTTGGAATTAGTAAACTAGGTATTGGAACATACCTAGGAAATCCCCGAATGAGAATGGGTTAAACAGGTTTATTTTAAAACTAGTGGCCCGCCCTCACTTCGCTTTGGGGCCGTAATTCATAAATGAGCCAATAGATGGCGCTGTGTCCAATTACATCGCGCAAGCGTTTCGTGTTCGGTACCCTCACTGACTCGGCAAAACACAGCACAGGGGCTGCTTCACGCCGGTTTTCTGTGAGGCAGTGGTATCACTCAGGTTGAGCCGGCCCATTCATGCCGAAGCGTGGCTCTCCCACAGTTACAGTAGTTAGTGGTTTTACGTAAGTTTCAACTGCGCACTGCACAGTGGTTTTCACTAGGCGAAACCGCAAGAGCTGGCCAGTAATTCTATAAAACAATCACCCAAGTCGTATTATTAAACGCCAACTTACTCTGCCAGGAGTCAAACTATTTTTCTACGAGTCGCCTCTCAGTTTGTTTTCTTTGCGCTGACTTCTAATTAAAGTTATAGCGGGCACTGTGAATTAAACCGCTGGTCCAAGGCAAGAAGAAACTGGGGAAAAATACCCTTTTAATTTTAACCTGACTACGGGAAATCAAATAGAAAAAGTTTGCTTAGTTATGTAATACATACTCTTACGTACAGGTGTATCTAGGAACATTTACATCCCTTTGGCCGCGTTTTCTACCAGTCCTTATGAACAACATTTTGTTCTATGTTTAGAAATTCGCATAAAACATTTCAACTTTTCATACAAAGTCGGTCACGTGACTTAGTGTTTATGTAGCTGAAAAATTTTGGGAGAGCTACGATTTGGCATGAATGGGTTGGCTTGACCGGAAGCAGCGCTTGCGCTATTTTTGCAAAGTGAATGAGGATACCAGAGGACCCATCGGGGGGAAAGGGGGATAAAATTGGCAGGGCATTTATGACTCCAATAGTGTTGCGGGTATGTATGGGCGGCGCGGCATTCCCTTACCATCAGCTGATCCGTCTACTCAACTGCCATCTACCACGCATATCTGCCACATAAAAAAGCCTAAATCAATCTGTCTGTCTAATTCAAAATAATCCATACGCAATTAAAAAGACGTCCGTCCGCTTTCAGACTTTTATGATCCCTCCTTCACAGTCCCCTGCTCAAATAAAATACCCATAGAATTCCCCCAAACCTGTACACTTGAACCTATCCCCTCATAATAACAAACCGAACTCTTAATTCCGTTTTTATTTGGCGTCCGAATGATAAATGTTGTTTCATTAGAGAGAAGGTGCTCTACCTTTTTATATCGGGAACATTTTTCTGCTGGTGAAATTGCGCGCGTTTGTTTGTTGGCCAGACCACAGTGGTAATTTGGCCAGTGGTTCTGCATATAGGGTTGTGGCGGACAGGAAAGAAGACACCGTAAAATGGGGGTAAAAGAAATATATTTACAAAACATATAAATATAATTAAATAATTTTCTACACATTGGTAGGTAATGACAAGAAATACACACACGTAAAAAAAATAATTAACTACCTAAACGGTAGGTCTGTCCTCGGCAAGGGTTGTTAGGCATCCTAATTGTCGGTAAAATGGGCTCCTCATTCACCATTCAGTTTCGTGGCCCTGGGTTCTACTGGATCAAGTTTTTTTTGTGTCATAGGTAGCAGACGAGCTTTATATGTGATAGCTGAGCCATACCAAATACTTCATGCACGATCAGACTTGTGCTTGTTAATTATTGTTTAACCCTACGTAGATTAAAGTACTGTACTTTGTTTTGAGTTCAACTTTTCTTTTACAGTTGCCAATGTCGGATCCTGCTTCTCCAATGCCATCTGTTATACAAGCTAGGTAAGCAAACCTGTGCCTTTTTTATGTTAGATTTGTGCGTGCCTAAGAATTTTACTTAATCTGGCAAACCTATAGGGTTGCCAGGTCTTGAATTTCATTCAGGAAGTTACCTACGATCATGTAGGTACTTGTATGCACCTATTCTTGCTGTGGTAGAGAGCAAGACGATAAACTACGCCAAACTGAGTGGACGCTCGTGTTCACTATAGCAGCGCCCTATAAAAAAGAGGGTTTAAGACCAACACTTTTAAAATCTTAAATTTCTAATTAAACGGCTATCAAAAACAGCGTGGAAACATTTTTTTTCTTTTTAAGTGTATATTTTTAAGTTACTGTAAAAAATGCTTTATTTTTTTTTCATCTCTGTCTATATACGGTCTTTATTTACGTTGTGGTTAGACTAAGTACATCATAAAATGTATAATAGGAGTATATTATTTTTGAATGAGTACACGCTTTTGTATATCGTGTAAAAGGGTTATTATTCATATGTAGCTTGTCATTAAGAGATATTAAGTATACTAGACACATATTTCATGTAAAATAGTTTATGGCAAAGCATTATCTCAGAGGTTAGAGTAAATTTAGTTCAATTTTTATTTCAGTCTAGCCCAGTCAAGTCAATAACTTTCGCGCATACGTGCGTGAAAGTTATTTGTTTTGCTTAACATGAGATATTTATTTCCATAAAAACTACCAAAGAAAATGTATTAGAGCGGGATCTCGTATTTTTAAAATTACATTCAACCAACCTAAATTTAAAAATAAATCGAAAACCTTTTTGAGGTCTGCATCCGCGTTTGTTACTTATGTCACAAAATAATTACACACAGAAGTTAGAATTTGACCTGACATTTTGAATTTATAAGAGTTCGTTGACATATGCTAGGGTTGTTGAGTGGCCGGCATGAGTACATAAGCGCGCGGCCTCTACCATAGACCACGACAGTTTGACAATCTTATGTCATAAGTTATCATTAATGTGGTCGAAAATGCGTTTTTGTCCGTTAGTGCGCATGCGTGAGTGCATGACATATTTTTAGCTCTTAGTGGGCAGTCAGCCTTCTGTGTCAATATGTATTTTGTGCTTATGTCCTAAGTTAGACGCATTTTGGATGATTCTCAATCCACTAAAGAACAAATATTTGACCAATTCGAACTGTATGAATAGTCGTAGGAGGGATTTCCCTTTCCTTCCTCTCATACTATACCTAAATTCTAGGCTAATACCGACTATTTTGTACCTGTATTTTTCTGGAGACAGCTAAAAGGGCCGACGATACACTAAGACAAATACAAATAAAAATCGTACACCGTGAACTAATAAATAAGTGGACTCACGTCGCATAATGGCCGTTACGAAAGTCGGTAGTGATGTGTATTTCTGCTTTTTTTATTCTACAACTTTGATCATAAAATAGATACACAACTCCGTACTGATAGCGTTTGTAAAAGTGAACAATTCATTTGTAGATTTACCTATAGTTAGAGATATTTTGAATTTACAACATGCCGTCGACAATAAAATGTAGTTTTTTTATTTTCGACCGTAATCTATAAGAATTGAAAATATAGATAAATGGATTTTTTGTTTAAAATAAAGTTGATTTTATCACATGAAATTAAATAAATACTTATAATAATCAGGATATACCTGTGCAAGGTATATTTAGGCAAACGCGTAACCTAGACTTGGATAAAGCTGAGCTGTATAATATATTTCCTAATCTTATCCAACTATTTGTGGTACCTTGGCGGGACTTGAATAAAATTCCGGCGGAGCACGCAAAAAAAATATCGACGGAGAAAAAAAATCTTATTAATTAACAAATAATCGAGATTTAAAAAGTTAACTGGCTATTTATATATTATCTTTTACATTAAGGACATATTGTAACCTACATTCTATCGATATATTTGTCAGAAAGAATCATTTTGTCCATGTGTCGATGGTTTCCACATCTCTAGAAGCCGGCATGACTGCTGAGCCAAATGAGAAATGACTAAACAATAGTAGCGTATAAAAATAAATGAGTCCCTTACTTCCTTCGAATAAGTTTTTGTGTGAGTTCATCGGAAGATCTTTAGAATGAGTTTTCTACTAGTACGGTCAGCAGAGAAAGGTAAATTAATTAAATATTTGTAAATGAACATTTTAGTTTTTGCATATTAGATTAGCATATAAGATGTACGTATACAGTGTATGAATTTTTTTATCTCATATGTGGCAGACGAGCAGACAGATCACCTGATGGTAAGCGATTGACGCCGTTCAAAGTCACCTGCAACACCAGTAGAGTCACAAGTGCGATGCCTACCTTTAACCCCCTTTCCCCAATTGGGCCTCCGGTACTCTCACTTACTCTACGAAACACAGCGTAGGCGCTGCTTCACGCCTGAATTAATAAATTGAAGAAGTTTCTTTATTCCCTCAAAATGTTGGACACCCAGAGAAATTCTCTCCAGCAGCAAGCATCCCAAGATTTTATTTGCATTTTGCATCTTTATCCAACCTCGAGCGAAGGAATGATAAAAATAAAAATAAAATTAGATTCCAATCGTTACAAAAAAAATGCTTCGCTTGCTCTGCCGACCCTCCGCTCGTATCCGGCGTAAGAAAGAGGGGGGTAAAGAAAAGTGGTGGGGAGGCGCTGATATCCGGGCCTGGCGCCGCCGCGACGCCGCTCTCTTCATAACTTTTACCGTCAACTCAATTATACTGTAACACGAGGGTATGACATCGCGGACATGAAGAAATGTAGCTGTGAATAGCTTTGTGTTAACCTTTGATGCCTAAATTCGGGACAAACATCCAGGGCTAGTCAAAGTCGCAGTCATAGAATTTGATTTCTTAAAATTACGTTTTCTAAGTTTTCTTGGGTCTGGGTGTTCTGGGTTGATGGCTCCAGTTAATTATCGTCATCTGGTACTCATAGTACAGGGGCAGCCCTAGTTTGAGACCAGGTTGATCGGTGTGATTGTCTAGCGCATTCATCTGCAGAGAAAGTGCAATACGCGATATTATACGTAATTGCCTATTATTCGGCATATTTTTGATGTCCACTCACCGTACGTATAAAAGCTACACTTTTTGCGAAATATTTAATCCCATGCAGATTTTTTTTCCCAATAAAAATATAAATTCACATTCAAACAAGGGTCTACGCTCGTAGCAAATCCGCGAATCGTAGAATTTGTATCGTAGCACTGCTGCAATCCGTAGCACTCGTAGCCGCTTAAGCGAATACGTCAAGTATTATGAAAAAAACCGGACTTTCCTCGTTCCGACATAAGTGGTTCACGTTTGATTGAGTCTTGTTTCATTCATGGCAGTATATTGGTTGGAGTATTCGTACTCTAATTAAAAGAAGTATTTGGAAGTTACAAGTTGCACAAAACTTCTCATATTTGTTGGATAAGGTAAAATTACTTTATAATGACAAACTGATGTTAGCGGTGAATGATGAGCGCGTGGGTATGTGTATTATGAACATAGTTTATAACCTATGTCATAACTTTGGACGGCCAGTTTGGTTTGATGGTGTCAACACACCGGCACATGGGCAACCAATCGAATTCGTGCTTGACTGAATGAATTAATCCTCGTGTTAATAATATTACTCTGTCCAATAAAACTTAGGTATACATCCTCGTGTTAAAACAAAAGAACTAAGTAAATATTGACAAAAACACGCATTAAAAAGTTAGGCGGTACGAAATTTCCTGGTAGTTCGTTGAACAAATAATTTTAAAAAAGGAAAACATTGGCAAACATTTGAATGTTTCCAGTAGAACTACTAAAATACATGCCACAAATCGCAACATCGTCAAGGTAGGCGGATTGAAAAGGCCCCTAAAATCCTTCCAGTGTCAAAGGCATGCTTGGCTAGATCCTGGCGCCGAGTTCGCGGCTCAGCGGATCCCGGAGAATGCAGGCTGTAGCTCCTTGCACTCTAGGGTTGTCAAGGGACTGGTATAAATACAGAAAACCGGCGTGAAGCAGCCCCTGTGCTGTGTTTCGCCGAATGAGCCGGTGGTACCGGTGGCCCACTAGGGGGGGAAGGGGATAAAGGTAGGGCCGGCGCACTTGTAACTCCACTGGTGTTGCAAGTGTCCCTGGGCGGCGGGCAATTGCTTACCATCAGGTTATCCGCCTGCTCGCCTGCTACCTATCACATAAAAAAATAAAAATAATTAATATGTAATAGTCAGTCGGTGTCACATCACAAAATCAAATAATCTTTAACACTTACTAATCGTCACTCAAAAAACGTATTTAAACTATTTATTTTTGGGCACGATTCGACCAATCTTTGACCAAAGATGAAAATAACGTATAACCACAGTGTACTTTTATATGGTATAACAGCTGTATGGGATGACAGCTTTACACGTGCATAAACCATATTTTTACTGTCAGATAAAGATAAGTCGAATCACACCTTAGAAGTTAGTCATAATTAAAAGTATAATTTACATGACTTAATTACATAATATAATTATGTGGATAAGAAGAGAATTGTACTAAAATATGTAGACATAATGAGAATCTAGTTACTCGTCATAATCGCCAAAATTTTTATTACAATGTTTTTTGACTTGATAATTGAACACATTTTATTTTGATGCCACATTTTATATAAATTGACGAATAAACCAACAATGACCTAAAATAAAGTATTTTTGCTCAAGCCTGTTTGATTTTAAAACATGACAACCTTAGCTATACAGGATGTGGCGAACGCTGCCGAAAAGTTTCGCCACGAATTTCATTCATTGCAAGACGAGTGCGGGATTTCGATTGTTGAGAAACTTGTGGCTGTTAATGTAGTAAAGAAAAAAAATAATATTTACCTTTTTATTTCGCTGCTTTTTTATGGTATATTTTAATAGTGTCTTCGCTTAATTTCGGACTTTATTTCCACATTTCAAATACACTAACAGCATTACACCTCAGCAATTTTTCAGAACTTTCCTATAGTAGCGAGTAACGGAGGGTTAAAATAAACGAACTCATTAAGACGAACAGTATAATTTCATTAGTTACTTAGTTTTTATAGAAGATGTTCCAAATTAAATGGTAATTTATTTTTGAAAATAAATGCCTTCGTTTTGATTAATTAATGATTTAAAAGCTCGTTGAAACGATATTCGTCAGTAAATCGTCTCTCCTACAAAATTGTTATATTTCGATTATTAACTTTTTGCCCGAAGGCAATAAAGGCATAATAATAGCGATAGAAAGGCTTAATATAGGTATTATTAGCGTTAATAAAAACAAAAAATAAGAACATAAAATTCTAATAACCTTTCCTTTCTGGCTTCGTAACAGTCGGGTAAAACCCTCTCAAAAGAGGTCCAATAGTTCAAGGCAAAAGATATGAGTCGTTCCCTAGAAACACCAGTATTACTAGTGTTCTGACGCATCGATGGCGCCACATGATCAATCGCATAACACATTACATGTCGTCAATAAGAAATCATACCGACGCGCGTCGCAGGCATTACACACAATGCTCGAGAAACTTCGTCGCTTTGGGCTGGGGTTTAAGGGACACGAGAGAAGCGGATCAGCTTACAGACAAAACTATACACAATTCTCATTTATGATGCATTCTAATAAAAAAGTTAAGTAAAGTATCTGCCTATACATATACTCTCCCACTGCAGGACAAAGGCCTTATTTTTTTTTGGTGACGAAGGGGGAAATGCTGGCTTATGCACACCCGGCCGCTGGGAGGGGGCCGGGTAGTTTATTTTTATTATGGCCTGAATTATGCCAGGACTATGTATGTATAGTATCTTGCTGGACTGGTTGCAGGGATATTGACGAGACAATTACACGCCTGCCAACGAGAATGTCTCATCTCAATAATCATGGCAGACGATGACTCGCGTCCCACTAGATGTTATTATTAAAAACGAGAATAAAGGTAACATAATTTTTTTAACACAATCATGTAGGTACTTACTGCTTGACGTTTTGGCTACACATGGCTGCTGTAACATGGCGGGTGTTTAAAAATAACAGTTATAATGCAACGCAAAAATTAAAACAACCTCTCTTTTTTGTTATTTTGACATTAATCAACCATTACCCCACCGCGTCCGCTTATGACTTATACCACGTTTGACCGGGATGGCATAATAAAAACTTTTTCGTGCAAATAAATAATTCAAGAAACATTTCGTTTGCGGGCCAAAGTCATAGCAAAGATATCTTGTATTAAATTTAATTTTGCTTCTGACCCGAACTCCAGTATCATAGTTAATTAAATATTCAGTTTTACTACAGTGGTAATATAGCCCAGTCTCAAACTCTCAAGAGTGAATGAACTTTGAAAGGTCGTGGGTTAGGTTCCCACTGTGGATAAATATTCGTATATTACATACTTTCATAGCCAATCGGGCAGCACTGTTTGGGCGTCCTAGGTGTCGCTGGAGGGAAGAAGCGAGAAAGGACCTCTGATTGGCTGCAGATCGACGATTGGTCTGCCGTGGCCCAAATAGAGAGGAATAGTGATTTGTTGTGTTGGAAGCCAAGATCCACTACGGGCCGCTGAGTCATTAAAGTAAGTACCTATAGTTATAATTATATTTTTATTTTTTTATGTGATAGGTGGCAGACAAGCAGACATATCACCTGAAAGTGATTCATACAGTTCTGACGCGAACTCCGCTCAATAGTCAGAATGGTTGATATAACGTGGTTAAATGGATATTAATGTTCACAGATACACCCTGTATGTGCATTGTACTGCTAAGTAAAACGTATAATAGTTTATATTGCAGACAAAAAAATCCACTAGCAAAAAATTTTAAGCTAGACAGTCTTAACTCAAGTTGGCCTTGTAAAAATTAGTTTTTCACTTAACCTTTTTTATGCTAGGTCTGAGTTAAATCCAGCAAAGTCTGCATACATACGTTCATAGCCATAATTGGTGGGATTAAATCCAGGGCTTTGCTCCGTTCACAGGTGTTTTTCTAAATACGAATGCGGGGGTCGTGACACCGAATCGCGCGATTTTGTGCAATGCACGCAATATTATATAATTACTAGCTCTTACCTGGACTTCGTCCTTGTGAAATATGGAGAGGGCTATATCCTCGGAATCTCCTTGCAGGAAGTGTAAGAAATGATGAGTTACGCGAGAGATCTAAGGTCGCAGACATAGCTCAAAGAATTGCGTGGCTCAAGTGACAATGAGCAGGGCACATTGCGAGGAGAACAGACGGCCGTTGGGTGGAAAGGTCTTTGCGTGAAAGCCGCGTACAAGAGGTTGCAGCCGTGGCACACGTCAAGGTGGACCGACGATCAAGTGAAGGTCGCGGGAATCCTATGGAAGCGGGTGGCACAGGACCGATGTGTGAGGAGAACATTGGTGGCGGCCTATGTCCAGCAGTGGACGGCTATTGTTTAAAATGATGATGATGAGAGTATTTATGCTATTCTATTGGCGAATTTAACTCTGCTCCGCCCCGCTCTGCTTCGGTGGACAGGCAGCCTAGTTGAAATTATTTTTAGTTAAAACCCGCCATGGCTCATCAAAGAAATTTAAGCCATCGCTACTTTGATAGGATTAGAGTTGGAGGTTCAAATTAGCGTATTTTTCATATACAGTCGTTTCAACGTATCAGTAAGTAGGTATGTATACGATCGCATTTCGGCGTGTTCACGTGAAGCAAGAAATACGTAATTGGCATGAAGTTTCCATGGCAACGGTTGTATGTTTACGATACGAGATTAGAAACGCGTGAACGCTCGCATGACTGCCAAAACGCGCTTCACAAAAATCCATTCATAATTGGCGGAGAAATCGAGTAACATACATACAAAAAAAACATAGCGGGTCGAAGTTTTGAAGTTGGTTGAAAACGAGTTTTTTTTTTATGTGATAGGTAGCAGGCGAGCAGGCGGATCACCTGATGGTAAGCAATTGCCGCCGCCCATGGACACTTGCAACACCAGTGGAATTACAAGTGCGCTGCCAACCTTTTGTCCCCTTCCCCCCCGAGTGGGCCTCCGGTACCCTCACTCACTCGGCGAAACACAGCACAGGGGCTGCTTCACGCCGGTTTTCTGTGAGGCAAGTGGTATCACTCCGGTCGAGCCGGCCCATTCATGCCGAAGCGTAGCTCTCCCACAGTTAGAGTTAGAGTTTATTTATACGCGCATATTAGTCTGAGTCGCCACGTTGGTCTAGTGGTTGAAGAATTAGCCATAATACGAGGTTCGATTCCCGGGTCGAGGAAAAGTATGTTTTGTGAGCACCAATCTGCATTAGGCAAGCGAGGTGATTAATCCTAATCAATAGTAGCGATCTCCAAAGTATCAGCCTATACAAGTATACTGCCCCACTGCAGGGCAAAGGCCTCCATCACAGAAATCAAGTCATCGCTACTATGATGGGATTAGGTAAATCTGGTGATTTAAGCAAGCGTAGTCGCTTGCCTAATGCGGATTGGTGGTCAC
Organism: Cnaphalocrocis medinalis; assembly: GCA_014851415.1. NCBI lineage: Eukaryota > Metazoa > Arthropoda > Insecta > Lepidoptera > Crambidae > Cnaphalocrocis > Cnaphalocrocis medinalis. The sequence goes on from CM026283.1 coordinate 15,811,696, forward strand.
AAACCTGAGCTATGCTTCGAAAAATTCGTAACATCCTTTTGCCCGACCTGGGAATCGAACCCGGGACCCCGAGATCACGGCCCATTAAACCACTAGACCAACGGGGCATGCTATTATAAACCAAAATTAGACTGTATATTCTACTTACATTAGGTACACTTCCGTGTGACAGGAGGCAAGTCCTATAAGGCATAGCGCACATAATTGGCCCTATGCACTCGTTAAGTTTAAAAACCGCAATTAGAGAGCGCGCGCTTGAAAAATCAATGGTATGTCGTTTACATAACGTCTGTATTTGATTGCTTGGAGGTAAGGGACTTAGAAAAGAAACGTAGGTACATATCTTAGAAATTAGAATTTCATTTACCTGAAATGCCGTTGTACCATTAGTTTTTGGTCAGCTAAGATATCAGAGTGTAAGTTATATTACACAGTTATAGCACAGTTAACTATTCCGATCAACAATTTTATTGTTTTATGAAATTTGGAAATTCTCTTAACTATAATACAAAAGTCATGGGACTTGTTCATTTTGTAAGGGAAGTCGAAAAAAAAAATGATATTTCGTAAACGCGTGGAACAAAATTTAATGTTGTTCGGAGTGTTTTGTGGTTAAAGAGGTGTAAATGCTCACATATATTAAACACCCTGTATAAGATTACAACAGGGAAGCGTTACATCACTTTCTTTGCGGTAATGATAAGGAAGTATTTTACCCTCCCTTAAAGATAGGCAAAAGACTTGAAGGGTGAGGTAGATACTCCGCCCTACACATACACTCGTAAGTATCTATACTTTGATTTTTAATCATGTGGAGTTAACTGACAGTTGTCAATGTGTCATCCCCATACATTATCACTCAATTTGATTTTTTTTTATTCTCATAAGAAGGAGAGAGAGAGAGAGAGAGAGAGATAGTAATCTCTCTCTCTTCTTCTCTCTATCTTTAAAGTAACTTAAAAAGACAAAAACCAGACACGCAAGAAGTCGCAGCCGTGGCCCCAAAGTGGCCCGTGATTCTGTGGGTAACTGTGAAACAAGCCGCATCGGCTGATGCAATCCAAAGATTTTAATTAGTATCTAGTGGTTTTTAGGGCACAAATTTGGTGTTACTTTGTGCAGTGAAGGCCGCAGGGCGATATTAATATAAGAATCATTGAATTGTGTCGTTTTTAACACTGCTATTGTGTGTCGAGTGATTTGTCACGTGAACAACTTGCTTTGACCTAATAGAGTCTTAAAACCTACGGCTTTGTTAAAAATAGTCGCCACAGAATCCTTAGGACATTAAAACGCTAAACACCGGCGTTTTATTGAGTGACTGTGACTTCGTCTGACTTCGACTGTTGACCACACTTTATCAACCTACACTTGACATTGGCAAAATTAAATGTGTTGTGAACACAATACAAGCCATTAACAAAAAAAAAAAACAATTTGACACATGCAAAATGTCAAAATGCATAGAAACTTGTCATTTTCATCTGTCAGTTTACTTTACATGATTATGAATCAGAGTATAAGTATCTATACTTTGATTTTTAATCATGTGGAGTAAACTGACAGTTGTCAATGTGTCATCCCCATACATTATCACTCAATTTGATTTTTTTTTATTCTCATAAGAAGGAGAGAGAGAGAGAGAGAGAGAGATAGTAATCTCTCTCTCTTCTTCTCTCTATCTTTAAAGTAACTTAAAAAGACAAAAACCAGACACGCAAGAAGTCGCAGCCGTGGCCCCAAAGTGGCCCGTGATTCTGTGGGTAACTGTGAAACAAGCCGCATCGGCTGATGCAATCCAAAGATTTTAATTAGTATCTAGTGGTTTTTAGGGCACAAATTTGGTGTTACTTTGTGCAGTGAAGGCCGCAGGGCGATATTAATATAAGAATCATTGAATTGTGTCGTTTTTAACACTGCTATTGTGTGTCGAGTGATTTGGTCACGTGAACAACTTGCTTTGACCTAATAGAGTCTTAAAACCTACGGCTTTGTTAAAAATAGTCGCCACAGAATCCTTAGGACATTAAAACGCTAAACACCGGCGTTTTATTGAGTGACTGTGACTTCGTCTGACTTCGACTGTTGACCACACTTTATCAACCTACACTTGACATTGGCAAAATTAAATGTGTTGTGAACACAATACAAGCCATTAACAAAAAAAAAAAACAATTTGACACATGCAAAATGTCAAAATGCATAGAAACTTGTCATTTTCATCTGTCAGTTTACTTTACATGATTGTGAATCAGAGTATAAGTATCTATACTTTGATTTTTAATCAAGTGGAGTAAACTGACAGATGTCAATGTGTCATCCCCATACATTATCACTCGATTTGACAGATGCAAAATGTTAAAATGTCAAAACTGACATTTATATCTGTCAGTTTACTCAACATGATTAAAAATCAGAGTTATTTACTCATAACGCCCCGAATGGTCTAAAGGTTGGTACCAAACCAGGCAATGATCTCGGGATCCGGGTTCGATTCTTGGGTCGAGGAAGATAAAGTTTCGAATTTTTCGAACATAGCTTCGGGGTTCATTTGAAGTCGAATGAGAGATTTGGACAAATATATGAGATCTCTAAAGTCGACTTTAATGTAGAGTGCACGAAGTCAAATAAGAGATGTGTAGATAAAGTGACAGCTAATCAAATAACGGTTTAATAAAGTAAGATAGGTACATATTCTATTCTAACCTCTAAACAAAACATCGGTAATATAAGAAATTCCCGCTTTTATAAGAAAACAGTGATGCTGTTTTAGATTTACCACTTCTATGAAAACCGCCGATATTCTTTGACTTCAATCAATCAAATCATTCAATGTCGTATGCACGAGAATTGCTCTCTGCTGACTTACACATCAAGCTATTTCTGAAAGGTATCGTTTATCAATAGACACCACAATCCAGCGATTCAAGTTTTAAGCTTCCTCATATCGAGTTTCAATCCGGATCCGGTCGGATCCGGTTGGATCCGGATTTGTTCGGTTGAAACTAACAAGTCGCTCGAGCTCCTGCTTCCGCTCAGCGCGGACGTGTCGCAAAGTAAACAATATCAACAATACAGACGGAATACAGCGTAGTGAGCCAGTAGGACTTTGCGACTTAACTAAGTGCACTCAGAGACGTCATTTAAATGTATTCATTTACTTAATTATGAATAACTAGCAGCCGCCCGCGACTTCGTCCGCGTGGAAAAGTAACTTTTTACCCCCCTTTTAACCCCTTACAACCCCTTTTTCGCAACAAAAAGTAACCTATGTTCTTTCTCAGGGTCTAGATCATCTGTATACCAAATTTCATTTAAATCCGTTCAGTAGTTTTGGCGTGAAAGAGTAACAGACAGACAGACAGACAGAGTTACTTTCGCATTTATAATATTAGTTAGGATGGAAAAGTGTGTCTATCTGTCTGTATATTTGTCTTTCTTTCACGGCATAACAGAGCGACGAATTGACGTGATTTTTTAAGTGGAGATAGTTAAAGGGATGGAGAGTAACATAGGCTACTTTTTGCCCGTTTTTAACCCCCCAACGCGAGCGAAGCCACGGGTAAAAGTTTTTATTTTATTATATAGGCAGCCCATAGATAGATGATAGATGGTTGTTAGGTTACCTACTGTCATTGCATCGTGTACTGTAAACAAATGTTTCGTTTTTTGCTTTGCTTATAATAGAAGGGGTTCGAGTGTAGCAAGTTTTGAGCAGCCCGCTGCGTCGTGATTTATACTACAACTTGGTCGAGTTGTTACAACTTGTACGCGATAGAGTTGAACTCGATGGAGTTCGGCGGTATTACCTACTGTTTTTGGAGATAGACACACCAATGCATCGGATGTGGAGTTTTAAGCTATTTTTTCCACAAGAGTCGTCTAAATATAATTGGGGGAAGGGGATAAAAGGTTAGCAGCGCACTTGTTGCATGTGTTCATGGGCAGCGGCAATTGCTTACCATCAGGTGATCCGCCTGCTCATCTGCTACCTATCACATACAAAAAAAAATGTTAAGAATACACTCGGGAGGCTCAGGAGCGAGAGTTCATAAGAGTATATAAAGAAATCTCTTTCAAGAATTCTCTCAAAGTATGAGAGAAGACTTTACCTAGCTGTAAGAAAACTCAGGCAAAAATACAAGTTTAAAACCACAAAGACGCAAAGAAAATCCCTTGTAATCGTTTCCGTGCCGTGTCCCTTTCCATAATGTACTGTTCACTGGCTTTAAAAAACTATTACAAAGACAATAGGTACTACTGTTAGCATTGGCAGCCACGTATACGATGCCAATCTAATCAAGCCTCCGAATGGTCTAAGATAAGAGCGGAAGCGGATTTGTACTACTAAATTTGTCTATGTAAAAATTGTCTATTAAAAAGGTGCGTTTCCAAAGAAGGGGGGCTGCGTGGAGTTGAGAGGAGACTTTGTAAAAAATAATTAATCACGTTGCTCAAAATACACATCTCATCTCTGATGAGCAATGTGATTGGTCAATTTTTACAAGTCTTCACGCAGATCCGCTTATGTGGGAACGTACCCTTAATGTCTATTTTTTATAAATACTGTGTATCTTTTTTATATCCTGGTGCCCAGCCTGCCCGTCAGGGTTTGTTGCAGCAGATGAGGTCGAGATGAGGTTATGCCTTGTTGACCACAAAATGTAATATTATATTAGGAACGTTTGCTGTAATTATTTTGTTATTTCTTCTTGTTTTTGTGGGCAATAAACTTTATCCATTTATTTAATTTTATCTGTGGGAAATACGAAACACCATACCACCATACCATACGATATTTAGTATTTATACCATAGTGATAAGCCGCCTCTGTTTTGTGTGCAATAAAAAGCATATTCATTCATTCATTAATCTATCGGTTCATTTTTGAACTACTGCCCTTCTAATAAAAAAATCTTAATATTATTTATCTCGTGGCTTGGGCCAGCTCGCTAGTTGCTTTGGACTCCCTCCAAGCGCACGGCATGCTACCTCAGAAGTTAAACGTATAGAAAATTGCTGTATACTTTAGTGATTGCAACTCTACTGTTATACAATAAATAGCTCCTTTGCCGACGACGTTAGGAGCAAATAGGGACGTTCCGGTTATCGGTCAAAGGTATGTTGCTGTATTAGCTTTGTGGCGTTTAGTTTATTATGTACGACGAGAAAGCGAGAGAGAATACGATTTGCTGATTTTGGTTATGACTTTGCAATCATTTGGCCGACATAGCCCACCGAATTAGCAAACTGAAGTGGCAGTGGGCTGGTCACATTAGCCGCAGAACTGACAACCGTTGGGGTAAACGAGTTCTGGAGTGGAGACCGCGTCTTGGTAAACGTAGTGTAGGACGACCTCAGGCCAGATGGAGTGACGATCTGCGCAAGAGGGCTGGCTGGAGCTGGATGCGAGTAGCCGAAGATCGATCAAAGTGGCGAGCATTTGGAGAGGCCTATGTCCAGCAGTGGACAAGCGTGGTTGCTGATGATGATGATGAATCATTTGGCTATGCCATCGAGTTTTTTATCGAAAGTTACATAACTGACAACCGTTGGGGTAAACGAGTTCTGGAGTGGAGACCGCGTCTTGGTAAACGTAGTGTAGGACGACCTCAGGCCAGATGGAGTGACGATCTGCGCAAGAGGGCTGGCTGGAGCTGGATGCGAGTAGCCGAAGATCGATCAAAGTGGCGAGCATTTGGAGAGGCCTATGTCCAGCAGTGGTCTGCAACAGGCTGATGATGATGACATAACTGTTATTTAGTTAGTTTATTTATTTATTGGAAAACAACAGATTAAAGTCATGATTGCGTTACATATAGGTACCTTGCATTTTATCATAATGAGGAAGACTGTAATCCTCAGTAATCATCAATACTCTCTATGCTTTTTTTGTATGTTTTTAGGTTCTCATAATAAGTTCGATTTTGTTGCCTACCTAGTAGATTTCCCTACTTTTCTTTCATCTAAGAGCAAATATTATCGTATCCTGTAAGTCTCTGAAAGAACAAAATGTATGTACGTAAACAAACGCGTAATGTGGTAATCATGTGCTAGAACAAAACTTGCTTTCCCGCCGCAAATACAAACGACACATCAAAGTGTTTTGTAAAGAGCTCAGCGTACACTTCGAGACAGGTTTTTAGGTTTATTTTCCTTATTTTTTACTAGCGGCCCGCCCGCGACTTCGTCCGCGAGGAAAAGTAACTTTTTACCCCCCTTTTAACCCCTTACAACCCCCTTTTCGCAATAAAAAGTAGCCTATGTTCTTTCTTAGGGTCTAGATTATCTGTACTCCAAATTTCATTTAAATTCCGTTTAGTAGTTTGGCGTGAAAGAGTAACAGACAGACAGACCAGACAGAGTTACCTTTCGCATTTATAATATTAGTTAGGATACTGTAACGATGGCTCCTTTGGTGCAGGTTGCCGGATCTATGACCAGTATTTTGGAAAGAGAATCTGTCGTATATGTTTTGCAAAGTTTGATGTGTGGCTGTAGGTACATGGTAGTAAGTAATTAATCCCTTTATCATCATCATCCTCATCATCAGCCTGTTGCAGTCCACTGCTGGACATAGGCCTCTTCAAATGCTTGCCACTTTGATCGATCTTCGGCTACTCGCATCCAACACCAGCCAGCCCTCTTCCCGTCCCCGTTATAAACAAATCTAAAATCACCCTTACACCTCAACACTGATAAGAATTTAATGATGGAACTCTGCCGTCCCTTTCCAATAACACAGAAAAAAGAGTAAAAAACCACAGACAATTGTCATTGGCCGGCCGTGTTCCACGATCTTTGAAGCCGTCGAGTGTTCCGGAGAGGGAGCCGGCTGGAAATCTTTTTGGAACAAATCTCTTACAAACGTAGAGAAACTTGCTGTGTATTATCTGACACTTATATTTCGTTTATCGTTATCGTTTACAAACTTCAAACTACAAAAGTTCCTTAACAAATTCTGTAAGGAATTCGCATTTTTTGAAGTGACGGACACCCGCTGTCCAAAAACTGCCATTACAATATTTTTATTGAAATTTTGCCAAATGTCTTATTTAGAACTCTAGTTAACAGTATCCTAGTGTTATTTAACGAATTTAATGTAAAACTACACCTTTGAAATAAGTTAAAATGTATGTTAACCTTAATTCGGGCATTCACTGTACACTGGGCAATCACTGTCTCGGTTACCCTATGTTATTAAAAAATATGTAATATTGTGAATAACTGCTATGGCCCTAAAATATTAAGTAATACCCTCTAATATGTTAAGCATAAGTAATGTTAACGGCTGTGTTATTCCTTAATAAATAATAAATAAATAAATAAATAAATTATCTTTTTATGTGATCTGTGGCAGACGAGCAGATTGATCGACGGGTAAGCGATTACCACCGCCCATAGACTCCTGCAACACCAGTAGGGTCACAAGTGTGCTGCCAAGCTTTAACCCCCTTTCTCCCCAATTGGGACTCTAGTCCCCTCACTCACGGTCGAGGCAGCCCATTCATGCCGAAGCATGGCTCTCCCACGTATCTATATCGCTAGAGTTTTGTTTGATGATAATGTTTGGGATTAGATAGCTGGTTAAAATATAAAGATAAAAGACTAAAAGCATGATCCGAATACTAAAAAACAAATTAAATACAATCAGCTAAAATTTTGATGTCAAAAAAATCTTTGATCGAATAAAAACAATAAACTTACAATGTCAAACAAGATTCAAGATCCGATGTCAGATTTACATAATAATTCTCTATATACGTCTCAATGTCAGGTGTTTTGATATACATATTTTTTTTTTTATTGATAGGTAGCAGATGAGCAGGCGGATCACCTGATGGTAAGCAATTGCCGCCGCCCAAGGACACCTGCAACACCAGTGGAGTTACAAGTGCGCTGCTAACCTTTTATCCCCTTCCCCCGATGGGCCTCCGGTACCCTCACTGCTGCATGCTACAGTGTAGTAGCTGCTTCACGCCGGTTTTCTGTGAGGCAGTGGTATCACTCCGGTCGAGCCGGCCCATTCATGCCGAAGCATGGCTCTCCCACAGTTAAATTGTTACTTTGTTAATTTGTTAGATTGTTACTAGTTACACTTTAAAAATCATTATCTCAACTACTCTATCATACCTCACTACAAAACTAACTTCAGGAAACCGACTATTTGAATGCTTAACTTTGACTACTGTTATTTCCCCAACTATATCATAACTAACGTGTAGTTAACACTGTTTACCTTTGTACTCAAGCGCAGATCTGACTTCGAAGCCGGAGACGAACTAGACTTGTGCGCCCGAGTTTGCTTGCCCACGGCAATAGCGGCTTGAATGGATGGGTTTACGATAACATGACACTAGGGGGAGAATGCTAGAGGATACATGTGGATATTTTGACGACCCGGTTGGTTCAGTGGTAGTGAATGCTGCGTCTGGGCCAAGGGTTGCGGGTTCGATCCCCGCACAGTACAAACATTTGTGTGCATGAACATGTCTGTTTGTATTGGTCTGGGTGTTTTCTATGTATTATAAGTACGTATTTACAAAAGAAAAGTATTATATGTATTTTATTTGTAATCCACTGTTGGTTCTGATATCTGTACACAGGTGCTTGAGCCAGAGTCAGATGTATGTGATGTAGTGAAATATTTATTATTTATTATTTATTTATTATTTATTCTTATTGATAATTGGCCTCCTGCACTGTGTTTTGTCGAGTGAGTACCGAAGGTTTGTACCCCCATGTCTCGGAAAGAACGTTAAGACGTTGGTCCTGCGCTCAATCTCTCTTCGGTCGTGTCCCACTGGTGACCCATCGAATTAAGAGGGTAAGGGCATAGAGAGTGCTCCTGTATTTTTTTTTTATGTAATAGGTAGCAGACGAGCAGGCGGATCACCTGATGGTAAGCGATTGCCGCCGCTCATGGACACCTGCAACACCAGTGGAGTTACAAGTGCGCTGCCAACCTTTTATCCCCTTCCCCCCGGGTGGGCCTCCGGTACCCTCACTCACTCGGCGAAACACAGCACAGGGGCTGCTTCACGCCGGTTTTCTGTGAGGCAGTGGTATCACTCCGGTCAAGCCGGCCCATTCATGCCGAAGCATGGCTCTCCCACAGTAAATTGTTACTTTGTTTAATTTGTTAGATTGTTACTAGTTACACTTTAAAAATCATTATCTCAACTACTCTATCATACCTCACTACAAAACTAACTTCAGGAAACCGACTATTTGAATGCTTAACTTTGACTACTGTTATTTCCCCAACTATATCATAACTAACGTGTAGTTAACACTGTTTACCTTTGTACTCAAGCGCAGATCTGACTTCGAAGCCGGAGACGAACTAGACTTGTGCGCCCGAGTTTGCGTGCCCACGGCAATAGCGGCTTGAATGGATGGTCTTACGATAACATGTCACTAGGGGGAGAATGCTAGAGGATACATGTGGATATTCTTATTCTTAGACAGCAGCGCTTCGGCATGAATGGGTCGGCTCGGTCGGAGTGAAGCATCAGGAGGCCTATTCTTGGGTTTCGCCTTCTATGTCGAGTCGACTTCATATAACGCATAGACCAATAGGACAAGATTAAGGAATGTCAACTGTAATCTATGTTCTCCTATTGGTTGTGCGTTCTATGAAGTTGACTCGAAATAGAAGGCGAAAACCGAGAATTGTGAGTGAGTACCGAAGGTTTGTACCCCCGTGTCTCGGAAAGAACGTTAAGACGTTGGTCCTGCGCTCAATCTCTCTTCGGTCGTGTCCCACTGGTGTCCCGTCGAATTAAGATGGGTAAGGGCATAGAGAAGTGTCCTGTATTTTTTTTTTTTTTTTTTATGCTAATAGGTAGTAGCGACGCAGGCAGGCGGGATCACCTTAATGGGTACAGCGATTTGCCGCCGCCTCATGGACACCTGCAACCAGTGGAGTAGTTACAAGTGCGTTGCCAACCTTTATCCCCTTCCCCCGGGTGGGGCCCCTACCGGTTACCCTCACTTCACTCGGCGAAACACAGCCACAGGGGCTGCTTTCACGCGCGTGGTTTTCTTGTGAGGCTATTGGTTATCACTCCGGTCAAGCCGGCTCATTCATGCTGAAGCGTGGCTCTCCCACAGTATTATAGTATTTGCGCACACTTGAGCACTTTGATATATCCTGCGTGGCTGATCTTTATGACTGGCCGCCATAACCGAATATCAGTTAAAGAATTTATAATTTTAAACATAGGAAGTTGTACCCACCACTAGTTGAAATTATTCTATTTCACAGTTGTATAGTTCACTAATATCCTACGTTTTCCTTGATACGAATGCTCACTCTACCCAAGATGCACGGTTGACGTCACATGGCGGAACAAGATGCAAGGAACGCCGGGGGGCTAGCTTGTGAACATGACGTCTTGACCGACGGGGGTACTCTGACGTTGTAATAATATCATCAATAGTTTGAGTCGGCCCAGTAATGTAAACATTTACATAATCTTTACATTGTATGTATCTATGTATTAAGACTGAAAAAATCTCTATGAAAATACAAATATGTCGACTGAACTTTTTTTTTACTTTGGCTTGATGCGCTTTCGTGTGTCTAGATATTTTAGAGATCTTTGATTTTAATGTAAGAGAGTTTGCGCGAGATATACGCAAAAGAACGAATTAAAATGAAATAAATCTAACACTGACCAGTAGCATCTTATTGTCCCAGTATTTATACCAACTTATACAAGAATATCCGATTCCCTACTCACATAATAACAAGCCAGCACAAAGCTTTTCGAAAATTCCTTACAAAAAGTATGATAAAAGAACTTCGCTTTAAAATAGACCTGCGGCTGGAAACCCGCCAATTTATGCCCTGCATGAAAATTAACTTGGAACTTTCCGTTTTTAATTAAATTAACGACCGGATAGTACTTGGTAAAGTTGAAAGCAATTACTGCAGGGATGAACTCTGTCTGTCTGTAATAACATAAATTTCTTTGGATTCATCTATCCTGTCGGGGGTTTGGGCTTGGAATTTTGAAATTATTTTATAGGCATTTTTTATGGCAAACAAGATTGCTAAATGGGTGAATTTAAGATGTCAGTTATAATCAAATTAATACATAATTATAACCCAGTGATTTATTTTATTAATGAGTGAGTGAAAATGAGTTTATAATATGCTCGCTTAATTATCATTTTAGCAACGCAGGTAATGTTAAATTTATAGAAATTTCATTACTTTGGTTTACGACATATTTTTGTAATAATACTATGTAATTTTTAAAATAATATCTTTTATAATATCAACATTGTTTTACTAATAGAAAGCCACGTTTTCTTTGATTAGGGAAAGATATATTGGATAGGTTTTTATGAGGAAACGCTTCAAGTCTACGGGATAACATCCTTTAGTCCATGGGCCTTGCTGTGCACAAAAAGCTACTAAGAAATAGAGTGGCCTACCAAAATACCATTTCACGTAATTTATTGCACATAAATAAGCAACTCACAAGTTGAGTAACAAAAATCGATCTTCTCTTAAGACAGTTTATTTATTTCTTCCTACAAGCGATATGGAAACAAAATTGGTTTTTGATTTATGTGTAAACTATACCCTGTTTGTGCGCTAGCCCTTCGCCTATAAATCTTGGTAACCCTTCCAAAGATAAAGTCACAACTTTATTACGTACACACAACCTCCTACTTATCGCTTCAAATTTCACATCATAATTATCTTCCGGTTGTAAAGGAGGGTATTCACCAGAATCTGTTATTACATCATTTGGTATCTAAATCTGGTATTATAGTCAGGCCCGTTCACGAAATGACGAAAGGATAGAGACTGTTACTTTGGATGCAAGCGGGAAGTGTCGCTAAGATGAAAAAAGAAAGATGAATACATAGGTTAAACGGAGCTAAGCGCGATAAATTTATACGTTTTTTTCAATGTGATAGGTGGTAGATGAGCACATGAATCACCTGATGGTGAGCGATTGCCACCGTCCACAGACACCTGCAACGTCATTAGACTCATATGTTCGCTGCCAACCTTCAACCTCTTTTCTCTCCAATAGGGCCTCCGGTACCCTCACTCACTCGAAGAAACACAGCGAAGGCTCTGCTTCACGCCGGTCTTCTGTGAGGACGTGGTATCATTCCGTTCAAGCCGGTCTAATTATAACGTGGCCTTCCCACCGTTAAAAGGTAGGTAATTAGGTATAACGTACCTATAATGTCATCATCAGCCTGTCTCAGTCCACTGCTGGACATAGGCCTCCCCCAATGTTCGCCATTTCACCCTGTCTTCGGCGAGACGCATCCAGTCTATACCAACGCCTTTACGCAGATCGTCACTCCATCTAGCCGGTGGCCGCCCTACACTGCGCTTCCCGAGTCGCGGTCTCCACTCAAGAACTTTTCTAACCCAACGGTTGTCAGTTCTTCGACAGATATGGCCAGCCCATTGCCACTTTAGCATGCTGATTCGATACACTATATCGGTCACTTTAGTCTTTTGTCGGATAACCTTCTGATTTTATCCTTCAAAGAACCTACAATGTGTACTCCGCTTAATAAACAAAACGTAATATTACGTGAACATATGTCTAACGCTTTAGATATTTTCCTCCCCGTCTTGGAAGTTATGGCATTGTTTTGGTTTAAGATACCGCTATATTTATGTCTACAGATAAAAACTCATCCTTAACCCAAAGTTAGGAGTCTCAAATTGCACTGATTTTTATTTGTATTTATGGCGGTTTTATCTGTATGCGTTGCGAGGACGCAGTCGATTCTGCCAATGTCAATTGGATATAGAGACGGTATTGGTGAAATTGACAGGTTATCTTAACTAAAGCATCTTTGGATTTACTTTTCTTATATTTATTACTAAGACACGATCTAAAATAAAACAAATAAAATTTACTGGACATCAAGGAACAATACAAACACACACACACACATACAAAAATAGAATCCATACTAATATTATAAATGCGAAAGTAACTCTGTCTGTCTGTCTGTCTGTTACTCTTTCACGCCAAAACTACTGAACGGATTTAAATGAAATTTGGTATACAGATAATATAGACCCTGAGAAAGAACATAGGCTACTCTTTATTGCGAAAAGGGGGTTTTAAGGGGTTAAAAGGGGGGTAAAAAGTTACTTTTCCACGCGGACGAAGTCGCGGGCGGCCGCTAGTAAATAATAAATTGAGACAACATCACATATTATTATATTGTCCTGGTCCCAAACTAAGGTTTTCCCTTGAAGAAGAAGGGAAAAGAAGGGGATAGAAGGGAGATTCATATTATTTGTATTTTAAATTATCGTTTATTTGCACTAATGTCACAAGCAGCAAACAAAAAGTTCGAAGGTTAACACATTAATAACGTTGTAAAAAAGAAACTGAAAAATATGCTCAATTACTCAAACGTGGTAAAAAAAAAGATTCCCATAAAATTTAAAATCAACGTAGATACGAGCACCAGCATAAAGCACAACTGACCCAATGCTTAAGTGACTCTTTATTCTCTTTTAAGGGACACTCAACACAAGATGAGTAAAAAAATACAAATGGGTAAAATATAAGGTAAAAATATTTGTATTTGGAAAAACATACTCCATATACTGCTTTCGGTGAGACGCAAGGTATATTGGAATAAAAAATAAAACCGAAATAACAAAATAAAAAAGGTTGAGGATTATATCCACGGTGTTTGGGTTTCCGGCCAGTACCAAGATTAATCCTTAGAGAAGTGATGTGAAACCATCTTTTTAGATTGGGTTAGGAGAGTAAAAAAATCTTGTAAAATAACATCACTAAACTCAAAAACCAAATTTCTACGTTATTGACAGCCTCGATTGCCTCGATTTCTAAGGTGTTCGCCCGAAGCGCGAAAGGTCCCCGGTTCGATTCCCGGACAGATAAGTTTAGGAAATTACATTTTCTTGGGTCTAGGTGTTCTGAATTGACGCCCCTAGTTAATTATCGGTACTCATAGTACAGGAGTTGCCCTAGTCTGAGATCAGGTTGATTGGTCTGATTGTTTGGCGCATTTTTTTTAATAAGTACGTCTGTTTATTTACCGAAAGACTAATACTCTGACATTCCCAAGAGAAATAAAAACTGTAGGCACATTCCGTTGACCTAAAACTACATTATGATATTTGGCAAAGCCTTCGTTATCTTATTAATCTTGAGCACTAGCAAGTAAGATTATTTACACTCTTTAATTAAGGAAGAAAATTTCACTTCAATTCTCTTGAAATAACGAAAACATGGCTTTCAAAACCAGCTTTTTAGAAACTTTCCCAATTTCCAAGTATTTACAAAGAAGTGGTATAAAAAGTTGCTTAGAAGACATTTCGTTAATTATAAAGAAATACCAATTCGCTTCATTATTCCACTGAAGATCTAAGGGAATTAAACGGCTTTTGTAATTATGTTGATTTAAATTTGAATGCCCGTCTAATTGGCACAGGTTTACAGGTTGAAACAAAATCGGAAAATGGAATCATAATTATAATAGGACGGAATTGGCTTTCATTTCAAGAGCGATGGTAGTAGATCAGAACGCACTCTCCATAAGGGGAATTGTAGTTCGAATCCGAGCATGCACCTTCAACAGAGGGAAACCCACGCTTCGGCAGGAATGAGCCGGCTCGACCGAGTGATGCCACGGCCTCGAGTCGTTGAGGGTACCGGAGGTCCTATTGCGGGAAAGGGGGCTAGAGGTTGGCAAGGCATTTGTGACTCTGCTGGTGTTGCAGGTGTCCATGGACGGCGGTATTTGCTTACCATCAGGTAATCCGTCTGCTCGTCCGCTACGTATCTTCAAATCTATGTGCATATTTCTACCATTATGTCGGAGGTGAGGGAAAGCATCGTGAGGAAACTTGCACGTTTCAGATAGTTTATGACACGTGTACCCACGATTAAGTTGGTCTGGTTAATAGGTGGCAGACAAGCAGACGGATTACTGCTGCACCTGCAACACTAGCCACAAATGGTTGCCAACCTTTAACCCTCAATAAGTTAAAATACACAAAAAGGTTAATAAATCAACAGTTGCATCTATAAACCTACGCCAGTATGTATCTTCATAGATATAGATAGACATAGTGAAGTATCGCAGCCATACCTCACCTCAGCCCGACCAATTAGACCTTCAACTGTAAGTAAGTAGTAAAAAAAATACACAAATAAAATAGATAAATCAAAAATCCTAATATTATAAATGCGAAAGTAACTCTGCCTGTCTGTCTGTCTGTTACTCTTTCACGCCAAAACTACTAAACAGATTTAAATGAAATTTGGTATAAAGATGGTCTAGACCCTGAGCAAGAACATAGGCTACTTTTTATTGCGAAAAGGGGGTTGTAAGGGGTTAAAAGGGGGGTAAAAAGTTACTCTTCCACGCTGACGAAGTCGCGGGCGGCCGCTAGTTATTTATAAAGCTTCGCCATTATGTATCTTCATAGATATAGATAGACATAGTGAAGTATCGCAGCCATACCTCACCTCAGCCCGACCAATTGGAACTTCAACGCCAAGTCAGTAGTAAAAATACACAAATAGGTTTAAATCAACAGTTGCATCTATAAAGCTACTCCATTATGTATGTATCTTCATAGATATAGATAGACATAGTGAAGTATCGCAGCCATACCTCACCTCAGCCCGACCAATTAGAACTTAGTCGATTAGCGCAGACCGCGGCCACACTCGATCCTAAAGGAATATTGAGTAGCGAAGTTAGTTAACTTCTATTGGTGTGCAGTTTTTAACTGATAGTTACTGTTTTATTAAGTCGGGTTATTTCAGTATCTTTTAAAGCATTCATAGCTTTTTAAGCATTTCGTCAGTTGTATGTTCCATTTGCGTCATAAATTGGAACGTCTTAATAATTTGCTTAAAGAAAGAAAAATATTTATTTGGACTCATAAAAAACTTAACTAACAACAGGTACATTATATTGGGAAACACGACTTAAGTTTAATTAACAGTAAAAGTAGGTACATATCGTTAAAAGTATGTGATCCAAAATGGTTTCCACTTAGCATGTGTCGGCAACGTGTAAAGCCGCCAACGCTGATTTTCAGTGGAACCAGGTTATGTATTGAGGGGCACATATATTAATTATTTACAAAACGAACAGTATAAATAAAAATACAAACGGCTCTATAAAAATACAAACTTAAATTAAATAAATAAATGAATTTGCTTAAGTTAAATGATCTGCGAGAACTTCAGGCCGGTGACAAGTAGTGCAGGATTGACCATTGTGGCGTTCCCTTGTTTCGGAGGCCAAGAATCGTTTCGGGTCGCTGAGCCAGTGGAGTATCTAAGTAAGTATGTAATCATTTGCTTTGTTTTTTTATTAGTGAGATAAATCTTACTCGTACTTTTTTGTTATTCCCAGTTCCATCCAAAACTGTCGATTCTGTAGCCCAGAATGCGCTTAGACTATGGTTCTGGATTTGGGGAGTCTGGGTAATTACGATGAGGCGAGCGCCGTCTGACCTTCGCAGCCGTTTAATAGGATCACCAAACCTAGTCAGTAAGGACAAGATAAGGAATGGGTAATATAAAGTGGCACTTATCACCGAAAAACTAAAGGGTAATTTTCTCTCCTGGTAAGGCCATGTAATAAGAAGAGAAGATTTGAAAAATCTAGGGGTGCATGCTCAGCTTCTAACTGCGACTCCCTCATGAAAGATTTGACGACCCGTTTGGTGCAATATGGTTTGAGCGCCGGTTGAGACGCAAGGGTCGCGGGTTCGATTTCCGCACCAACACAAATGTTTGTTGATGAAACAGATATTTGTGTTGGCTCTGGGTGTTTGTGGTTCCTTCGTTGTTTCTGGTTTCCATAGTACAAGGGAAAACCTTAGTTTGGGACCAGGACAATGTATGTGATGTTGTCTCAATTTATTTAATATTATTTATTTATTTAAAGACGCGATCTTATCCATTGCGCTCGCTCCTCCTATTTAGGTACTCAGTTTTGAATAGCTATATAACTTATCCACCAAAAACCGCAATCCGTTGCTCGTCAAAAGCCAAAACGCCCACAAACCCGACCAATTACATTAACAAAGTTACGACCGCCATTTCCACATCATCCAATTAAGCAGTAATTTTGAAAAACCAGATTCAAAGTTAAAAGATCAAAGAATGGGAAATTTGGAATACACAGGGAGCATATCTTCAGGCTATGTAATTGCTCTTGATTTATTTAATTTCCAACCCTTTTGAATCCCGGTGGAAGGTAGAGATGTGAAAAAGTCTAAAATTTAAAACGTAGGTACTTTCATGTAAAAAAGAATAAATATAAAAGTACGGACGGTTTTATATTTACCTACTCCACTATTTTTATTTGATATCATTTATGTTTCATCACATTTTTTTCATCAAATATAATATGTCTGTCCTGTAAAAAATGGCTATCCAATAAACCTATCGATCTACCTTTTTTGGGTTTATTTGACAGTTTTGTATACTTTGATGTGTGACTGTCTGTACGTACAG
This sequence comes from Cnaphalocrocis medinalis, assembly GCA_014851415.1. NCBI lineage: Eukaryota > Metazoa > Arthropoda > Insecta > Lepidoptera > Crambidae > Cnaphalocrocis > Cnaphalocrocis medinalis. The sequence continues at coordinate 15,829,215 of CM026283.1, forward strand.
CACACATCAAAGTATACAAAACTGTCAAATTTCTTAAATAAATTCTCAACTTTATGTAAAAACGTTTGGTTCAATATCAACTGAGGAACTTAATTTAAAACTAAGTTAAACATTTCCACCTGCAATTTTGTACTCATGTTTTTTTTTACAAACATAAATCTTTATCTTTATCTGATCTGTGGTTGTCTGTAGACTCTCGAAGTGACCTTGACCAGGGGTTTAATCTCCAGGGGGACTAGGGAGAGTTTTAACGTTAGTTTCGTTCTAAATCCACATTTCTAGTTGATGAAATATAGAGGCCCGGCGCTTAGAGACAGTCACCAAATGGATTTGACCCTTTTAGGCAATAAAATTACCTAATTCGTACGGGTCATTAATTTGTCCAGGAAAATTAGCCGATTAGGAAATGATTGGATTCGAATGCTTAACCTCTGTAGTGTTGGCCCCGTTAGTTAGTAACGTAAAGGTATGTTTTCAACGTAGGTAGTCGAAATACCTACTTTTTACTTACTCCGATGAGTCAACGACCCAAAATGAGTCTTTGCCTCCGATACGTGATGTCGCTACTTATCTTGGTTTTGAGTAACTTACCGCTAATATCCTGCTTCCAATTCTTGCAGGTACGTAGTCGAATAACCAATTTTTATGAAATAAGAAGGCCAATGAGCAAGCGGGTCACCTGATGGTAAATGGCCACCGCCCATAGACATCAGCTGCAGCAGGAGTGCGGATGCGTCATTTTAATTATCTTTTTGATTTCAATTTAAAATAGAAACATACTTTTACTTGCTTTGTTTTACTTATACACTTACGACATACGACAAGAATACTTTTTATTACCATTTTTGTTATTTAGTTATATTACGTTTTTAAATTGTTCCTTCTAAGGATTTATCAAAGAAATATCATTTTTAAATTTCTTCTACATAGAAAGAACAGACGTCGTTTAAGTGTATCATCTTTTTTTTTTCAGTCAATGAAAGCGTGTGCTGTCTCTGCAATATGGTGTACTGTTAGACTGAGGTACAACTTCAACGTTTTTGGTAATTTAGTGCCATTAAACACGACAAAAATAACCAATCACGTTGTAGATGGACATTCACGGATTTTTTATTCGCGCGCACAATTAGATTATAAATAATAATTATTATGTATAAACATGTTATGTTACTATAATTGAATATTGGAAATGTTTGTTTACGCAGACCATTAAAGAGAAATGTGGATATTCTCCCAAACAGAAACATACACCAATTTCCCAGTCGGCAGCTTCTGTCCATTGCTCGTAGTCTCAAACCTCGTAGCGTTCGTAGCTGTCTGTTACAGAGCGTAGACAGCCGTCCGTTACGAGTGCTACGAATATGTTCACAAATTGTATTGTATCGGTTTTGATTTCAACACTGTTGAAATGTGTACAGTGTACAGTCGATCGCAGCAGTTAGGAAATTCCTTGTGGTTTCTATGATAACAGATAGTGGGGAAAGAAATATGTGTCTAATAATTTGATTTCTTTTTGACCGACTTTCTAAAACCCGTGACGACCCGTGACTGACGTCCCGTTTAGCGCAATGGTTTGAGCGCCGGTTGAGACGCAAGGGTCGACGCAAGGGTTGATTCCCGCGACCCTTGCGTCGCGGGAATCGAACAAAAATGTTTGTTGATGAAACAAATATTTGTTTTGGGTCTGGGTGTTTGTGGTTCCTTCGTTGTTTCTGGTTTCCATAGTACAAGGGAAAACCTTAGTTTGGGACCAGGACAATGTGTGTGATGTTGTCTCAATTTATTAATTTATTATTTATTTTATCTTATTGCTGATTTTGCCGTCATCGAGTAAAAAGCCGAAAAAAATCCTATACCAGAACTCTCTCAATAGAAAGTAAACAGTTCGGGCGATGATAAAACACGGGCCTTGTTAATCGCAGCTAAAGGCCCGTCCTCGTAACTCCAGGGCTGGAACTATTCCAGGATGATTACGTAACTGCGGGTCTTGCCGCCAGAGCGCGTTGCGGTCGCCTTATAGGACTCCGCGGTATATTACTATTGGTAGACTCTTAAGTCAGGTAATTAGAGTGCTTAAAAACTATTTTGCTTTTAGGGAGAGTCATGCTTCGGCATGAATGGGCCGACTCGACAGGAGTGATACCACGTTGATAACCAGCGTAAAGCAGTGTTTCGTCGAGTGATCGAGGGTACTGAAGGCCCAATTGGGAGGGACGGGGATAAAGATTGGCAACGCATTCGTGAGTCTACTGGTGTTGCTGGCGTCTATCATATGAGTCGCTTCAGCGCCCGCGATACGCTTAGACCAGTATTTCCAAAACTTTGCTATGCCATGGCCCGGTAATTTTCACATTGACCCTTCGTGACCCACTAAGTACCTACTTTCAAACTCAAGCTGGTTCCGTACTCATGTTTTTAAAATAAGACGACAATGTCGCGACCCGGTTATTTCGTTTTGGTGGCCCGGCACCGGGTCGCGACCCGGCTATTGGGAAACGGTGGCTTAGACTGCTTCAGGATTTGGGGAGTCTGGACGGTCCTCATGCTTCTAGGGAGAGTCATGATTCGGCATTACTGATTCGACCGAAGTAATAACAAGACTTCATAGTGCTTGGGCACAGTGAATTCATTTTCACTTAATTCCCGTAATATAAGTATCAAATGAAAGGGCTTGAGTAGTAGAATGCAAACCTTGTCGGGGGTTTATCAATTTAAAATTTTTTTGGAGCGTTTTTAAAGCTCGTATTTTGAAACAACGGTTTACGTGCATAAAAATACGCTTATCTGAAACCACCCTAAGAGTATTGCACCGCATACAGAAGTTATTTGATACAACAAAGTCACCAAAAGCCCCTTGTGAGTTTCGGAAACCGCGCAAGGCATTGCTCGCCTCATCCCAGATTTAGACTAGTGTTGCTGAACTATCGATAGTTTGAATATCGACTGTTGACCTTGAAAACTATTCAGATCGATGGTATTATCAATAGTTGATGTGAAATTGCAAATGTCAATAGTTGGTATCAATACTATCGATGATATCGATAGGGCGCAATACTATTTATATACGCATACGCCAATACTATCGCTAAAATTGAGAGTAAAACCATCGATACTATGTGCTATTATAGCACCTATTTTTTATATTGAGGACAATTATCCAAATATGAGGTTGACAGGCACAAAAGAACAAACTAAGTACCTATTGAGTCTGTCATCCTCACCTTGAAGGCCTGCTGAGATGCCGTTACACGCCGCGCCTAAAAAACACAGGATTGGAGGAAGGAGGAAACACAAGAACTGGAAGGACATTCCACGACTTGATGGCTCGGGGCAGGAATGAGAAGCTAAACCTCTTGGTGCGCGCCGGCATTGTCTGGATGGTATGTGGATGGCAACGCTATCCAGCACGTGTTGTTCGGGAATGGAAAGGGGAGGATGGGATTTCATCTAATGTCATCTCTGTTCTTTCCATAAAAAATAAGTCTCAGAATATTTACTCAGTCTAGTGTTCATGCTGTTGCTCCACTAGCAAGTATTAACAGCACGATATGGTAGCATTGGAACATTCAGAGCTTTTTTATGTCAGAGATGGCAGACGAGAAGACGAATCATCTGATGGTAAGCCATTGCGCCTAAGGGTGTCTATGGGTGGAGTCGCAACTCTAAAGACACACACTAGAACTAAGGTCACGAAACTTAATGCAAAATCATCTCCAATTAAGAATAATAAATACATGATAATAGACAATATCCTATTACCCAAAACAAATCACCCGAAATAAGAAGCAAATAAAAGAACACTTAACAAAAGGAAGTACTCGTTATTGCCTAGGTTAATACACCCTGTATATTAAACCTTGTACATTATTAGCAACGAGCAAAAGAATACGCGGTGAAATATAATATTTCCCCGGGTCTTGTGCGATACGAGTGATGCTGCCCGGGGAAGGCTTCCCGAGGGGATACTCTAAAATGCTGCTACGTAGTTAAGATTTACCCAAAACAACTACTTCCTGCGGCTGAATTCTTACATCGAACCACACGCAAGCGGCTGTCATTCCATCCTCATCATCTTGATGGTTGGCGATCTAGCACTGTGCGTTTTTCGAGGAATTTTCTCCCGCGAACCTCAGTCTTGTGGAATAGTTTAGCTGCGGCAGTATTTCCTGATGGCTATGACTTAGGGACCTTCAAGAAACGAGCGTACTCCTTCTTAAAAGGCCGGCAACTCATCAGCGACCTCTCTGATCTCGCAGATCTTCATGGGCGGCGGTGATTACTTACCAGCAGGTGACCCGCTTGCTCGTTTGCCGCCTCTAGTATATATAAAAAAAAAACAAATCATACGGAATAGACATAGAAATGGAAAAAATCTTTATTCAAGTTAGGTCCATACAGAACACTTATGAATGTCAAAACATAATATAATCTACCACTGGTTCGGAACGTCGATTTCTACTGAGAAGACTGAATAAGAAGCAAATAAAAGAACACTTGTTGTCGTCTTGGGTCTGGGTTTGTAGTTCCTTCGTTGTTTCTGGTTTCCATAGTACAAGGGAAAACCTTAGTTTGGAACCAGGACAATGTATGTGATGTTGTCTCAATTTATTTATTTCATTTATTTACAGAAAACATTTATATTGGTATACCTATATCTTGACGGTCTCGATGGCGCATTTGCTAATGTTCGCCCGAAGCGCGAAATTTTCCGGGTCCGATTCCCGTTCAAGTCAATTAAGAAAACTACATTTTCTAAGTCTTCTTGGGTCTGGGAGCGCTGGGTTGACGCTGTTAGTTATCGTCATCTACCTACGTACGACAACGTGATAGTTTGAGACCACGTAGATTAGTGTGATTGTATGACGCATTTATTTTTACTAGTTATTATTTTAATAATGCAATGGTAATTCCGTTAAAAGTGGGAGAGCCACGCTTCGGCATGAATAGGCGTGCCTAACCGGAGTGATGTCATGAGGCGGTGCTGCTTACATAACACTCAATTATTAAGTAAGCAGTTTTTTTTGTACATTTACCCTCCTCCCCCTCTTGACAGCCAAAATGGCCGATAATACTTTCTCCTTATCAAAAGTAAGCAGAGCTAAGACCTAATGTGTATGACAGTAAGATGAGAGTCGATTGAAGAAATCAATTTGTCAGTTTGTCACTTTAATGAGTAATGAGGCTGTACATACGAAAATATTTACATAAACAAGTTTATAAGATTTACTTTTTGATGGTACCGATCTTTTCCATGTTCCTTTCCTAGTATCAATAACCAATTCCACACGAACTTGTATTTACTTTTAACACCGAGTTCCAGGGAAAAGTTATTGTAACTTCGAAAACTTTATTTTCTTTGGAATCAGACGATTATTAAGGCATACACAAAATGTACACGTGTATCTGAAAATAATTTTGTTGATATTTAAAGTTATTACAATAAAATATGACATGGTAATACATATTTGTTTCCTCTTGTCAGACTATACGGATGGTTACGGACTGACTGTATTTCGGTCCTGAAATGATTCAAACAAAAATCAGCGGATCGATCATTGCTCTCATAATATATCGTAAGACACTGGGGTAATTTTCCTCATTATTCCCTATCTACTTTCACTTTTAAAGGCCACGGATTAGGAGTCCACAAATCGAAGGCGGACACGAGGTACTTAGACCGAGGAGGCGATGGCGGGATGAGCTAGACTCCTATAGCCCCAGCTAAACCACAATCGCCCAAGATCGTGAAATGTGGAGAAAAAGTAAGGAATCCTTTGCCCAGCAGTGGAATACAGCGTGCTTCTAATAATAGCCATAAAACAAAGTAGTCAAAGATCTATTTTCGTATGCGTCATTTTAGCCTCACAAGCGAAATATCACGTGTGACGTAGTTAGCGTGCGCCCCGTAATTGAGAGCTCCGGAGAAGGGAATACTAACACGACATGATAAACATACGAGCTACATGTATCACATTACAGGGTCTCTATGAACAGCTACGTCTTCTATTCATTAACTGTTTACCTGAGATAGAACGCTGTCGAAAAACTGTTTGTGGTGTTGTGTGTGCGAACGAGTGGTACCTGTGTGTGTAAACGTGTGAAACAGAATGTAATAACTATTGAAATCTGTAGAAAGGAATCTAATCACGATTTGATAAACATACGAGTTACAATTTGTATTAGTACGTGTGTATGACTGTGTGTTGTGTGCGCGTGTGTATGTGTGTACTTGTGTCTGTAGTGTGTGTGTTTACCTGTGTGCATACGCGGGTATATATGTGTACATTAGTGCGTGTGTGTGTTTGTGTGTGTGTGTATGAATGTGTATGAGTGGGTGTGCGGTGCGTGCGTGTTAAACAAATGATCATCAACAATGTGTACTGCGCTGGAGATGAGAATGTCAACTGCAACTCGCAACGACCGACAAGTGTATGTGTGTGTGAAGGTGAATGTAATGTAATTTTGTATGTCTATTTTTTGTATGCCTAGTGGTGGTATATAGAGGAACTGCATGTTAAATTTAAGATCATTGTAAATACGACCTATATACACAAAAATAAATTATTGATTGATTGATTATGTGTGTAAAGAAAGAAATGAAATAATTGTTGTCACAAATCTTACATCGCTTTTAAATTTTACTATTCTTATTATAATATTGAGGGAAACATTTTAATTATATTTTTTAACTTTTCGTACGCTGATGCAACATAAAACCACCACAACGTCATGTCCTATTAATTTTTTGTTTTTTTTTTTCTTCAAACTTGTTTACTGCAGTATGCTCTATGTTTTATGGCCAATAAACGTTTATCTGTCTATAAAACCAAAAAGATCCCTTTGTGATTGACGGCAAAGAAAATAGATTTAAATATCGACGTAGCCCTCAAATTGAATGAGCATCAGCGCCACCTTGTGATCCGGAGCTCATTATGCAGTCATTACGCCGCGCGGCGATCTAGTCTAATCCACCAATTTACCCGCACGTGGCCAGGCGTAAGCGTTTTAATTGATTCCCGGCTACTTTTGTTTACGTTTGTAACTTCTCCCCATCATAGTAGCAATGACTTGATTTCTATGAAGGAGGCCTTTGCCCTGTAGTGGGACAGTATATATAGGCTGATACTTTACTTTACTCTACTCTACTTTATGTTTTAACTTCTGGCCCGATGGCACATTAAATTTTGGTAATGACCCTGCCTCATACACCAAAGGCCGTTGGATTCGACTTCCACCCTGGACAAGCAATCGTGTGATAAACACTTGTGTTTGTTCAGTGTCATTATGTATTTAAGTATTATATTTGTGATGACTTGATTTCTACTATGGAGGCCTTTGCCCTGCTTTACTTTGTAACTGCTGGCCCGATGGCGCATTTGATAGTGGCCCCGTCTCCTACGCAAAAGGGGCTTAACCCTTAACCAGGCAACTAGACATATTTTTTTTCATTGGTTTTCGAACTTATCATAACTGCATAAAGTTCAAAATCTGGTGGTCTCATATGGTACATAGCCTGGTTATTGGTTAAGGGGCAACTCGGGCAAAAAACCGACTTACTTGTTTGAAGCTTATGTTTGATATTTAGGTCGTTAGAGTACCTACATTTGAAAGTTATACCATTCAGAATTATCTTTTTTTTTATGTGATAGGTAGCAGACGAGCAGGCGGATCATCTGATGGTAAGCAATTGCCGCCGCCCATGAACACATGCAACAAGTGCGCTGCTAAACTTTTATCCCCTTCCCCCCCTATGGGCCTCCGGTACCCTCACTCACTCGGCGAAACACAGCACAGGAGCTGCTTCACGCCGGTTTTCAGTGAGGCAGTGGTATCACTCCGGTCGAGCCAGCCCATTCATGCCGAATTTGCTTATATTAGTTACTTATTTCAGGGTTCGAATAGCAAATATATTGAACAAACGTTTGTTCATACTATCATATCGCCTTGGAGAACGAAACAACAATTATATTAAGCACACCATTTGTAGGTAAAAGGCTGTATACCATTAAACTTAGCAACAGACTGTGTTTTAGGTCAAATATTACATTAATAACCGCCAAAATATAGAAGTAATGTTTACTTACAGTACCTAAATCCGAAACAAGACGAAACAAAAACACATTACGCAAAGTTCCCATTCAGACTAGAAACAAAGCGCTTCACAAAAACATTTTGATATTTTGTTATTTATTCATTACATTCGCCTAACAAAAGATTTAAGTAATACGGCTGCGTCTGATTTAGAAACGAGATTTTTTGGGTTCCGTAGATTAATAGCGAAAATAGGAACACTAAGTAGATTTGTCACGTCTATCTGTTCGTCCGTACGTCACAGCCACTTTGTTCGGAATTTATACTGTTCAAACTTTGTAAGTAGACGTATCTACTATTTTGTAAACTACATAATGATTCTTGCACAAAGTACCTATAAGAAAATACTATGAATTTTGGAGATTGGCCGATACTAAAATCTGAAACTGAATTTTCATCAAAACGTATGTGGCTGGTCAATTTGAGATTTAAAAAATGTTGTTATTTCTAAACTGAATAGTTAGCGCGAGAGACACTTCTCTTCTTAAGTGGTAAAATGTGTCTTCCTCCCCCTTCCCGCAACTTTTTAAATAAGACAATGATTAAATATAAAAAAAAACATTAGGTACATGATGCATGTAGCATTACCATGCAAACTTTCACCAAAAATTGATTTGGGCGAGATCTAGTCAGTAGTTTATTTTGATACGCTCATAAGCCGTAAACCGCAATAACTTTTAATTCAATCAACTCAAATATATAAAAAAAAATAAGATAAAAAAGAATTAATGGTACGGAATTCTTCGTACGCGAATCCGATTCGCACTTGACCAGTTTTTTTCTCGCATTCCCTCATTCCTTTTTAAGTAAAATTTCCATTAAATAGCGCTCATAATAGAAAAAGTTTGTGACAATTTCGCGCGCCGAATCTCTTCATAAACCATGAAAATTTTTTGCTTAACGAAACGCAAAACGATTTCCAGGCAATTTCAATATTAGGAGGGACATTGCCCCGTAAGTTATTTTAATTGAAACTTTTTCGCGTGCCGGAATGAGATTTTTGAAATGTCAGTTATAAATTACGAGATTTGCGAAGACTTGGGGAAGCAATTTTTTTGAAGACGATACCTGTCGGTAAGCTGAAGACAGGAAAGTTCATAAATTTTTCATTTTCCTCGATAAATCGATGGGAGACATAAATAAATTGTTACTAACTGACCTATTGGCGCTTTAAACTCAAGTTAGGATCTGGACCTGTTAGTAATCCAGATAAATGCAGGTATAAATCCTGTACACATACTGTTACCTGTCGAAGTTGCGCTTAGCTGATGTTCCAAGGGTCATTTGGATTCAAGATCAAGGAACTTTTCGCCCCACAGCCGTCTTTTCTCCTTGCAATGTGCCCTGCCCATCGCTACTTAAGCCAAAATGTAAATACAAAATTCATATTTTAATGATCAATTGATAAAGGACAATTTAATTTTATAAAATGTACAATGGCAATTAATGATGGTTTTTAGCTATTAGGTACATATCTCAAGCTCGCGCTTTGGGTCAAGCTTTTGTATTAAATTCATAGTGATTAGAAACTAGAATTTCCTGCGCAAGAATTTCTTAATTAAGAGTTTGCAATATCTTGGTTTATTTATCTCCCTTAATGGATCTCATTGGTACTTACTCATCGTTGGTAATTAATTCTTAGTGAAACTATCGTCTTCGGAGAATTCCATTATAACGGCTAATGAAGATCAAAAAAGTCGAGAATCATGGCTTCTTTCTATGCCAAGTAAATTAATTATTTTCTTTCATGTTGAGGAGAAACAATGGGAATTGTTAATGAGAGTCGGCAATTCTCGTATTTTTATCTCTTTGGGGTTTTGTCTCACTAGTCTTTTTGTAAGCATACAGTCTTCTATCTGTAGTTATGCATGTTACTAGGTCATAGGTATATCTCATGAATTCTGATAGCTAGTCAGAAGAAATACAAGAAACTGTCGAATATTATATGAAAAAGATACCTCCCACCTTCTACCTAAGGTATATTCGAGAAACCGCATTAAGATTTTCAGACATACAATATTTCGGTCTCCATACTAGATCTGAAACCCAATTATCATGGAGTATTATTATGTCTTTAGAAAATCAAAATCGAAATATCCTTATTAAGTTTAAGTCCTTTACAGATCATTTATGAATGACAAATTTTGTAATCTACCGCTGATTCGGAAGGTCAATTTCTACCGAGAAGAATCAGCAAGAAACTCAGTAGAACATAATCTTTTCCTATTTTAAAGACATAAATAAAACAAACCAATTATTGAGGTTTCTTATGGATTCTGTGGGTAACTGTGAAACAAGCCGCATCGGCTGATGCAATCCAAAGATTTTAATTAGTATCTAGTGGTTTTTAGTGTACAAAGGGTATAGCCGCAGCCCCATAGTGAAACTGCCCCTGGCTGAAATGTATACCTTTCTTAGAAGCGTTTATAGGTCTTATTATTATATACCATTTTACAAATTTTCAAGCCTGGAATCCTCTTGGTTTGGATAAAAAACAAAAAAAAATAAAAATCTTTTTTAATTTTTTTTAGCTAAATTAATGGTTCGATTTTTTTGAAATTCGGATTATACATGGTACTAATAGCGATACATTTGCAAAAAAATAATCAAGGTTGTAACTTATATACAAAGGCCTAAAAAAATATTTTTTTGTTTTTAAAATTTTTTTTTTACTATTTACAAGAGGGCGACAACCTCAATTTTAAGGTATGAAATGCACAATATAATATTGTATAAAATATATTTTTTTCATAGAAATCCATTTGTGGCAACATGGTAAAAAAAATAAAAATGTCTTACTAATGCAGGCCATTCGTCCTACCACCATTAGGAAGTTATGAGCGGTGGTAGCCTAGTGGTTTACAACGCGCCTTCCATGCTCCGGGTCCGGGTGCTTCCATGGTGGTTCGACTCCTGGCATGCACCTCTGTGCGTATTTTTACCATTAGCTCGGCGGTGAGGGAAACCATAAAATGCAGGACAAACTTTTGTGTGATGAGTATGGCTAGTGTTCTTTGGTCTTGGGTGTTTTTTATGTATTTTATTTATGCATTTGTGATTTTTTCTATAATTATGTATGAGTACCTACCTTCGCCTAGTACATAAAAATATGCTTTGCTTAGCCTAGGACTAGCTCAATTTGCGCAAAATTGTATTCAAATATTTAAAGTTATTACTCTTCATCTTATCTTCATCTTTGCGTGTTATTCCAGGTTGCATCCAAAACTGTCGCTTTGGAACCCAGGGTGCGCTTAGACCATAATTTAAGATTTGGAAAGTCTGGTAATAACAATGAAGCGACTGCCGTCTGACCTGCGCAACCATTTAACAGGTGGACCAGACCAACTGAATCATGGTTACACGTTTCAGAAACTATTCGAAACGTGCAGGTTTCCTCACTATGGTTTCCCTCACCGCCGAGCTAATGGTAAAAATACGCACAGAGGTGCATGCCAGGAGTCGAACCACCATGGAAGCACCCGGACCCGGAGCATGGAAGGCGCGTTGTAAACCACTAGGCTACCACCGCTCATAACTTCCTAACGGTGGTAGGACGAATGGCCTGCATTAGTAAGACATTTTTATTTTTTTTACCATGTTGCCACAAATGGATTTCTATGAAAAAAATATATTTTATACAATATTATATTGTGCATTACATAACTTAAAATTGAGGTTGTCGCCCTCTTGTAAATAGTAAAAAAAAAATTATAAAAACAAAAAAATATTTTTTTAGGCCTTTGTATATAAGTTACAACCTTGATTATTTTTTTGCAAATGTATCGCTATTAGTACCATGTATAATCCGAATTTCAAAGAAATCGAACCATTAATTTAGCTTAAAAAAATTAAAAAAGATTATTAATTTTTTTTGTTTTTTATCCAAACCAAGAAGATTCCAGGCTTGAAAATTTGTAAAATGGTATATAATAATAAGACCTATAAACGCTTCTAAGAAAGGTATACATTTCAGCCAGGGGCAGTTTCACTATGGGGCTGCGGCTATACCCTTTGGTGTTACTTTGTGCAGTGAAGTGCCGCAGGGTGATATTAATATAAGAATCATTGAATTGTGTCGTTTTTAACACTGCTATTGTGTGTCGAGTGAGTTGTCACGTGAACAATTTGCTTTGACCTAATAGAGTCTTAAAACCTACGGCTTTGTTAAAATAGTCTCCACAGAATCCTTAGGACATTAAAACGCTAAACACCGGCGTTTTATTGAGTGACTGTGACTTCGACTGACTTCGACTGTTGACTACACTTTATCAAACTACACTTGACATTGGCAAAATTAAATGTGTCATGAACACAATACAGGCCATTTAAAAAAAAAGAGGTTTCTTATATCATTTTGTTTTTTTTTATTGGTTCATCATTTGGGCGAGACACTTCCAAAGTGGTTAAATGTGCCCAGCGCCCCTCTTTTATCTTACCCTTAGAGCATTAAACGCTCTAAGATCTTACCTGAGTGATACGACAACCTCACATAAAACTAGCGTAAAACAGTGCCTGGGCAGTGTTTTACCAAGTCACTGGTGCTCCAGCTGTAAATGGGCAGCAGCAATCGCTTACCATCAGATGATCTGTCTACACGAGTGACACCATCAGAAAAAAAACCACAACATCTCATACATTGACCTGACTCCGTACTAAATAACTTAAGCCCTTTGTGTTACAGATATCAAACAACAGAGGAAACACACATAATTATAATACTTAAATACATATATATATTTTTTGAAATGCATTCGGAATATTTTTTATAATTTACTAGCGGCCGCCCGCGACTTCGTCCGCGTGGAAAAGTAATTTTTTACCCCCTTTTTAACCCCTTACAACCCCTTTTAAAGCAATAAAAATTAGCCTATGTTCTTTCTCAGGGTCTAGATCATCTGTATACCAAATTTCATATAAATCCGTTTAGTAGTTTTGGCGTGAAAGAGTAACAGACAGACAGAGTTACTTACGGATTTATAATATTACTAGTTAGGACTAGTTAGGATTATAACACCCAGACACTGACCAAACACAAATGTTCATCACACGATTTTTTTCCAGGGTGGGGATCGAACCCTTTGGCGTATGAGGCAGGGTCACTACCAAATGCGCCATCCGGCCAGTCTAAAAGTAGCTCAGTAAGACTCCACCCTGCGTATTGCGTGCCATTTCGGCTATCAGAGGGTTGCCTTTCTTGGCCAGGGAGCCTGATGAATTACTAATGATGCCCGCGTTTTTGTGGTCATCTTTGATTAAAAAAATCTATGAAGGGTTTGTTTGTTTGGTTGTGATTTTTGAGGAACAAATGATCTGTATTTTGTTAGGTTTTGTTTTACTACGCAAAAACGACCTTCTATGTCTTTGATTCCTACTCTACAGACTCCAAAGCGTGGCTTCCCCACGTTAAAATCATTAAATTATAAATTTTATAGAACCAAGAACTAGTTTCGTAGCAAACTAATGTTTGTGGACCGACGATTTGGTTTAGGTCACGGGAATTCCTTGGTTGCGAACGGCAAAGGAACGGTTGAGTGGAGGCCACGTGTAGGAGGCCGCAGCCGTTGCAGGCCTCCCACCTAGTAGACCGACGATCTGGTGAAGGTCTTGGATCTTGGATGCGGGTGGCACAGGGCCGATCTGTGCGGAGAACTTTAGGGGAGGCCTGACAGAGGCCTGACATAGGCCTGACATAGGCCGTTCATGCCAGGGGCTTGTCCAGCAGTGGACGTCTATTGGCTGAAATGATGAACGGCAAAGGACTTATGTGTGTGGAGGGCATTGGTGGAGACCTATGTCTAACAGTGAACGTCTATTTGGCTGATGAGGATGATGATGATGAAATTTTGTAGATGAAACCCTCAAACTAGCCCACTTCACTGGTTCAATTTACTTGTATTTTTCGGTGTCGGGGTGTAAATATGTATTAGAGTACATACGTAGTATGTCCGAAACACAAGTGTTTTGAGCTACTCGTACTTAGTACAGAATCAGGTTAATGTATGAGATGTCGTATGAAAAACGTATGGCAACACTACAAAGTCATCATAATAAACATTAATTTGTTTTCGAGAACACTACCGGTTGCAACAGCAATCGAAGTCAAAGCGAAACTCAAGGGCGTAACTCCACTATGCGGCGCGCACTTCGCCTTAACTTACCTAACTCTCTGACAGCTTCAATGAGCGCGCGAGAGTGTGGTTACACCTTTAGCTGCTATAATCTACCGAGTTTATCGCGACTTTGTGTAGAAGTTTCTAGCTGTGATTTTACTCCTAAGACGTCTGTGGAATCAAATAAAGTAGGTAATGATTGACTTTTAAAATATTAATTTCTTTGATATATCAGTGAACATTTACATTCCTTTAACATGTGTTCTACCATCCATTCTGAACAACATAATTTGTTCAATGACTTTTAAAGATTCCAATAAAAAAAAACAACCTTTTTACAAAGTCGGTCACGTGACTTGGGTATTTTGTATGGGGAGTAGAAAAAAATCTCTCTAATCTGAAGAAACTCACTTTTCACTCTTCCAAAAGTGATCAACTGATTGTTGCAATTTATAAGGTAGGGCATTTTAGTTGTGATTAAAATATCCTATAGACAGATAGATAGATAGATATTATTTATTGAACAGAAATATAATACATGAGTGAAACAACAGCTATAGACAGTACAATATGCCTATGTTCCTTGTTAAAAAATATGTTTTCATCAATTCAATAAAGACATCTCTAATCTGACCCGTAAATGGCTTAAAAAGCACTTGTGTTCTACTTAGAGTCAGAATCAACGAAAGAATTCGATTAGATATTACAACATCCGCCTGGATGTACGGTGTAGTGCCTACTAGATATAGGTATCTCTGTCTTACTCATCGTTATGGATAACGGTTAAACCATTTTTCTATTAAGGCGAATGAAGTGTAGTTCATTAGGCGCTACACACGAGGACTTAATTACGAGGGCTTAGCGCGGCCGCCGCGGCCGAGTTCCATTACGGCGCAGATTATCAGATATAACGCGGATTACCGCGGTTATTGCCGCGGAGTTCTTGCTCGGTATTACCAACAGATGTTTTCTTTGGGAAATACCTGACGCTGCTGGACTTGACGATTGTTTATTTGATATTTAAGCCGATGAAGAATTTTAATTAAATAAACTTCGTTAAAGAAAATTTTCTTTAATTGAGATATCACAATTCAAAATACATAATTTTGAACTTGACCAAAAATATTTCGTACTAGTGGCCGCCCGCAACTTCGTTTGCGTGAACTTTATGACTCTTGACTTAAAGATGATTATTTAAATAGATATAAAAAAATATATTACTTATTGCAAATTTTCGTTTATAGAATAATAGATTTTTAAGGCGGCTCATTGATATTTTATACGAACTGCTAAGGAATGGAACAACTTGCCGGCTTTAAGTCGAGAGTGAATAGGCTTCTTCTGGGAAAGCACGCTACATCTTACACCTCATTGTCACTCTCCATCAGGTGAGATGAGGTCAAGTGCAAACCCATTTAATCTTAAAAAATGATATCAACTTCTAATGAAAGTAACCCCCAAATTATTTTTTATTCCATTAGGGGATGTAAGTATTCTATTAAAGTTTGAATCTAATATTTTATCCATCAATTCTGTCAAAGAATGTGTATGCAAAAGTTGGAGTTGATTGGGCCAAGGAATCACGTAGTCCCATGAACAAACTTGGAACCCCCTTTTCGCTCCATTAGGGGTTTAAGTTCGGAATATCCTTCTTTATAGGATCTCATCCAAAAATGCTCATCACATTTGACAATTTTCCATTCCTTTTCATTCCATATTTGCTGTAGTGGAGCTGGGCTCTTAGAGTTCCACACCAGATGTTCCATGATCTTCGATTTTTTTTCATGGCATCATAAAATGCTCATCAATCTGAACAACTTTTGTTAAAGTGCCATTGACCTACCTCTTATAGTTTAGCTGGGCTGTTGTGGTTCTACATCAAGGAGCCTGGTCTTCAAAATATAATATATCCTATATGTTGCCCTGATATTACAGCTATACAATAAAAAAAGTTTCATTCGAATTGGTTCAGTAGTTTCCGAGATTAGCGCGAACCAAAAGAAAAACAGACAAACAGACAAACAGATAAACAGACAAACAGACAGACAAAAATTTTAAAAATCATTGATTCATGTTCTGTTACTGTTTTTTAGTCGTCCTAAGTTATTTTGAGACAAATATCTTCAATGTACAGACACAGCTTTTTTACATTTTTATTATATGTATAGATGAAACATTACTTAGGTACTTAATTGTGATTTTCTAAGTGTAGCGTCTAAACTTTGTCCGCCTTATTACAATACGAAGATTAAAATTACTCATAGTTTAAAATTAATGCTATCAGTTTCATGAAAGTAATAAATAAAAGTGACAGCATCAGTTCTAGACCCAAAGTAACTTGAAACCTTGTTTCGTATAATAAAGGGCTATACGATTGCTAAACCTAGATGTTGCGTTTAAAAATCTACTTTTGTAACACGCAAATTTTGATGGCTTCATAAATGATGAGCGGACCAATATTTTTTTTTATCATTTTACACATATAAATTGGAGTTTCTAGTCCATCTTTGCTATTAGCTCGAATGAAGTGTAGTTCATTAGGCGCTACACACGAGGACTTAATTACGAGGGCTTAGCGCGGCCGCCGCGGCCGAGTTCCATTACGGCGCAGATTATCAGATATAACGCGGATTACCGCGGTTATTGCCGCGGAGTTCTTGCTCGGTATTATCAACAGTTTATGCTTTCTTCGGGAAATACCTGACGCTACTGGACTTGACGATTGTTTGTAAAGTGGACTCCATTTTTCGCACTTAGACTCTCTGTCGGTCCATTGTAAGTGATGATGACTATTGTTTATTTAATATTGTGTCAATGAAAAAAATTAATTACATCAACTTTGGTAAATAATTACTTGGTTAAGATAAGTATCTTATCTTATTATTCAATTGCACTAATTGTCCCACTGCTGGGCAAAGGCCTCCCCCAATAGCCTCCACTGCTCCCTATTCCTTGCCAGCGTTTGCCAGTTGTCGGAGTGCTGGTCCAGATCGTCGCGCCATCTCTTTCTGGGCCTACCTCTTTGACGGCGACCTTCAAGATAAGTATCATAATTTAAAAATACAATTTTGAACTTAACCAAAAATATGTCATTATTAAACATTATAAAACATTATATAATTTTATAACATTACGTAGGTAGGTACTTAATAATTTTCATTTGCTAAGTATTTTCTAAGTCGCGTTTCAACTTTGTCCGCCTTATGACAATACGAAGATTAAAATTAATAGTTTGCTCGGTATTATCAACAGTTTATGTTTCTTCGGGAAACGCTGATATTTTAAAAACTATCACTATTTATCACAAAAATCGCCGCTTTAAACTTGGCCACAAATGATTCATATTTATAAACAGGGAAAACCCCTTCTTAAAGTTAAGCTTATTTTAAGGGTAACCCTATTGAAATAATACCCAAATGAAAATGGTAACCAATTGATAAATATAAATAGGCCCGCTTTTTCTTTTAATTAGTTTGCAATGTTTGTCCAGGATAGGAACAATTCACGAACTTTGAAAATGCAAGATGAAAAAAAAATTACGCAATTTTGAAAATCTGGCTGCTTTTGGCCCATTATTTTCAAATTACCGAGCAAAATAATTTGCCATTTTTTTCTTCCGTCCATAAAAAATTTACGCAAGAAATTAAAAATTTTTCCTCCTACTGTACTATAAGGACGGGAATATTATAATCAAGGTTTTAACTGAAATGAAAATAGGTACCTACTCATCTTTGAATACGGTTAGCGCTTGAACAAATCGTCTTTAACCAACATCAAAGGGCCTGATATGAGAGAAATCAACATTAACTGTTTAAATTCCATTCAGTAATTACGCAAAAGTATAAAGACGAATCTTTTAAAGGAAATTTTGGTCCGGAGGCCTTAGAAAAGTACGCACAAAAGGTTTCTTTGATGTAGAAATTAATATAATTTTCTATTCGTACTTCCATGTATTTTTGAAAGTGTTACAAGTATCTTTCGCTGTGTAACCACAAAAAAAATAGTTCATGAAATGTTTAATCAAGCCGGTATTGCCTCTAGCTATGTTATAATAAAAGGAATATTGTTATAATTTATGAATTAATTTGTATTTTTTACTTGAGTTTTAATATTACTTGAAAATAAAGAAAAGTCGACTACCTACCTTTTGCGCTTTAAAGTATCAGCCTATATTATTATCACACTGCATGGCAATATTTCATAGAAATCAAGTAATCGCTACTATGATAGGGTTAGGCTTGATCACCACGCTTGCCTAATGCAGATTGGTGATCACAAACACGAGCTATATTTGAAAAATTCGAAACATACTTTTGCTCCACCCGGCAATCCTATACCCCTCGTTAACAGAGACCACCATTAGACCATCAGAGCGTTTTACGCTATGATGTACATTAAAATTATAGGGTGGGTGGACCATTTTTCCCACTTGCCCACTGTACACTAAACGACAGAGTAATAAGACACCACCAAACCCGTAAAAGTCACAAATTCATTCCATTAAGCACAGAAATACCCGAGTTAAGTTTTGAAACTTACTCAATTCTCCGAATAATTCCGCCAATTAGGTCCCCGAGGCAAGTCGGTGAGAGAACTAGTTTATTAGCTCTAAATTATAAAAGTCAAACGTTCCTAGCATCAAAGATTCTAGCGTCTTGTATTTTCTTGAGGATAGGGTAAAGGTGGATGCTGTAGTAGGATAGATGCCTCAGACAACATGTAGCGACCTGTGCTTAGCGTCGACTGGCGGGAGGGACGGGATACGCTTGTATTTAAACGAAATACTATGAGTGTAGTGTTCGCACAAGCTGCTTCATGTTGTTTGAGGCATCTATCCCACCTTTTTTTTTCCCAGGGGAAACCATCATGGCCTTCACCTTGCCACATGTGGGGGACAAGGTGGTGTGTGGGACTCTAACCCTAACCAAAACCCCTGGGGTGTCCATCTCAGCACAATCACGGTCGGATACCCCACAGCCGGGACTGGACCGTTCCCAAATGCGCGACCTACCAGGACACCCAGTAGGATTTTTTCCCTCGCGGAGTCGTGATACTGAGCAGGCCACTCCCCAGTAGTGTCATGCTCACGTACTCCGAAGCCCGTTTAGTCGCCTCTTACGACAGGCCGGGAATACCTTGGCAGTATTCTTAACGCCCCTAGCCACAGGGCACATCTATCCCACCTTTAGCCTAACTTAAAATTTGTTACTTTCAAGGAGCGGACTAAAGCAGGGTGCTCACCTGCCATGTAGCACCTAACTAGCATAGGTATAACGTATCCAACATTCAAGTGAGTACACCTCATCCGCGGTCATCGCGTATCTAAGCGAGCTCCCGCGCTTCGCTTCGTGCTCCAAGTGATACCAAGATAGCCAAGTCGGTTATTATTATTGACTTGGCAATCGCATTACACATTAGCCGCAGTACTGACAACTGTTGGAGCCGTAAAGTCCTTGAGTGGAGACTGCGACTCAGTAAGCGTAGTGTTGGATGCCCTGCGACAAGATGGGATGATGACATTCGAAGGTTGGCTGGTGTGGGCTGGATGAGAGTGGCCAAAAATTGAGAGCAGTGGCGTGCATTAGGGGAGACCCATATCCAGCAGTGAACGAGTATGGGTTGCTGATGATGATGGTGATGAATCGCATTAAACAACCGAATCAATATATTGCATTATTTGTGGGATGTATTATGTTTTAATGTGATTGCCAAATCAATAAATCAATAACGTTAAATGTATGTCACAATTTTTCACGGTAGTTGCGGGACTTGGTTTTTTAAAAAGTTTTATTTTTGATGGGCTTATTATTTCTAGTTGACTTATTTATTTGTACTTACACATATAATTGTGTTCATGTAATTTTCGGGATATAATTATTTACTCATTTGATGAAATAAACATCAAATAAAACAACACTACTGCCAACAAACAACCATAACTTTACCGTAAACTGATACCGTTTTACAGAAAGTCGTGAAATCAAATCGAAATTAAGCATTGGCGAGATAACAAATAAACAAAGCGGAATGAGATTCGGGAAGTTCTCGGGTAACAGAGGGGAGGGGGGAGGGTAGGGGGGGCTTCAAATTGCGAAAAATACGGGGAAAGAGTAGGAAGTGAAAATTATTTGGGTTCCGTTTAACTCAAAGACTGTTAAAGGTTTACCTAATCTAAGCACGGAAAAGAAATCGTTAATCTGAAGTGAGATTTATTTCTATAGTTAGAGGGTTGTTATTAGCTTAACAATATTATAGTTTGACATTGTAATTGTTATGGTTAAAAAAACAGGACGTTTTGACAAGCGCCTCTCCTAGACCCGACTCCTGGTTTAACGAAATTAGGGAGCCCAAAATAGTGTGTAGAATATTTTGATCATGAGGTCTGTGAACGTTGACGACAGCCCAGACCACTCGTGGCCAATCAAATAGACATATTGCTTTCTTTTGGTTTATACTGCAATCTTTAAAATGTGTATTGTATTTTTTGATAGATCTCACAAGGTAATCATTTGTGTTCAACTGTTAACAATTTAAGTTTTTTTTAAGTTCTTGTAACTGGATGTTTAAGAACGTGCGAAGTGGGGTAGTGATTAGGAAACTGGACCAATCAGCATATCATAGTATATGTGCTATATATTATATATAGATAGTGCATATCAAAGCATCCTCAGCTAGACGCAACCAGGATGTATGCTAAGATTATGATGATTACAAACCATGCCTCCACTGAGGAGACAAAGAGAATAGACCCAAAAAGCTTTAAAAAGTGCCTTAAAGTTGTAAGGATGACATGCCTGTCATTAAACTGACCACTAAAAACGCCCAAGACCATGCAAAGTGGAAGAGTCGAAGTGGGAAAGTGGACCACGTTCTCCGAAGCGACATCGCGACAGCCTGTGACGCAATCGGAACAAACTGATGAAACAATCGGCAGCGGAATCCTAAAAACAAAATAAAAAACAAAAGTATAACTCTCTTTTTTAATTAGATTCCTTGTTGAGTTCTATCTTTTTTGTTTATTTATCCGCTCTCTCACCTTGGCTTGGATTATTTCTTTTTAACGGCTCTGTAATGAGGAAACTTTTAAGTGGCCAATGCGGGCAGCTGATGCAGGTTTAGTTATGGCATCGGTGATTTGCAAAAGGACTGAAAATAACGTACTTGACTAATTAGTGTATTTTGTGTACCATGTTGAAACTAAAAAGTATGTACCAACCCATGTTATGCTATGAAATGTAACACATGTTTTATGTAAATAAAAATATCTTATCTATCTTATCTTACTACCACTGGTGCACTTTGGTAACATTTGAACTTTGCTAAATAGATCAGATTTGCCCAAAAGATTTAATCAAAGTTATCTTTGACAATTAATATTGATACACAAGCACAAGTGGCCTCTCTAATTCTTTACCATCACAATTTCGATGGGACACCAGTGTGACACGACCGAACAGGGATTGGGTGCAGCTTAACGTGTTTTCTGAGAAAACAAGATCGTCAACTTCCAGACTTCGGGCTGTTACTGAGAATTTCTGAACAGAATAATTCCCGAACCCAGGAGCCTAAACCACCCACTGCGTCACCGAGGCAATTTGTAGGATAGGTGTAGTAGTTCGATCACCTCATCAGCAACCCACGCTCGTCCACTGCTGGACATAGGTCTCCCCCAATGCACGCCACCGCTCCCGATTTTCGGCCACTCTCATCCAGCTCACTCCAGCCAGCCTTCGAATGTCGTCATCCCATCTTGTAGCAGGGCGTCCAACACTACGTTTACCGAGTCGCGGTCTCCACTCAAGGACTTTATAGCTCCAACGGTTGTCAGTTCGGTCACCTATTGGTGAATATTTACTTCTTTCTTACAACACGTATTTTACTCCTTACTTTTGTCTTACAACTTTTATAGATTCCCTCAATTATTTTGCCTTCCCCATCCAAATTGACTTAAAAACAGCTAGCTATAATATGATATTTTGTATGGTGACTCGAGTTACTCGTAATATTTAAACTGTGGTAACGCTAAATTACGCAGGTAGGTTTAAGAAGCGTTATTGGAAAGATAAATCCGGTGGAAATTGCTCAGTATTTTACTTCCAAAGTCCCTTCGTAATTAGGTATGCTTAACGCTTTTAGAGTTCTTTAGTACTAGTGTAAAACGGGACATTCAAGGCCAATAAGATTTGCTTTTAAAGGGATTAAGTAAAAAAGTCATGTTAGTTACCTACACTATTTAAAACTTGATAACAACAGGACTGATTTTAGCTTCACTACTTTGATGCAAACCTCTCAATAAATTTTTTAGTTAACCTAAAACTTAGTACCTACTAAAGGTTGACAATTCAGGATGGTAGTCGCTTCATTGTAAATACACACTTATGAAATCTTAGATCAATAATCAGACGCAGATGAGCAGACGAATTATATCTGACTGTCACAAGCGTGCACAACTTTTTAACCCCTAATAATAAATTCATATAACATCTGATTAATTGACCTGACTCCGGATTAATTGTAGTTTAAGCACTTGTGTTGTTACAGATTTTTGATAAGAGAGGAAATACAAATTAATACTTAAATACTATAAATACACCCAGAAACTGAACAAGCTCATCTCACGATTGTTAGTCCAGGGTAGTAAATAACCCCTTTGCCGCATGATGCAGAGTCACTACAAAATGCGCCATCGGAGCAGCTAGAATCTATAGCACAAACCCACAAAAAATCTGCATACAAAGCGCCAATTTCATATAGTAAGACCTAACACAAAGACTGATAAATTATGCATCATGCAACCGATGAACAGAGACAAAATTCCACAAATCCGCCCACGCGTTTCAATCCACGAATCGTGTTAGAAGATCCATTGATAATAATGAATATGCATGTCGGATAGAGCCAATATGAAAAACCGTGTATCTCATGTTTTTGTGTATTTTTTCCTTTTTTTAATGTCTGTAAACCCTCTCGTAACCAATTCATTAATATTCCGCCCGCGGCGGATGTCCGCCGCTCGTGCTGGAGTGGAAATCAAAAAGTTTACATTTTTTCGATATGCAGTTTTGCCGGAGGCGGTGTTTTGGCTTTTCTTTGCTAAGGTTTGTGTCTGATATTCGTCACGGAATTTCCTATATTTTAAGGGGTTTGGGGCGAATTTCGTGGATATTGAGCAAAGATTAAAATTCATAAAGTTTAACCGTCCACTTTGATATTTTATACTTTTTAAAGATTGACCTGTTACGCTGCTGATAGTATGATAAAAATTCCACTGAATGCATATACTATTCAATAAATAAATAACAAATAATTTCACACACAAACACCTAATAAGTAATTAACCTGACTCCGTACTAAGTAGCTTAATCAGACAGCACAGGATCACAAATTTAATACTTAAATAATACCCAGACACTGAACGAACACTAGTGTTCATCACACGAATGTTTGTCCAGGGTGGGAATCGACACCACGGCTTTTGGCATATGAGGCAGAGACAAATGGGCTATTGGACCAAATCATTTTCAAAATAACATTACGCAAGCACCTACGTACACTTATGTTTCAAAAACAGTTTGCATAAATAACTATCCATCTGCTGTAAATTATTTTACTCCCTACTGGGGAGTAGGCGAAGTTCGGAATATCTCTAGCGCTGAAATAATATTCTAAATATTCTAGACTTGTGCTGCACCGAAATATTATGCTGCTGTGCCTTGGCCTTATGGCCAAAAATTACTTCGACAGCAGTTTAACGTGACATGTTGACCAAAATACATTTATGAAATAACGTTCCGGAGTTAAAATATATTCATTATTTAATTTGTAAATAAGTCTTCGCTACTATGATGGGATTAGGCTTAATCACCACGCTTGCAGAGGAATAACTATTAATATTATATTACAATTCTATTAACTATTAATATTATATTGTAACTCCACTGGTGTTGCAAGTGTCCATGAGCGGCGGCAATTGTTTACCATCAGGTGATCCGCCTGCTCGTCTGCTACCTATACCATAAAAAAAAACCACATTGGTCATAAAAGAGGGCTACAATAAAACGGAGTTCACGACCAATTTATCCCATGCGTGGGAAGCCTCTTTAGACATGATAGATAGATAATTAATTTACCTCTACCTCAAGGTTGTCTGGAAGATATCGTTATAAATAATATTGGAACCTCCAACCGATCTGGCTGCGGCAACGATCAGCCACGTACTAATCCTACTACTATTATAAAGGCGAAAGTTTGTAAGTATGGATGTATGGATGTTTGTTACTCTTTCACGAAAAAACTACTGAATGGATTTGATTGAAACTTTACCACAATATAGCTTAAAAAAAAAAAATTGAAACCACATCACATACATTGTTCTGGTCCCAAACTAAGGTTTTCCCTTGTACTATGGAAACCAGAAACAACGAAGGAACCACAAACACCCAGACCCAACACAAATGTCTGTTTCATCAACAAACATTTGTGTTGGTGCGGGAATCGAACCCGCAACCCTTACGTCTCAACCGGCGCTCAAACCATTGCGCTAAACGGGTCGTCAAATACATCAGTATAACACATAGGCTAAAACTTTTGAGGTTTCTACGAACTTGAAGTCCACTCCATTGATAGGTTAATGACATATTTTTGTGGTAGTAACCCAAGCCACCAAGCCACCGAGCCACCGAGGCAGTAGGCAGCAGCCTACGTCGCGCTGTAAAGCGGCGGCTGCACTTGGGGGTTCGATCCCCGGGTCGGACCAACATTTGTACCTGAGTTTTTCTGTTCAGAAATTCCCAGTGTCAGCCCAAAGTCCGGAAGATGGCGGTCTTGTACACACGTGCACGTTAAGCTGTTGGCCCTGCGCCTGATCCTTTTTCGGCCTGTTCGGGCGCTCTGGTGAC
This sequence comes from Cnaphalocrocis medinalis, assembly GCA_014851415.1. Classification (NCBI taxonomy): domain Eukaryota; kingdom Metazoa; phylum Arthropoda; class Insecta; order Lepidoptera; family Crambidae; genus Cnaphalocrocis; species Cnaphalocrocis medinalis. The sequence continues at coordinate 15,854,314 of CM026283.1, forward strand.
CCATCAAAATATGAGGGTAAGGGAATAGGGAGTACATTTGTCGTACATGTCACTATATACGTGCACACACACGCATACATACACACACACCCACACGCACACAATACACACACTCGCATATACTTACTTACACACACATACCCAGAAAACACACACACACCACACACACGCACTCGCACACCCACACCCACATACACACACACACTCACACACACATTCAACAACAAAAAAAAACACATTGTATAAATAATGTAAACCTCTTTATTTTAAAAGCATAAGTGCGTTTCTTTAAAAAGAGCGGGTCTTCCCTAACACAAGTATTATTACTTAAATGGGAATACTCTCATCTATCTATACTATTTATAAAGAGATAACTTCTATAGACAACGACAAGGCTAATAGGTAAACCGAAAACACGAAACGCTTGCGCGATGTAATTAGACACAGCGCCATCTATTGGTTCATTTCAGAATTACGGTCCCGAAGCGAAGTGAGGGCGGGCCACTAGTATTATGTAAAATTGTAACCTTTAAGAAATAAAAGATTTTTTTTTATTTGTGTCTGCGCACACACTTGTGCACTATAAATGTCCTGCGTCGATGATTGATCGTTGAAATTGGCCGCCAATACCGTATTATCGGTTAGGAGGAAATTATTAACTATGGGACCAGGACAATGTATGTGACGTTGTCTCAATTTATTTATTTATTTATCTAAGCCGGGAGGCCTCATGCGTAGAATTTTCCAGGGCCTCAAGAAATGTAGTTACGCCACAGGAAATTAGCGCTTAAAGTTAGCAGCATTGGGATCGTTCATCACGAGACGATGTTGTAAATGTTGTCGTCTAAACAATTAAAGAAAACAATTTAAGTGAAAATTTGACGCCTAAGAGGCAATTAAGTTTATTGCGTAGCTTAGTCTTGAAATTGTTTAACACTGGGACCCGTTTGGGAATTGACCCGAATGATTTTGACGGTAAAAAACTAAAAACTAAGTCTATCTACATTTTCTATCTTCTTATTTATTGATACCTTCTTCTTATTTAAATTAACCCAAGAATCTATCTTTAAATACCTATTTATACAGTTTCTAAACAGATATACCTAGACATCGACAAACCTTCTCCAATAACGTATGAATTCAAAATATGATGAATCAATTTCAACATTATTACTTTTATTAGCTTAATACCAAACAAAAGCAAGAAACACAAGCACAATGCAATCGAAGCCCAGCGACATCTATCGGCGCAGAGTGGAAGTGATATCCCAAAACGAAATGATGTCTTAACATCACATAAGATCAGCGTAAAGCACCACCTGCGCTGTGTTTCGTCGAGTGAGTGAGGGTACAGGAGGCCCTAAATGGAGGAAAGGGGGTTAAAGATTGGCAGCGTACTTGTGAGCAGGGGCAGCGACTATCACTTACTCATTTTCACATTATAGCGGACGAGCAGACGGCCCACCTGATGGTAAGTGATCATGCCCATGGACATCTGCAACACCTGAGGCATCACAAATGCGTTGCCGGCTCTTAAGGAAGGAATGAGCCCTTTTCTTGACGATCACTCGGTCTATCAAGGTCATCCGCTTGTTCGTCTGCCATCTATTACATTAAAAAAACACTTTGTTTTTTGCCATCTTCTAGTAATACAAGTCTTTGTAATTGAACACACCTTGGGCCTGTACAAATGGCGCCCACACTAACAAAGACCCCCACCCTTGCTCCAGATTCACCTGAATTTGCGGAAAACGGGAAAATCATAAAGAAAACACAAATATTTCCGGAAGAAAAAAATCTCAAGTACAACTGTAATAAAAGTATTCTAAACACTTAGACGAATAATGGCGTAAGTCTTGTTCAACGAAAAAAGGCCAGTGGTTGACTGTGATTTTGATTCGACGCTTTGTTCCAATAACAACAAAGTTTAAACTCTATTCCTGAAGGAATACAGTTAAATTTTGAATGGAGAAGGGGGATGTTATTTTCAATGTAACGCATTTCTTGCAATCTCAGATCAGAACGGCAGGGAAATCCAATGGGTAAAGTAGAAAAATGTGGATTTTATGACCGGGGTTAAAAGGCGGGGTGAGTAAGGCTTGCTTTTTTAAAGGTAGGCGCGTGTTTTATTGGCGAGCCTTAACGGCCCGATTGCCGCAAACGCTTGTTTCTGGAGACAGTTAAGATGGGAGCATTTGATCGGGGTTTTGGGTATATACCTGCGTGTATATATATATATAGAAAACCGGCGTGAAGCAGCTCCTGTGCTGTGTTTCGCCGAGTGAGTGAGGGTACCGGAGGCCCATCGGGGGGGAAGGGGATAAAAGGTTAGCAGCGCACTTGTTGCATGTGTTCATGGGCGGCGGCAATTGCTTACCATCAGGTGATCCGCCTGCTCGTCTGCTACCTATAACATAAAAAAAAAAATACCTGTTTTGCTGTATTAGACTACTAGCTGCTATTTCGTCCGCGTAGGAATAGCAATATTTGGGTACCATTTTTATTATTTTAATAATCCCCTTTAACCCCTTACAATCCCTTTTTCGCAATTAAAAGTAGCCTATGTTCTTTCTCAGGGTCTAAATCATCTGTATACCAAATTTCATTCAAATCCGTTTAGTAGTTTTGGCGTGAAAGAGTAGCAGACAGACAGACAGAGTTACTTTCGCATTTAGAATATTAGTTAGGACAACAGCCGTGGTCACAAGCGCACCACTTCGCTTGTTCGCTTGTGACCACGGCTGTTGTAACGCAGTCGAAACGTCAAGCAGTAAGTGCTAGAATGTACTTATTAATTTTCGTCGCGTTTAGTCCCGTTTATAATATGAAGTAAGTATTTATTTAGTGGCACGCTTATTTATCACCGATGTTATATAAAAAAATATGTTTGTAACTTATTATTTAAAGAATGGATTTCGATCACAGAGACCGCAGAACGTGGTCTGCGACCGCACGACCGCAACTAGCAACCCAGGCCGCGAGCATAAATAAGTAACTTACCAATATGCGGGACAGTTACGGTATACTTTCCAACTACAGTTTATGAATGAGTTAATCATTTTGAAATAGTAAGTAGGTAAGTAAATATAATAAATGATTTATTTGGCATAATAAAAATAACATACAGAAAAAGAACATTGGTAAATACAAAAAAAAAGATCACTATCATCATCATTTAAGCCGAGTTCAGGCCATTGCTGAACATAGGGCTATCCAAAGGTTTTCCTACTACTATTCCGACTATATTACCCAACACCGCTTGGTTGGGCTCACCACACTGGCCCAGTACGGGTTGAAGGGGAAGAATCTTCTGTTTTATACCTATAGCTGGAGGCACGAAAGTATAGCGATGCCCGTTATTTTGCGCACTTGTAAAAAAGAAGACTTTCTATCAAAATTGGTTTCTGCGCACTCAAGGTCATAACTACACTTTCTTGCCTCGGACTATACCAGGTTGAGCCACGTGTAGGTGAGATTGACAGATAAAATCCCAGCCTGTCTTAAGAGGTGATTAAAAAGCCTGTGGACTATGTGAGCGTACTCTCACAGTAAAAATATTGACCCTTATTTAAATAGACATAAAGACTATCCATAATATTAAGATATTGGGCATTAGGTTTAATCACGTCTCTGAGTAAATAAATAAATAAATTGAGACAACATCACATACATTGTCCTGGTCCCAAACTAAGGTAATCCCTTGTTCTATGGAAACCAGAAACAACGAAGGAACTACAAACACCCAGACCCATGACAAATATCTACACACAGCGGTAAGTTATAAAATAAAGACTAAGTTACTAAATAAAGGTGCCTGTAAGCAGCGGTAATCGCTTACCATCAATCGATGCGTTTGCTCGTCTGCTACCTAATCACTGCTATGCGTGGACTCTTAAATGACGCAACAAATTGTATCTACTTTATACTAATATCTAGCAAATAAAATTAATTAGTCACAACATAACATAACATACAGTATTCATTTCGGTTAACAGAGTAATTAATATTAGAGTCGGTTTTGTAAAATTCCACTGTAACATAATTTTATAGCAGTTTCCGTTATTGCTTTTAAAATCTACAACAAAATATTACTACAAACATGGAACGGATGATGTTGTTTCCACAATAATTGTATTGCATTAAACATGATTGGATTTCAAATGTCGACTAAAATATCGTAATCTGATTGTATAAAAGGTATTGTACAACAATATATTCAACAACAATTTATTTACCAAGTTTCAGAGCAAGCACTAAACGTGTATGATAAGTCGGAGTTGGCACCGAACAAAATGGCGAACTTTGATGTCAGAGGCTAAGAACCACCATCGCTAAGTCATCGTAGTAAGCAAATAAGATCAAGCGGCTGCCTAGCTATTCGACAGGCTGACTTTTACCACGTGCATTAATAAGTATACAACCTCATTCAAATATGAACCTTATTGTCCAAGTATAAGCGGTGTTTACATTTTATTGCAGGCTGTACACTAACTCGTAGTAAGTAAACTAATGTTAGCAGTTGTACGCACTTTGCGGTGTCAGTTACTACGCAAAGTGCTCACCGAAACTCAAGCCTGCGGGCCCCTAAATACTAAATTATAATTTTACTTCCCTGTTACCAGTTGGAAATGCAGATGAAACAAATGCAAATGCAGATTATGGGGATCATTGGCATTATTTTAATTTCGGTTTCGAGCCGTTTTGCGCGGCGTAATCAACTGGGCTCATTTAAATGGCTTTATGCATTTATGTTTACATTAAGAGTGGTTTTAGGTTAGCGTATACGGTTGTTTCGGCATAAAAAAAAGTCCTATAATATGGACTCTTTCAAACGAAGCGTGAAGAAGCATCTCCCGGGCCAGTATGGCAGTACCAACGAATATGATGCTGTGCCGTCGCGTCCGTTGTAACTGCAACGTAGGCTGTCCTTTTGCTTAAATCATCAGGCGGAGGTGAGCCAATAAATTATACTGACCACAGTAAAAAATACTAGTTACACTGCGTTTCAAAACTCAAACGTGCGTATACGAGCATCTTCCACGTGTTCACGTGAGCCAAGAATTACCTTGACGTTTCCAAAACAATGTTTTTCTATTTGCGTTTCACGGTTTAAATACGAGCTTAGGAGCGCGTTAGCTCGTGCGACTGACAAAACGCGTCTACACCCGCAGCAATAAAACAAGCGTATACGCGCGTATAAAACGCTAGTCTGAAACCGCACGTACGGTCTCAGGTAATTGCGAATGACTTATTTGACTTATTCAAATATTTGTAATGACATTCGGTTTCTGGTTGGACTAAAGGATTTAAAGTGGATTTCTGGTGATTTAGATTTTGCGAAAAAAATGGCAGCTAGCATTTTTGCCAATATCGCGGGCTACAAAAAAGAAATAAACCAAAGCATGGCAACATGATTGGAATAACATGGAACACGGGTTGAAATCCGAATCACATGAAAACGCCAGAAACGGGCGTATGGGCGTTTAGCTAGAATATAATATTTCATTTGCTTAATACAGGTGTATCTGTACATTTACAATCTTTTAGCCACGTGTTACGCCGTGATGATGTCGTCGATGGGGCCTCATTAGGTCGGGAGCCAATTGCTTTTTGTCAGTCGTGCCACCCTATAGTTACGTCTCTATTTGTAAGACCGTAGTATCATTCCGATCTAGCCAGACCATTCATGCCGAAGCGTGTCTTTACCATGGTTCAGCGCCCTTGAGATGTGACACTTCAAACAGGCTGACGCATCAGCGACCTCTCTGATCTCACAGATGTTAACGGGCGCCGGTGATTACTTACCATGAGGAGACCCGCTTGCCCGTAAAAATGCACTTTGTTGTTTATTATGTTTTACTGATTGACATTGAAAGAAAGAAAAATAATTTATTTGACACATTAAAAAAAAAGAGTGAAAACAGTTTACAAACTTAAAAAATAATATAAATGGTGTGCCAAATACGCTTCCACTCAGCATGTGCCGTGGCGATGGTTTTCAGTGGTCGCCTGAACAAGGTAGGGCGAGGAGGGGCGAGGCCCTAGCAGTGGTCTAGACTAATTATGGGAGAGCCACGCTTTGGAATGAATGGGTCGGCTCGACCGGAGTGATACCACTGCCTCACGGAAAACCGGCGTGAAGCAGCCTCTGTGCTGTGTTTCGCTGAGTGAGTGAGGGAACCGGAGGCCCGGGGGGTATCGGGATAAAAGGTTAGCAGCGCACTTGTGGCTTCACTGGTGTTGCAGGTGTCCATGGGCGGCGGCAATTGCGTACCATCAGGTGATCCGACTGCTCGTCTGCTACCCATCACATAAAATAAATATTATCTATTATTATAAAACAAAAACTAAGCTTTTACACCAAACGATAAACATATCTACCGCACCCAATACCTCAGCCTCATAAGGCTTAGGTATTTGATGTGGCACATTTCATCGCCAACATAAACCTGCTTGTCGCTCAGCTCAGGGCTCAACCCTTAACCTGTAGGCTCCGGCGTCGCTTGAATACAAAGTAGGCAGATAATGTCCCCAATTTATGATTCAGACGATGAGGTGTTAGCCCGTTTCATATTGGCACCTTTTGATAAAAGGTTTTTGTTATTTACAGGGGTTGGAAAGTGTGTCTTATTTTGTAAGCGTGAAGACTGATAATTGATATGATTGATGCTGAACGATTTTCTTTTATTTAAAACTGTAATTATGTGTGCTGCGAAGAAAATTATACCAACGTCTGTTATTTTTATAATAACGAAAATAATCCAATGTAGCATTTTCATGTTAAATATTGATTGAGACCGCATGACTCGCTTTATGAAAATGTGTCTGATCACAAGTAACAAGTAAGAGCTAAGGTAACTTTAAATAAATAAATTGAGACAACATCACATACATTGTCCTGGTCCCAAACTAAGGTTTTCCCTTGTACTATGGAAACCAGAAACAACGAAGGAACCAAAAACACCCAGACCCAACACAAATATCTGTTTCATCAACAAACATTTGTGTTGGTGCGGGAATCGAAACCGCGACCCTTGCGCCTCAACCGGCGCTCAAACCATTGCGCCAAACGGGTCGTCAATGCAATGATATCGTAACTTTGCAAAGAAATCGCACCTACTACTGTAGCGCTACCATGAGTTGACATCGAAAACTGACATAACGTAAACTATTGCTCTGTCTCTTTCAAATGCATCACAATGAAAGAGACAAAGCGATAGTTTTCGATAGCGAAGATAGTAGGTCAAACTCATGGTAGTGCTACTTATTTTAATACATTTTGAAGGAAATGTTAGGATACGATACGTCGATAAAGGTACTTCCAGAATAGCGTATTCGTAACGTGATATCGATTGATGGAAAAGCCGATTATCATACTCGACATCAATCGATATATTCCACCAACCGAACGATATCCATCCATCAATCAACTACCAATCGAACAACTCTCGAGTCGATTGACAATCGGTCGATCGGTCGTAACATTCTAAAACAAACATTCAATAGACATTTATTTCTTTAGACGTCCTTAAAATAGACTCGTATATGGGTACAAGACAAAATCAATTAGTACTTTTAGCAAACTACAACTCCCGGGCCCGGGGCGTTAGTCTGAGGCTGTACCAGGAATGGCAAAGTTCTAGATTATTTCGCTCCCGACGCCTTGGGCGAGTATTCGTAGAAGTGAGCCATTAATAAATTAAATTTGTAATTAGCTCACTAGAAAAATAGTTAATTGAGTTACTCTGGGTATCACCTAAATTATTTGTTAGGTAGAAAGATGGTAGCTCTGTGAATAAAAACGTGCAACAAATTAAAAAAAAACTTTTTTTCAGTAACTTAGTCTAGTTTACAGCATAGTGTTAGTGGTAGGCGCCTCCTTTAAGGGGCTATATCGATAAAACTAGCGCCGCCAACCTATTTTTTTTATGTTATTAATTTACTTTTATGTAAGTCCGTAATGTTTTACTTTGTCGCCACAATCAGGTAAATAGGTAGGCGGCGCTAGTATCGTCGATAGAGCCCCTTAAGCAATAGATATGCTTGTTGGACGTCACCGTGAATCAGTTGGTCTGGTTCTTTTATTAGAGTTGCGAAGGTGTCTGACCTTTAAGCAGCAGCAGAACTTTTTACTGCACTGGCTCAGCGATCCAAACTGGGTCTTGGCCTCCAACGTTAAAGTTCGCCATCTTGGCCTGAGTAGTTGGAATTGGCAGAAGGCTGGACGGTCTTATTCCGACCACTCCGACCAAAATGTCGAACTTTGACATCAATCATGCACACAAAGCAGTTAATTCATCATAATTATTAGACGCCTTAAATACTTAATCATGATCTAGAAGTACCCTGAGATCCAAAACAACAGCTTTGGAGACTACCGATGATCACAAGTTGAAATGACATCTAATGAGTTTGCCAAATCAGTCAATGAAAACTATCATACAGACGGGCATTATAAATCTAAAGGAATTATTTTTCCGATCTATTACGCAACCCTTACTAGCTACCACTAAAGAACGGATATCAGTGCCGAACAAAACAAAAGGAATCAACTCTCAGGATCACATACGCATTGTAACCTGGCGAAAAACGCCTCAACTCTACTAATTAGGGATAATGGATGCGGTTTATTTCTAGAGATCTGCATCCAAGTGACAAAAACGGGACCCTATCACTAAGTATTCCGCACTAGCGTAGCGTAACAGGACCCTATCATGAAATCTTCTGTAGTAGCGTAGCGTAACGTGACCCTATCACTAAGTCTTCTGCAGTAGCGTAGCATGACAGGACCCTATCATTAAATCTTCTGCAGTAGCGTAGCGTAACAGGACTCTATCTTTAAGGCTTCCTTAGTAGCGTAGCGTAACAGGACCCTATTATTAAGTCTTCTGAAGTAGCGTAGCGTAACGGGACCCTATCACTAAATTTTCTGCAGTAGCGTAGCGTACTAACGGGATCCTATCACTAAGTCATCTGCAGTGGCGTAGTCAAAGTAAAGAGGGTGGCATTAAGACCACTATGCTGGCTTGAAAAAAAAAATACCCACACTACGCTTTTCTCTTCCCTAAGTCGATCCTTAAGTCGTAGCCGTAGAGAAATACTGCTGCAGCCAAAACATTCCACAAAACTGAACTCTGAGGTACGTGGTATAAAGTTCCGCGAAAAGCGCCAAGTTCCGAACGGTTACTTAGTTCAGCAGAGCAAATGCCACGATAAATGCGCTAAAAATGGCATGCATCTAACCGTAGGAGAGCCACGCTTTGACATGAGCGGCCTGGCCCAACCAAAGTACCACGGTCTCACAGAAGACGGACTTGAAGCGGCGCCAGCGCTGTGTTTTGTTAAGTGAGTGAGGGTACCCGAGGTCCAATTAGGGGAAAAGGTTAAAAATTGGTAGCGCACTTGTGACTCCACTGGTGTTCCAGGTATCTATGGGCGCCATCAGTTCATCCGCCTGCTCGTCTGCCACCTATGAAATGAATAAAACAAAGGTAATCTGTTTTGTGTGCATTATCCCACTGCAGATCAAGAGGATCACTTGATCTTATTAGTTCTACGAGACGAGAGAGCCAGATCTGCTATATAATGGGGGCTACCGCGAGTGAAAAATCCGTTAGATGGCGTACGTGTAGACAGAGGTCCAACTTCAACGTCATTGGTCGTTTAGTGACATTTTGACATCTCACATCAAAAATAAACAATCACCGTGTAGTTGGACCTTCGTCTACAGGTACGCCATCTAACGGAATTTTCACACGCGGCGCGGTACCCCCCCATTAAAGCAACCCAAGTGCAAAGCTGGTACGACATCTAAATCTTCAAGAAACGAGCCTATACCTTCCTAAAGGGCCGGCAACGCATCCGCACTCTTTCTGGTGTAGCTGATGTCCATGGGCGGCAGTGTTCATTTACCATCAGGTGACTCGCTTGCTTGTTTGCCTTCCTATACTATAAAAAAAGCTATTGGGGTAAGTTGGGTTGATTTTCTATAATTAAATTTTTGGACATGTTTATTACGTTTTTTTTTTTTTTTTTTTTTTATGTGATAGGTACAGACGAGCAGGCGGATCACCTGATGGTTAAGCAATTGCCGCCGCTCATGGACACTTGCAACACCAGTGGAGTTACAAGTACGCTGCCAACCTTTTATCCCCTTCCCCCCGGGTGGGCCTCCGTACCCTCACTCACTCAGCGAAACACAGCACAGTTTTTGAATAGTATACCTTTATGTAGAAACTTCACTGATGAATGTGCTAGTTTTTTCAATATTTTTAAGTGAAATGTAATCAACTAACTCAATGGACACTTTGTCTGTTCTTTTGTGCCTGTCAATCTCATACTTTGATCTCACGGCCGCTTACCATCAGGTGGGATGAGGTCATCTTGATTGTCCTCAATATAAAAAAAATCATTTGTGTCTCAAATAAATAAATAAACCATACGTTGTATGCGGTCATAAGGAACAGTGTTTCATAGATAATGGAACTATTCGTCCGAGAGTCGTGTTCGAACTTGGCTGGCTTTTTGCTCCAAATTACATTACCTGGATACGAACAAAGGTAATGGTAGATAAGGACGTATTTGTCTTCTTTCTCAGTTCTAATGGTAATACTCGTAATTAAATAATGGAACACTGGTAGTTGACTAGCTAGGCATAGTAGCTACATTGTTGTTTTTTTATTCTATTAGAAATGATAAAAGATCATTTTTCTGATTCGAAATCAAAGAATTAACTGTGGGAAGGCCACGCGTTGGTATGATGGGGCGGCCCGACCGAAAAATTAACACGGTCTCACAAAAAACCGGCGTGAAGCAGCGCCTGCGCTGTGTTTCGTCGAGTAGGGTACCGGAGGCCCAATTGGGGGACAGGGGGTTAAAGGTTGACGGAGCATTAGTGAATCTACTGGTATTGGGTGTGATTATAGGTGGTGACAATCGCTTACCTATAATCAGGTGATCCATCTGCTCGTCTATCACCCATCACATAAAAAAAACCTCTGAATTACTAATACAGTGACAACATCACATGTTTGTTGATGAAACAGATATTTGTGTTGGGTCTGGGTGTTTGTGATACCTTCGTTGTTTCTGGTTTCCATAGCACAAGGGAAAACCTTAGTTTGGACCAGGACAATGTATGTGATGTTGTCTCAATTTATTATTTATTTATTATTATTTATTATCACATACTTACATTGTTCTAACGTACTAATCACTATGTACTATGGAAACCAGAACATCGAAGAAACAACACTGTCTATTTTTCAAGTCACTAAATAACCAACGACGATGAAATTGGTCCTTCCTTAGTATAACAGCAGGTAAGCCATTTACTTAGCGCATTTTTCACACGCGATAGCCCCCATTGTAAAGTTTATTTTTAACGTCGTAAGGCCCATAAGCCTTTTAAAAGGCATAAAACAATTGATTTTCCATTGCGTCTGCTGTCTGGGCGTTACGACGTTATGATAAAGTGCTTTTATGATGCAGTGGGCATCTTTAAAGCACTCAGCAAAAGTGACTATCAAAAGACGTAAAAAAAGATATCAGCCTATATCGGTACCACTGCAGGGCAAAGGCCTCCATCTTAGAAATCAAATCATCGCTACTAAGACAGGATGAGGCGTCAAAAATGTACTATCAATAGAGTTAAAATTCCTCCATAGCCCCACAACACTAGAACTCTCCTTTCATATCATGAAATCTAGAAAATTTTCAAAATCACGTAAAATGAAATATAAAGCGTAGGGAAATACTCGACGTTTCAATATACGACCGGAAGTGAAGTCAGGGGCGGAACTACGAGCATGAATAACAGGTCTTTATGACGGCTTTAAAATACCCTGCGACAGATATGGGGTGTGTTTTTGAGAGGTCAGATTGCAGTTCCAAAGGAGATCATATTTGCATTGCACAGTCAGCATATACAGGGTGTAACAAAAAGGGGGTATCATCCCAAAGTGAACCGATGCTGACACACTTTACAAATCTCATATAAGAGTTTTTAAGCCAAGTTAATATTTCGAATGATAATATTTGATTGAAATCTGATTCTTCGTGAAATCCATTTCAATTTGCACATCACTAATGAGCAACCAGCTGATATGGATATTAACCTTTGACCGCTCTTTTTTGAATAGTTACCGCCCCTTGTGGTGTCCAAATTAATAAATGTATTTTCTTTCTTTCTTCTTTCTTCCTTGCATTCCTGACAAGGGTTTGCATACAAAAATTTATAAATGAATTGGGTATTTGACAATTTTTTTTTATGTGTTTAATCAAAAGACGCCTCAATTTAAGAAACATCGTTGAAAGAATCACTTGATTCTCATTTGAATTACCTGAGATATCACAACTTTAAGAGCACGTATTTTGGGCAAACCCAAAAACGCTCTATACAAATGGCTATTGAATCGTGACGTCACGATTCAACCTTCTGTATGCGCGTCTAGTAAATTTTATATGGTAGCTATATCAAATGTTTCGTTTAAGTATATGGTTTTATAATAAAAGTTGATGAAAAATGTACGGGTAGTTCAATGATATAATTATTTTTTTTAATTTTATACTTTAAAAATGGACTTGCCCATGAAACTTTCAATGCTCACAAAACCAGCTAGATGTTATATTTTTAACTGAAAATGTTGGCCATTGGTTCTTATTTACCAATATTTTGATAGAGTATCAATATTTTTTACTAAATCGAGATTAGTCAATACCCAATTACATACGGTAAGATTGTTTATCTTTTCCTAAAATATTTTTTATTAATTTGAAACTTTGCATATAAATAAATTATAAAATTCTGTCGCATGCTTATCGGATATGGCGGGGAGACAGGAGGGGGGGGGGGGGGTGTCGAAATCACACCTTTAGAACACGAGGGCACTTCCATCTGGCCAATCATATGTACTGTGTGTTCAATGTGTAACATCTGTATAACTGTGTTAAGTTCCATCCAAGATGTCCATATCCTTAATAGCATTTTCGGTATGCAGTAATATCAACAAAATCAAGATAGCCAAATTTAGCAGAACATTTACAGTGCTCCAAAATATCGGAGCAATTATGACTCATTCCAACTGTGACATGTCATGTCATTATCATCCAACTGTGACATGTCATGTCATTAGGAAAGAAACACTAATACAGTTGTTCCGATATTTGTGACCACGGTGAATGCTCTGTTAAATTTGATTACGTTGCTCCACAATCAGGTACGGACTACAACTGTTCTCTTTATACATACCATTATTTTTTGTTCATTGCTTTAGGATCTGAACATCCTGTATGTAATGCAAAACAGCATAGAAAACTGGAGAATGCTATATTGTCAGTTACGTTTCCTCGATATGTTATATAGACATTTCTTATTTTGAGTGACAAATTGTTTCCCTAAAATACAATTCAAAGTATATGCCGTAACAAAACCAGGGAGCTTGTAAACTTGAACTTAAGGTTCCGCAGATAGTTTATTAAATATTTCGTTAAACTATACGCGGTGGGCGGGTACAGCAAATAACTATAAAATGCGCTTCTGCTCCATATAAAATCGGCATTACCTTTTACTTTTGATATTTAAACCATAAACTTGGATTCCATCCTTAACATCTAGATGGCTGGCGGTTCACACCGTGCCCTTTACTCGACATTTTTTGTCACGCACCTCCTCATTGTGGAATCAACTTACCGCAACGGTGTTTCCGAACCGGTACGGCATTCAAATCTAAAAGAAACTATCCTACCTTCCTAGCAGGCCGGCAACGCATCCATCCGCACACCTTCTGGTTAGCTGATGTCCATAGGCGGCGGTGTTTACTTACCAACAGGTGACCCGCTTAAATTGCTTTTTTGACTTCCTATATCATAAAAAAAATATTGTACTACTGAATAATTTGATACTCGTATTAGTGTAAACAGTGATTGCAAAAAGCTATAGAATTAAGAACAACAAACTAAGCAACACGCAAAATCTCAGTGGTATCTCGTAAAGGCAAAACAACTAAGCGAGCCAAATAGCAGGAGGGGCCTTTTTGTGCTGTTCTCGCTTAATTAGCTCTAACGATGCCGGTACTAATACTCATTAACCCGTGTGAAACCTCATCTAATGTATATATACCCTGGTATAGGTATGTACACTAGCACATATACATAAAGTAGTAGTAATTTTATGTGAATACCACATAACTAGAGAAAATTTATATCTAAGTAGGTGCCAACTTCAATGGTGACATCTAATTAGCAAATTTTAAATACGAATTATTATAAACAACTAAATATGCCATTCAACCGCATTAATGTAATTCATAAATAAAAATTAGCCAATAGTAGAAGATCTGAACTTACGTCGACCTTCACCGGGCTGATAATCGAATAAAATATCCTTTATGACAAATTTTATATACTAGAAAATATATTAAAAATAGGTTTGCTAAAAAAATCCTGGCAGACTATTTTTAATTATTTTTTAAAAAATAATATTTAACTAAATTTTGCAACATTAAAGATAATAAGAAAATTTTCATTCTTACTTAAAGTATAAAACGTATAGAATGTGCCGCCATTGGGTTGTCTATTATTTACCTGGACAGAGTACTCGGTTGTCAGGTATAAACTGGTATGTCGATGGCAGTTACCTTCACTTGAAATGATAATAAAAAAATTGGCGGCACATTCTATACGTTTTATACTTTAAGTAAGAATGAAAATTTTATTAAATATTAAATTTAGTTAAATATTATTTTTAAAAAATTAATTCAGTATTTCTGTCCAGGATTTTTTTAGCAAACCTATTTTTAATATATTTTCTAGTATATAAAATTTGTCATAAAGGATATTTCATTCGATTATCAGCCCGGTGAAGGTCGATGTAAGTTCGGATCTTAGACTACAAGAAGGTCTCACCATGAATCTTGGCACTTAGATATATAATTTCTTTTGACGATGAACTCAACAAACAAAACCTTTTTTAGCTCGGCTGCCATTTCACATAATATGTTTTTGATGGGATAAATGCTTACTGTGAGCGTTTAAATAAGTGATCCTAACAGCGCTGCTTTTATAGCTATAGATATTTTAAATATCAAACATACCGTTGAGGTCGAACACTCTATACAGTAATCGGATTTAAAATCCAGAAATGCCAAATAGCGCTCTTTTCCTAGCTGAGCCTTGATCCTGAGGGTCTCTATTATCGAAGAATATACAAAATGGGTACTCATCTGTCGAAGTCAGGTACCTACAGTTTATTTATTTTTTTACTTCTGCGTAATGTCTTTAATAGAAGGTATTCATTGTATACTGCTAACACGTAGGTCAATGAACTTTGATGTCAATGTTATTTAGATCTAAGTTTCAGTCAATTTATTCTATGCTAACAGCTTGAAACAATGTTATGCAGTTAACCACCACCACGTTCCTGCCAATTCATCGAAGACGTACCAGCATAAACTTATCCTTCGATGGACCATCTACTTTGTATTTCGATCTCGACTCCATCATAAACCTTTGCTTTATGTGATCTACGGGACTTCGCACATTGTGGCAGCTGAATTTTTATTGGGTGAGCCAGTCTTGAATACTAAGCGATGCGTGTCAGTAGTTTTCTGAGAGAACAAAGATGAGGTAGGTAAATAAGTTATGGATCGTAAAGTGTACTACTTAAGTACGAATGTTGTGTGTTTTATTTGGGTACTCTAAGATATTGGACATGTACTCGTTGCTAGGACATCTCATCTTTTCTTAGCGTGTAATAGAGTGAGTCTGGTAACTTGGAAACCATTTTTTTGACCCTGTGGAGATGGCGTCAGCGCCTGTGGTCAATGCCGCCTTATGCACACCCGTCTGTAGGGAGACCAACGGGTAGTGTGGGATCATGGGCGTACCCAGGGGGCAGGGGAGGACTTCTGTCCCCCTGGATCATGTTGACGTAACATTTGTGTCGGTGCGGTAATCGAACCCGCGACCCTTACGTCTCAACCGGCGCTCAAACCATTGCGCGAACACAACCAACATTGCGCAAACCAAACGGGTCGTCGTAAAAAAAAAGCATCAACAGTTAAATAAAGCGTTAGGCTATATCTATCCTACTGCAGGGCAAATTCCTCCTATAAAAATCAAGTCATCGCTACTAAGATAGGTTAGTCAAAGGGTGACTATCATTAGAGGTAAAATTCCTTGATAGCCCCACAACACTAGAACTCTCCATTCATATCATGATATCTAGAAAATTTTCCAAAATCACGTAAAATGAAATACCTATAAAGCATAGGGAAATACTCGACGTTTCAATATACGGCCGGAAGTGAAGTCAGGGGCGGAACTACGAGCATGAATAACAGGTCTTTATGACGGCTTTAAAATACCCTGCGACAGATACGGGGTGTGTTTTTGAGAGGTCAGATTGCAGTTCGAAAGGAGATCATATTTGCATTGCACAGTCAGCATACAGGGTGTAACAAAAAGGGAGTATCATCCCAAAGTGAACCGATGCTGACACACTTTACAAATCTCATATAGAGTTTTTAAGCCAAATCTGATTCTTCGTGAAATCCATTTCAATTTGCACATCACTAATGAGCAACCAGCTGATATGGATATTAACCTTTGACCGCTCTTTTTTGAATAGTTACCGCCCCTTGTGGTGTCCAAATTAATAAATGTATTTTCTTTCTTCCCTTGCATTCCTGACAAGGGTTTGCATACAAAAATTTATAAATGAATTACATACGGTAAGATTGTTTGTCTTTTCCTAAAATATTTTTTTATTAATTTGAAACTTTGCATATAAATAAATTATAAAATTCTGTCGCATGGCTTATCGGATATGGCGGGGAGACAGGAGGGGGGGGGGGGGGGGGAGGGGGGGGGGTGTCGAAACCACACCTTTAGAACACGAGGTCACTTCCATCTGGCCAATCATATGTACTGTGTGTTCAATGTGTAACATCTGTATAACTGTGTTAAGTTCCATCCAAGATGTCCATATCCTTAATAGCATTTTCGGTATGCAGTAATATCAACAAAACCAACACAGCCAAATTTAGCAGAACATTTACAGTGCTCCAAAATATCGGAGCAATTAATTTGGCTCATTCCAACTGTCATTAGGAAAGAAACGCTATTACAGTTGTTCCGATATTTGTGACCACGGTGAATGCTCTGTTAAATTTGACTACGTTTTTCCACAATTAGGTACGGACTACAACTGTTCTCTTTATACATACCATTATTTTTTTTATTCATTGCTTTAGGATCTTAACATCCTGTATGTAATGCAAAACAGCATAGACAACTGGAGAATGCTGTATTGTCAGTTAAGTTTCCTTGATATGTTACATAGAAATATCTTATTTTAAGTGATAAATTGTTTCCCTGAAAATAAAATTTCAAAGAATATGCAGTAACAAAACCAGGGAGCTTGTAAACTTGGACTTAAGGTTCCGCAGATAGTTTATTAAATATTTCGTTAAACAATACTCGGTGAGCGTAACAGCAAATAACTATAAAATGCGCTTCTGCTCCATATAAAATCGGCATTACCTTTTACTTTTGATATTTAAACCATAAACTTGGATTCCATCCTTAATATCTAGATGGCTGGCGGTTCACTACCGTGCCCTTTACTCGACAATTTCTGTCACGCACCTCCTCATTGTGGAATCAACTTACCGCAGCGGTATTTCCAAAGCGGTACGACATTCAAATCTAAAAGAAATGAGTCTATACCTTTTTTAAAGACCGGCTACGCATCCGCACTCCTTCTGGTGTAAGTAGCTGATTTCCATGGGTGGCAGTGTTTACTTACCAATAGGTGACTCGCTTGCTTGTTTGCCTTCCTATATCATAAAAAAATATTATACTACTGAATAATTTGATAGTGTAAACACTGATTGCAAAAAGCTATAGAATTAAGAACAACAAACTAAGCAACACGCCAAATCTCAGTGGTATCTCGTAAAGGCAAAACAACTAAGCGAGCCAAATAGCAGGGGCCTTTTTGTGCTGTTCTCGCTTAATTAGCTCTAACGATGCCGGTACTAATACTCATTAACCCGTGTGAAACCTCATCTAATGTATATATACCCTGGTATAGGTATGTACACTAACACATATACATAAAGTAGTAGTATACATATTATGTGAATACCACATAACTAGAGAAAATTGATATCTAAATAGGTGCCAACTTCAATGGTGACACCTAATTAGCAAATTTTTATATACGAATTATTATAAACAACTAAATATGGCATTCAACCGCATTATTATAATTCATAAATAAAAATTAGCCAAGAAGGTCTCACCAAGATCCATATCTTGGCACTTAGATATATAATTTCTTTTGACGATGAACTCAACAAACAAAACTTTTTTTACCTTGGCTACCATTTCACATTTATATTTTTGATGGGATAAATGCTTACTGTGAGCGTTTAAATAAGTGATCCTAACAGCGTCATTTATGGTTTTATAGCTATACTTAGATATTTTGAATTTCAAACATACCGTTGAGGTCGAAAACTCTAACAGTAATCGGATTTAAAATCCAGAAATGCCAAATAGCGCTCTTTTGCTAACTGAGCCTTGATTGGCGGCGACACTTATAAAGCGGAGGGTCTCTATTATCGAAAAATATACTCTATCATTTTTATTTCTGCGTTAATGTCTTTAATAGACTGGCATTCATTTTATACTGCTAGTACTTAGGTCAATGAACTTTGATGCCAATGTTATTTAGACTTGAGTTTCAGTATATTTATTCAATGCTAACATCTTGAAACAATGTTATGCAGTTAACCACCACCACGTTCCTGCCAATTCATTGAAGACGTACCAGCATAAACTTATCCTTCGATGGACCATCTACTTTGTATTTCGATCTCGACTCCATCATAAACCTTTGCTTTATGTGATCTACGGGACTTCGCACATTGTGGCAGCTGAATTTTTATTGGGTGAGCCAGTCTTGAATACTAAGCGATGCGTGTCAGTAGTTTTCTGAGAGAACAAAGATGAGGTAGGTAAATAAGTTATGGATCGTAAAGTGTACTACTTAAGTACGAATGTTGTGTGCTTTATTTGGGTACTCTAAGATATTGGACATGTACTCGTTGCTAGGACTTCTCATTTTCTTAACGATGAGAAGTCGACCCTGTGGAGATGACGTCAGCGCCTGTGGTCAATGCCGCCTTATGCACACCCGTCTGTAGGAAGACCAACGGGTAGTATGTCCCTACTTTTTTTTTTTGTTCACGCAGAGTGAATGCCGCCTTATGCACACCCGGCCGCTGGGAGACGACCAGGTAGTGTGGGGCTCTCCCCTGGATTGGGCCTCTGCTAATCAGAGGCCGTTCAAGGGCATACCCACTAAACACTCTGCGACTTTTCCTGGCAAATCCAGGCTCGGGGTGGGAAAAACGGGAAATAGGACGAACCTCATCACCGCAGACCCACCCATGGACAGCAAGGCACGCCAGTACGGCCTCTTCCGACTCCCGGGGCTTAAAGCCCCAGAGCAGCTCCCACTGCCCTCCGACCGCATCGCTGGATTGCGATACAGGCGTCGCGGCATGGGCTCCTGCAGAACTCTCCACAAACCCACACCCTGCTGGCTGCAGGGCAAGGTGGGGGAGGAGTGCCTGCGCTTCCTAAAAACTGCCCCACCAGACAGCCCCACGGCCGGCTACGCTGGATTGCGCAGTCGGTCGCTGGGCGGAGAGGTGGGGTTAGCCGGCCTTTGCCGCATCCCACTGGCTGTGGGACGCAGCGCAGACCAGCAACTAAAGACCCCCACAAAAGATGTGGGGGGGTGGCACCCGAAGGCGCCCCACTCGGTGGGGCCCACGTCAAGGTGCGCCCAAAGTGGAGGAGATCCTCACAGGGCGCCGGACCAGGGCCCCGGCCCAGACAGAGCTGGGCCTCAAAGTGCAGCTGTCAGCCGTCGGGTAGCAATATGGCGATAAGCCAATTGCTACCCGTCGTTGCCCAGGGACACCAGGACCCCTCGGCAGCAGTTCCAAAACAGAAAGAAAATACTACCGGGGAGGCCACACGAGGAGGTCGCCGCACCGTAGTCCCCCAGTATGTCCCTACTAATTTAACTTATCTAATACTTTTCTCGATAGAAATTAAAAAAAAACATTTTCCATCTACTTGAATAATTTTCATATACCTACGATGGATAATTTTTTATCATAATCAACTAAAATAGTCAATTAACATTTTTTTTTAAGGGTGCGTTCGGAAACTATATTCTGAACAATGTTTGTTTCGAGGAAGGTATGTACCTTCTACCTTCCTAGAAACAGATTTTCGTGAAATCCTGACGTCTTCTCAGAATAAAGGTTCAAATCATAGAAATTCCTTAGCATTTTTTAGCTTCTTACCTAAATATTATATAAAAACCAATGCCAATAATTTGTGAAAGGCTGATCCGAAACGAGGTCAGGCTACTATAGTATAATAAGTATGTATGCTGTGCCTTATATTTTTCATAATAGGTACTTTATAAACGAAACTGCTTAAAATATTAAGCAAACGTGTGCAAGCATACAGAAAGTTTGATAACTACTTATTCAATAGTCTTCGTTATAATTTTTGAGAACTTATCTAAACTTACAACGTAGGTATTTATCTTTTTTTACGATTTTTTTGTCACTACAAGCTAACAGATCGTTAATTTTGTAAAGACATGGTACCTATATTTCAATCAATTTGAATTTATTGACTTGGCAATCACGTTAAACAACCGAATCAATTTAATGCATTACTAGTGAGATATATTGTGCGATTGAATGATGAAATTGAATGTGTGAAAACATGAATCTCACCACTTTTTACGGTAGTTGCGAGACTTGATTTTTTTTGACAAGTATTGTTTTTGATGGGATTTTTTTATACAGAGCTCTATTTGAAATTTAAATTCAAAAGTATATTAGGTACATATAAAACCCACCATCTAGATAAGGATCAAACAAAATGGCGAACTTTGACGTCGGAAGCCTAGACCCACCTTGGATCGTTGAGCGTAGTAAGTAACAGTCCTTACTATAATCAGATTAGTCTAACACTAAAACGTGGTCTAAAGTTACTCGTAGTTTTGGTTTAAAACTGATACTGTCACTTTAATTTGTGATTTTATAAAAGTGACATAATTTTAATACGACCTCTAACATCAGTCTCCGTTTTCTAATAAGGTAGTAAGACATGTTTCATATTAGCGTATTTTTCCGCGCGATCGTTTTAGCCCGAGTTTACTCGTGCGTTAAAAACGCACTTCAAAATACCAGACGCGCGTCTTCAATCGTATTTCGGCGTATTCATGTGAACCGTGAAGTGCGAGAAATTACCATAAAGTTTCTATGGAAACGTTTTAACAATACGAGACTATACTCTGATTTTTAATTATGTAGAGTAAACTGACAGATGTCAATGTGCCATCCCCATACATTATCTTTCAATTTGACAGATGCAAAATGTCAAAATGTATGGAAACTTGACATTAGCATCTGTCAGTTTACTCTACATATTTAAAAATGAGAGTTTACAAGCATAGAAGCGTGTCACCGCTCGTACGACTGTCAAAACGCGCTTTCATCATCATCATCATGTCATCCCACATCCACCCACTACTGAGTATAGGTCTCTTCTTTATTACGCCACTCCCAACGGTCACCAGCCAGCCTCATCCATGGTTTCCCCACAATTACAATATCGTCGGACCAACGGGAAGGTGGTCTACCCACAGGACGTCGCCCCTAATCTTGGCCGCCATTCGGTAAGCTTTATAGTCCACCCATCATTCTTAAAAAAATCTTAGTATAAAATACTTGTTTAAAATCACTAGTCTCACTTACAGTAAGGCTTTTATTATTTTATTTAAGGATGTTGCTGGGATGGACACACTTGTCACTTCACTTGTGGCTTAAAGGTTGACAATGTCCATCCATGGACACTAGCCATGGATGGACATTGTCAACCTTTAAGCCCTCTTCCTCTGATTGATACTTGAGCTGGTACCTCACTCAAAACCAACGCAACACAGCGTAGGCGCTGTCTCCCGCCGGTTTTCGTGAGATCGTGGTATCATTCCAATCCCGATAGCCCATTCATGCCAAATAAATATGAAAAAGTTACAGCTAAAAACAAATAAAACATCTTAACTGCTAGCTAAATTATAAAGCCATCTCTACATGATCTCAATAATACGTAGAGTTAGATTAATGTTTGCTTTAGCTAGAGTAGGAACTGGTGTAGACACTGCTCTAGGCACATCTAGTCTACTCGAGTCGTGCAGGCTAAGCATCTTGTAAAATAACCTTAGATTCGGCGCGCTATTCACGCTAAGACATAAGATAAGTTTTATTCATATGTAAATAAAGTTCAAAACCGTAAGCGTACCGTAAGGTAGAATAAAGAAGTTTGTCACATGTTAGTTTATAACAGCAACAAGACTCGCCTTTTGTTAACCATCAGGCAAGTCATTATTGTGGGCGACTCATTATTATTGTGACACTATATCATTATCGTCATCATCATTTCAGGCAATAGACTTCCACTATGAGTCTACTATGAGACTATAGTCCAGTGCCGCCTGCATCTAAGGAATACCTACGGACCTTCACTGAATCACCGAATCGTTATTCCACCTTGTGGGTGGCCTGCCACGGCTGCGACATCCTGTACGCAGCCTCCACTCAAGGACCATTGAGGCGGAGGCCCCAACGGCCCGCCTGGCCCCCCAAACGGCCTGCTTTATACTCCGCGATTTACCCTGCCCGTTGCCACTTAAGTCACGCAGACTTTAGCACTCTACACAATAGTCCTTATGGATGCGTGCGGGTTGCCAGTAATCAACTCAAACATGTGCAAGCATGCTAACTTATAATGGGCTGCTTCATCATCATCAGCAACCCACACTCGTCCACTGCTGCACATAGATCCCAATAATGTATACCTACTATAGACTGCTCCCGATTTTCGGCCACTATCATCCAGCCCACTAAGAAGACTCAAAGTCACTGAAAGCAATCGAGAGGACTATGCTCGGAATCTCCCTACGTGATCAATGATGAGTTCGTATCGATCGTAGGACATCTAAAGTCACAGATGGGTAGTTCGCCGCAAATATTAAATTTTGCCTAATTTCCTTGGTACATATAAAACATCTTTTTTTCGTACATTTCTGTTCCATTTAAGAAAGAAGAGGGAAAATGGTACTGAATTTTGTAAAAAGGGGTTTCACAAAAAGTTTTAGAAAAAAAGTTATAGGGTGATGAAATTTTGGTAGCCAAGGAAATTAGGAATAGGCCATTGAAATTATAAAACCGATACAAGGAAATTATGAGGTGTCATGGAAATTAGAAAAAAATCTATTTCTTGTGATATTTTTCATTAATTAGTTAGTAAAATCAGTTCGATACGTAGCACAAAATAATTATTTTAAAATAAAGAGGTATTTTTTACATTATTGGTATTAAATTGTCTGCTACTCACATAATAATCATGGTAGTGGAATCAAACATTAGAATCATAATTAAGTAAGAATAAAACATATTGATAATGTATTTAATTATTTTACTGAATTAAGGGGATGTAAGGGGGTGAACCAACATCATTTCGCCCTAAAAGCCAACCTCATCTGCCCGGGGTGCATCCTGCCGACTAGGAAACGAGGGTCTGGCGACTAGGAAACGAGGGTCTGGTCGGTATAACTATCCAAATCTAAACGTAGATAAAATCAACAACCTGGTGATGGGCAGGACTTAAGGTGGAACTTGGGAATATTAGGTGGCACATTTCGACGAGAGGGAGAGGATAACCTTGGGGTCAGGCCATCTGCTGTACTTTCGCGAGGGAGACCAAACTTTTCCAAAGTAGCGTCGGTTTCTGGTCAATAAGTCCCTTTCCGACAACGTAGTCGAAATGTCCTGAGTGTCGAACTGGGTAGCTACACTCATCATTAAGCTCACCGAGAGGTACAGCCTCAAGGTGGTGCAAGTGTATGTGACACGACCTTGACGTACTCAGACCATAAGTGGAGGAAATGTGCGAGAACATAATTCGAGGGCCCTCACTGAACTACCAGGGTTCACTACAATGTTGTCATGGGGGACTTCAAAGCTTAAGTGTACAGAATTGCAGCTATAGGATTTAGAACTTTTCGAGGAGACTTTAGGACTAATGAGGGCAACGGTGTGAAGACTTATTACTTCGTCGAGAAAACGGGCTCTTAATCGAGAGATCAATAAACGACACGACCTGCGGTGCTCTAATAACCTTGCTATTGAAAGAGAGAGCCATTGAGCAGAATCGGGGGTCAAAGGTGTTCGTGCAATCTCTCGGAAGAAAGCCACCTGACAAAGCTGACTACAGCAAGTGGAGGAAAGGTTGCCTCAAAGCCGACAGTCCTTTCGGAGATTGAAGATGTTTATAGCCGATTATACATCTCCAACTGATCCTGAAAATGAGGACCTCTCGAGGACACATTAACACGTCACTTCACTGAAGACCTGCCAGAAGTCAGCGTTGGCGAAATCGAGATTGCTCTTGGGCAGCTAAAAACGGACAAGCTGCTGGAGAAGATGGCCGTAACAAAGAGTTAGTCAAAGGTGGAGATAAACCCCGTAAAGAGGGACCTCTAAAAGCTTTTTTAACGCTTTCCTATTTGAAGGGGAGAACTCCGAAGGAGTAGAAGTGTGGTCGTCTAGTTCTACAAAAAAAAGCAACAAAAGCCTGCAGAAGAAATATCGAACCCATTTCTGTTCTAAGTCACGTTTATAAGCTCTTCTCAAGAGTTATCACAAACCATCTAGCGCGAAGACTCAACGAATTCAACCACCGGAACAGGCTGGATTTCGAAGCGGATATGGCACACTAGACTACATTCATATAGTGCTGCAGATTATACAGAAGAGTATGATCAGCCTTTGTGTCTAGTTTTTGAGAACTATGAAGGCCTTTGAGTCGGTTGAAATCTGATCTGTTCTGGAGTACCTGTAGCGTTGTCAAATAGATTGGCAACATCCAAATGATGGGATATTTCTACGAAGCTGCCACTATGTCCGTCCAAGTACAGAACCAGCAAACAAACCTATACCATTGCATAAAGGAGTGACACAAGGGGACGTCATTTCCCTGAAAATGTTCACAAATGCAATGTTCAAGACGCTCAGCTGGAAAGGACGTGGCATCAACATAAATGGCGTATACATCTCTCATTTGCGATTCGTAAATGACATCGGAAAAAAAACGCATAGGTACAGTACCTATAAGATTAGTATTGGGTCAAATTAAATCGTAATTTTATTGATTATATAATTTTCCCTGATACTTCATAATTTCCTTGGCCAATTTTGAGCCACGGAACGCAAGGAAATTAGTACCAAGGAAATTAGATTTTATGCCTAAAAACCACTACAACCTAGAAAATATTCACTTCTAATTATTGTTATTTAAAATGAAGGTTAAGCCCTACATATTCTATTGTTGTATAAAAAAATACTTAAACGAAGTTAATTTTAAACTTACAAAAAAGCGGCCAAGGAAATTGTCAAATGTAGAAACCAAAGCCCAAGGAGGGTGTTACTTACGCGACTGGCGCGAAACCGATCAAAGGTGCGCAGGTCCTGCCTCGATAGCCTCTCGCGGCCAAATGGCTTATGTGACGTGGTGTAGTCCATTGAATTCAATTATTTGTGCGTTTCGAGCTACGCTGCTGGAAATGTCGACCAAGGAAATTATAGTTTTGACTCGGACATTAAACAAATTACGCTTTCTATATTGGTTTTAGCCATTTTGATATGAGTAGTATAGTTTTTAATTAGAATCATTCCCTAAACATAAAACTTACCCATTTGGAAATGAAAATAATAATACGATTAGATTTATATACCGTCATTGAGTAAAAGTAAACAATGGGACATTACCAAGGAAATTAGAATACTTGCTTCTCGGATAGTGTCTTTTTTTATAGGTCTAAATTATCGATTTTTATGTATAAACAACAAAAACAAATCAAAATTAAGATATTTTATTACATAAAAAATCGTTTTCAGCATAAAAATAGAACAGAAATTTGAGTTCGCCTGCCCGGACAATAGAAAAAACACCGAAATGGCGAATTACCCAGATACAAATACAACTTTGGATGGAACTGGGAAGAACACACTGAGATGTTGGTGACAGGTTTGTCGCACTGCATGTGTGCCGCTTTCCGCGCGCGTCACAAACAGCAAACCAGACAATGTTGGATGATGAGTTTAATTATTTCGAGCTAGGAATATTTGGGAGCACTCCGATAATGGACTGGGATGTAAGGCTTGTGGGCAAGAGTGCATGCAGGAAACAAGATAGGAGGTACAGTTATGCATTGGAAATGATTTCTATCTCTTGTCCATGTTAAGATTTCTTTAATGACTGCACATCTAAATCAGAATACCTACTGATGATGAGTTAGGAAATTAGGGTAAGAATAGGTAATGTCTGTCACCTAAAGAAAATCCACCTTTCATCAGTCAAAAATATAATTTTATAAATAACTAGTGACCCTCACTTCGCTTCGGGAACGTAATTCAGAAATGAACCAATAGATGGCGCTGTGTCCAATTACATCGCGCAAGCGTTTCGTGTATTCGGTTTACCTATAAGCCTTGTCGTTGTCTAATGAAGTTATCTCTTCATAAATAGTATAGATAGATATAGAAGATCTGACGTGGAACAGGAACATTAAGTACCTTTGTAAAGAATATTTCATTTTTCCAAAAACCTAAAGATAATCATTATGTGCTTGTATTAGAGCTTACAACCGTTTCAAGACGCACATTTTTATCCACCATTAGCACACAACACACCCAATTTTAGGCGAACAATGCAAAAGTAAAATAAAAATGTGTGAATGTTTAAGGTAGGTACAAAACAAACAACACAGGCGTTACAAAAATAAAACATAAAAATGAATACAAACACCCCAGCTTCGGGTTAGCAAACCCTAAAAAGCCTAAAAAATCCGCCCGTAAAATCTCAAAAACGCTGGCAAAAACCTGTTCAGGGTCAAATAAGCCCCAGTTTTTGGGGACAGAGAATAAATTCCCTTTATTAGGAGGCCCTAATAAAGCCGATGCCGCGGTGTGCAGTAGTGATGCAACCCGAAGACTTACTTCAATTGGGACTCTGTCATCTCTCATCTTAGCGGACAAAGAACAATCTATCGACTTTGGCAATAGGTTGAGTGTGAATAATGTTAGTTCTTCGACGCAACCTGTTGTTTTATGTGATACTTGGCAGACGAGTCGACGGATCATCTGATGGTAAGCAATAGCCAAAGCACATAGGCACCTTCAACACCATTAGAGTCTCAAATGCGCTGCCAAGCTTTAACCACTTCTCCCCCCAATTGGCCTTTCGGTACTCACTCGACAAAACACAGGGCAGGGGCTGCTTCACGCCGGTCTTCTTCGAGTCGGGGCCCATTCATGCCGAAGCATGGCTCTCCCACGCTTCTTGGACAACTAGTTGCGACACATACTTGCCATTGCAACCGGGAGATATATGGGGAGCTGTGACTATGGCATTGTTATTGGCATAGGCAACTCCTATGTCTGTCCTACAGTAGAAACATGTGTAGGAAACAGCAGAAATCTGTCCTAAAATATCCTTAAAACAAAGCATGATAAAGGATCTGGCGAGTTATTTTTTGTTCAAAAGTAAATGTTCCAATGAGTTAAATTAAACTTTCAAAGTTTATATTGCATTGAACTTAATGCTGACTTTAGGGAACTTTGTTTGGCTTTCCCCTGCGAAACCATGCATAACCGGATCCGGCACAAACAAGCTAGAAATTTGCAAAATGTTATTTGATTTCTTAAGTGGCATCACATCATTGATGCCATGCTATCACGTCTTTTGTAATTGCAATGTGTTCTCTTTTTGCTTCATCATCATCATCATCAGTAGTACATCACCCAGAAGTGCTCACTGCTGTATATGGGCCTCCCTTCCTTACGCCAATGTATCCTTTGCCAATGGTCCTGCTTTGCTCGGATCCATGCGGTAAGATGGCCTGAATTTTGTGTGCCATTTCTAGGACAATAAAAAGTCATTACGTCGTAAGACACAGACACGCTGGATAATCAATTGTTTTATACCTTTTAGAAGGCTTTTGGGTATTACATTACGTTAATTTTGTTTCACCTGCCGTCAATGCGCGTAGCTAAGTTACCTAAGTGTTCTGCCAAATTCCACTTTGGCTCCATCACTCTTGATCCGACCTCTTGGCTTTAGTCCTGCGACGGATTTCAGAGCTCCGGACTTAATCTTGGACTCTGATGCCAATCATGAGGAGCATCCATCCATGGCTCTTTGCCCAACTCTCATTTTGTGCACAGTCTCCTTATGAGAGTCCATCACAAGTCATTGTCGGCAGGATACATTGGTCATAGGGACGGATTATCAGGCATTTTTTTGCTGTCCTGGAGAAACGCGCGAACATTAGGCGTTTCATAATTTATTTATATTGTTAGCTTCTACAGAATATACTTTTAGACCCTTGACTAGAAGTGTATTCTGTAGCAGCTAACAATATAAATTCACACCAGAGAATACAATATTGGTCTAGAACGCGCTCTTCGGACCTTTCTAAAGCATGCGTCCCAGACCAATATTTTGTTCCGTCATTTCAGTTTGTTCACAAAATTTTTCGATTTCTATAAAAATTGACTATTGTTTGAAACATCTGTCACATACATAATATGTAAAGGCCATAGACAGCTATTAAAAATGGCGTCCACTGATTCTATCAGACCGTGCCCCCATATATCCTTAGCTTCTCTATTGTCACTTGAGTAAAATAGTTTTTCAGTCGCGTCACTATTGTACAGGGCAAAAATAGTGGCTGGCCACAAAGGACCCCGGGGACCCGGGTGTAATAGAAACGGCCCCGCATTAAAGGGTTAACAGGCCTGTGTGTACCGCGTTTTATTTCTATTGTGAACGGGATGATTTTAAGTGATTTAAGCCGAGTGAAATGCGTAGGCGTCGGGAGTTAAGTTTTATATTCGAGATTCGAGATAAGTGCTTTTATGTAGAGTTTCTTTTAAGTAGAAAATAGGGTCTGTTCTATTTTTCTATTCAAAATGATGATGTCACCAATGAGGAAACTAATAAGTTTCTTGGTAGTGTTTATTCGGCATAATACTTAGTTTTTATAACAGCGTGGAATAATGGTAGCTCGTGAATGAGAATGCGCCCTCTATACGGGGGATCGTGGTCCGATTCCGAGAAATTTAAATTTAAAAATCCATATGCTGGTCATACATATGGATTTTTAAATTTAAATTTGCATATTTATACAATTACCTTACCTTTTCCTAATTACTCTATAAGATTGCCGGTGTTTTTCGTTTCGTATGTTGCAAGCATAATGTTCACGTGACTTGCCATTTAAGGGGCTATACGAATGAAAACCAGCGCCGCCAAATCTATTTACACTGATTGTGGCGAAAATATGATATTTTTAAAGAAAATAAAACATTACAGACTTAGATCCAAGTGAATTGGATTTTTCAAGATGCAATACAATATTTCTAACACGCGACAAGTAACAATAATGTTAATTATTGCTAAAAACGGCCACTTTTAGCAATAATTGACATTATTGTTACTTGTCGCGTGTTTTATATATTGTATTTCATCTTGAAAAAATTCAATTTACTTTTATCTAAGTCAGTAATGTTTTGCTTTCTTAAAAATATCGTATTTTCGCCACAATCAGTGTAAATAGATTGGCGGCGCAAGTTTCATTCGTGTAGCCCACTCAATAAGATTCCGGTGTTTTTCGTTTTGTATGTTGCAAGCAATAGCAAGCATAATTTTCACATGACAACTTATTTAACACACATCTCTGATACCTGCCAATTTACAGGTAGTTGAACTTTGTATGATTATATTTATATCTTATAAAAATTATAAACCTCAAATA
Organism: Cnaphalocrocis medinalis; assembly: GCA_014851415.1. Taxonomy (NCBI): domain Eukaryota; kingdom Metazoa; phylum Arthropoda; class Insecta; order Lepidoptera; family Crambidae; genus Cnaphalocrocis; species Cnaphalocrocis medinalis. Next base: position 15,884,291 of record CM026283.1, read on the forward strand.
GTTAAGGGGCTGAACTCACAAGGTACTAGTCCTTCAAACCTTAGTACAGTCGCAACTCGAAAACTGCTTTCGTATTATTCATTCAAACGTAGTTCCCCACGCCCCTCAGTTGTGATCTTTTCCATAGCAAGCTTCCACTAAGTTTTTCGGTAATAAACCATCATCCCACACCTGCACCTAGTAAACGCGCTCCTGAGTAAATCGCCTTGCAGCTAAACTCGAAGATGAATGAAGCTGAAGTATCGATATTTTTGAGGATATCGTACTTATAGATAGGTAGATACTCTTTTCTTGCACAACACATTACAGAACTTAATGCTAATAATAGTAATTCCAATACAATATCGGCGGCCCTCATCGGCTAATAGCGAATCTCTTCCAGTACAACCTTTGGGTAGAGGAATATGCAGCGAATGTAACAAGGGGTAGGTAAGGCAGTGGCAGATCTTTATGTAGGAAATAAGATAATACTTATGCATCGGTCCGCTTTGTTTTTTTTTTTTTTATCTGAAAGGTATTTTTTTTATGTGATAGGTAGCAGACGAGCAGGATTACCTGATGGTAAGCAACTGCCGCCGCTCATGGAAACTTGCTACACCAGTGGAGTTACAAGTGTGCTGCCAACCTTTTATCCCCTTCCCCCCGGGTGGGCCTCCGGTACCCTCACTCACTCGGCGAAACACAGCACAGGGGCTGCTTCACGCCGGTTTTCTGTGAGGCAGTCACTCCGGTTGAGCCGGCCCATTCATGCCGAAGCGTGGCTTTCCCACAGTTAAACTTAGTTAGCAGGTGCAACTTAGACAAGCAACGAACTTCCTGATGGTAGGCGATTGCCGCCGCCCATAGACATTTACAACACCAGTAGAGTTACAAGCGCATTGCCAACCTTTAACCCCATCCGCCCCCAAAGGGCTTCCAGTACCCTTACTAGATGAAACACAGAGCGTAAGCGCTGCTTCACGCCGCGCCGGTCTTTTGTCAGGCCATGGTATCACTCCGATCAAGCCGGCCTATTCATGCCAAAGTGTAGCTCTCTCACGAATAAAATCGTGTGGGCTTTCAGTCCGCCTCAAGTTTTGTCCTAGGGGCCTATGGCACCAAATACGGAGCTGACAACAGATCACAAACGAACACAAAAATACAGACACAAGCTACATTTCAGTCAATACGTACACACCCACAAACCTCACAGAAGAAGCAGCGCCTGCGCTGTGTTTCGCCGAATGAGTGAGGGTACCGGAGGCCCAATTGGGGGGGAAATGGGGTTAAACTTGTGACTGTACAGGTGTTGCAGGTGTCTATGGGCGACGGTAATCACTTACCATCAGGTGATCCGTCTGCTCGTCTGCCACCTATGACATAAATAAAACATAATATCTGACACAGAAGTTAGGTGTATATATGTTTCAAAATTCATTGATGGATGATAACGATTTATCGACGTGATTTCCTTATCAGTTTGATCATTTATGTATAGGGATTATTTACGTGATTAACCATTTTATCGATAAGCGGATAAAATTGTCTCTTCACTGTCTTATCCCATACCTGCAAATTGCTTGTTTTGCTAACGACTAAGAACAAGTCCCAATAGACTTAGCGTACACGTAAATAGAAGAACCGAGCCTTTCTTGCCATAGTTATAGTGACGTGACAGGATATCATCATCACAAACGACATACTACTGCAAGTGTCACCATCTTCATCCACTAGCCAACTATATCATATACTTCACACACAAGGTCCTTTCCACCCCAACATCGTTTGTCCCGACCGACTAAAAGAAAAAAAAGGTTCAATAGCAGTTACCGTGGGAGAGCCACGCTTCGGCATGAACGGGCTGGCTCGATGGAGTGACACCCACGGCCTCAAAAGGACCGCCGTGAAGCAGCGCCTACGCTGTGTTTCGTCGAGTGAGTGAGGGCAGAGGCCCGTTAATGGTTGGCTTTCTTGCGACTCTACTGGTGTTGCAGGTGTCTATGGGCGGCGGCAATCGTTTTCCATCAGGAGATCCGTCTATAGTCTGCCCAGATCACATAAAAAACTCACGATGTATCCCCGTCTCTATCGCACGTGCTGTGCATGTCTATTGTTTGGATGAGACGAACGAGATACACCTGATTCTCGTTGGTTAGGGGATGATTTCGTTGTAGACTATCTGATGTGACGAGGATTTCCCGAGGGATGAGGGAATAGAAAATCGTACCCTTTGAAGTGATTTTTATTTATTCAATTTTATATCTTGAGTTTTGAGCCACGAGTTATATTATGTATGATTAATATTATAATTTTTATTGATATTTTATTGACGCATTATGTTCGATCACTCGTGAGTAATTATTTTGAAAAGTTGTACTTATGTCAAAGTAAGTATATCTCGCCGCCAATTACTTAAAGGCTCCATTCGCAAAAGAGTGCTATTTGGTAGTTATTTTTAGAATTTAAAATAAAAGACTATCATAACTAGGTAATAAGTTATCGACATAGCTCACCGAATTAGCAAGCTGAAGTGGCAGTGGGCTGGCCATATCTGCCGCAGAACTGACAACCGTTGGGGTAAACGAGTTCTGGAGTGGAGACCGCGTCTTGGTAAACGTAGTCACAGAATACTTAACAGTACAAGGTATGTAGGACGACCTCAGGCCAGAATATGGAGTGACGATCTGCGCAAGAGGGCTGGCTGGAGCTGGATGCGAGTAGCCGAAGATCGATCAAAGTGGCGAGCATTTAGAGAGACCTATGTCCAGCAATTGACTGCAACAGGCTGATGATGATGATGGAAATTAATTATATAAATGTTGTTTTATTTTTATGGTGTACCATAAAAAAAATAAACAAAAAGCAAATTTTATTTTACTATTTTCTCACACTTGTCCTTAGAAACAACACCTGTGGGTACCTATCTTGGGAGTGCAACGGGTACCTTCTATTTCACGAAACCCATAAAACGGGTAGGTAATAAAATTAAAAATCTTGCTACAAGCACGAGCGATCCACAAAAAAGCAAGGAAAACACGAAAAAAAATAAGGAGCAAATGTTTGACTTTTTAAATTCAGCAGATGCCATAAGAAAATAAATGAAATAACTCCAAATGGAGCGGACTCCGTGAATTTCCGTGGAAACTCCACGGGGATAAGAGGTTCATAAGTTTATAAAACAAACACTTCTTGTAGGTACAAGCCCTATACATGGTGTATCTGTAGACATTTACATCCCTTTAACCACGTGTTCTAACAACCATTCTAAACAACATTTTGTTCTACGACTCTTGGAAATTCGTCGAAAAATGTTCCATGTAAAAAAAATATGTCCTAGCACGTCAGCGACTTTGTATGAAATGTAGCACCTAGTTAGGGTTCCGTAGCCAAAATGGCAAAAACGGAACCCTTATAGTTTCGTCATGTCCGTCTGTCCGTCTGTCCGTCTGTCCGTCGGTCACAGCCGATTTACTCGGAAACTATAAGTACTACAGTGATGAAATTTGATGGGAAATATGTGTTGTAGATGAACGCTACAAAAATATAGTAAAAAAAAGAATTGGGGGTGGGGCCCCCATACATGTAACTGAGGGATGAAATTTTTTTTTTCGATGTACATACCCGTGTGGGGTATCAATGGAAAGGTCTTTTAAAATGATATAAGTTTTCTAAAAACCATTTTTCTTAAAGTGAACGTTTTGAGATATCAGCTCTCAAAGTCGTAAAAAGTATGTCCCCCCCCTCTATTTTTATAACTACGGGGTATAATTCTAAAAAAAAATAGAGGTGATGCATGCTAATTAACTCTTTCAACGATTTTTGGTTTGATCAAGTATCTCTTATAGTTTTTGAGATAGGTTATTATATTTGCTGCTACGGAACCCTTTGTGCGCGAGCCCGACTCGCACTTGGCCGGTTTTTTTTATTTAATTTCAATTTTCAAAGCCCTTGCAAGGACAGTTTGTATTAATACAATTTTAATGTTTCCAGAATGGATAGTGTAACAAACACGTGGTCAAAGGGACGTAAATGTCGACAGATTCACCCTGTTTAGTTGTTTTGAAGCTCTAAGGGCTGAATTTGTAAAATTGCGATATATCCTAAAGTACGCTGTGTCCTCTATATAACGACTAATTGGTCTGCCTCCTCACTTAGTTTCGGAACATAATAGTTCCAAATTACTACCAATAGATGACGCTGGATATAAAGCATCGTAGTATGTTAATCAAAATTGCATTTATTATGGGCTCCGAGAGTCGCGTACACTAAAGTGACCCCTTCAAATTGTAACTCATAATCTTTACCACATTTTTAGTGCTAACAAAACTCGCTACCCCCTGTATATCCCCACATAACGTATGAGATGAACCCCGACGTCCCTGCATGAAATATGAACGATATAATGGGCTGCTTAAAAAGACTCAAAGTCACTCAGAGCGCAATGGAGAGGACTATGCTCAGAATCTCTTTGCGTGATCAACTGATCGTGGCAGCAATGATGAGTTCTGTAGAAAATATAAAGTCGCAGATACAAATACGACTTTGGATGGAACTGGGAAGAACACACTGAGATGTTGGTGACAGGTTTGTCGCACTGTATGTGTGCCGCTTTCCGCGCGCGTCACAAACAGCAAACCAGACAATGTTGGATGATGAGTTTAATTATTTCGAGCTAGGAATATTTGGGAGCACTCCGATAATGGACTGGGATGTAAGGCTTGTGGGCAAGAGTGCATGCAGGAAACAAGATAGGAGGTACAGTTATGCATTGGAAATGATTTCTATCTCTTCTCCACAATGACTTCCACCTACAATGGACTTCGCATCTGCGCCTTGTAAATGGAACCAGAAAATGTGCCTTAAGCACACTTTGTTTGACACGTGTGTCAATCGTCTAGCAGAAAGATGCCCAAAGTGTTTCGTGAAAAATTGCCGAATAATACCCTTACGACGACAAAAATAATGGTGTGACCTACCACAGTAAATAAATATAATTTATATAAGTTAATAGTGAAAAATTATAGTAAAATCATTGAAATTTTCAAAAATATGCCTATTTTCAACAAATGTTTCTATTCTTTTTCTCTCACTTGCGTAAGAAAGAGATAGAGATAAGAGTGCAGCAAGAACATAGTCATAAATGATATCTATGGAGTCGCTCTTTTTATTTAGTTTTTATCACCCGAGCGAGAATATGGCAGGTAACTAACCAATTTACAATAACTGTTTTTTTAGCTTTTCCAATATATGAAATTATGAGAGAGAAGGTGGCACGAGTTAGTTGCAATCGAAAGATGCGACGGTAGAGGTTTAAAATATCTTTCAGATTCAGATAGCAACATTTTTAACCAAATTGATGGGCACACAAAGGAACAGTTGGGTCCATATTTATGATTTAACTAAATCAGTCATAGAAAGATATGTAAACGTACGCCTTCACTACATATGTCAAAAAGACACATTAGACAAAAAAAGTAAATCCAAAAGGCAAGTTTTTAATAAATTAAATTTGTTTGTAATAAAAAGAAGGATGTTTTCAGATTTCAGTTTTTCACTTTATTATCATTAAAATAAAATTATTACGTGTACAAAAAAAGTGATTTTATTTTCGCACTAACAGGCCTTTTATTTGATAATGGGAATGCACAAAAATAGTAACTAGTCCGCTACCTTGAACCGTTCACCATATTGTGATCTAGGGGCACGGCAGTGTCCCCACCAAGTCGAGCAAAAAAGCGGCACGGCCGTACCATCCTTTTTTCGAAGCAATTCAGGCCATTTTCGAACCTGTAACTTCGTTGTGGATAAAAACTAGAAGACTAAATTTCATTAACCATACAGGCATTGTAAAGACACGGTATATTTCTAATTTCAATCAATTTGAACCAGTAGTTTAAGAATTATAACGGGTCAAAGTTTCTTAATTTTGTCACTCTCTGACTCACTGACTCACCGATCATCAAAATTCTAAGGCACTTATAGACTACTGGCCCATGTTAAAAAAATGATGGGTCATTTGAACCACCAGATGACATATGTAGAACGATATAAGAGCATAAAATAATAAGATTCAGCATTATGCCGTCACTTGTAAGCTGTCCAACTGAGGACCACAGAAAGAGAGGAGGTTGCAACCCTTGGTATTTTTCCCTTGTCGCATGATTTTTGTACGGCGTTGCGGAATAATGTATTAGAAGCAATACTGAAATAGCATGAAACTGATGCCGTACAAAATTAAATGATCAAATTCGCCCTGGAAATTGTCGGAAAATCAAAAAAAAAATCCGACTTTTTGGCGCACAAATTTTGTACGGCACTACGCGTTGTCTTATTATTTTTCATGGATCTATCGATAGTAAGAATGCCGTACAAAAATATATGACCAATATATATACTCACTCTACCTGTACTTTTGAATTCTCACCTGCACTCAGTTGGACAGCTTACAAGTGACGGCATAATGCTGAATCTTATTATTTTATGCTCTTATATCGTTCTACATAGGTCATCTGGTGGTTCAAATGACCCATAATTTTTTTAACACGGGCCAGTAGTCTATTATAGCAGACCTAGAACCTTCAAATTTACACTATAAGTAGTGTGTGGGGTATGAATTAAGTGAAAACTAAAATATTTTTAAATTTTGATCCAGTTTGCTAGATATATGAACTTCAAAATAACTTTGTAATTCCTATATACATATCATACCGATATATAGGATTACCACGTTATATTTGCAGTTCAATAGATTTTAAGAATTTTCTACAAAAAGGAATGAGATCCCATCAAAAACAATACTTGTCAAAAAACCAAGTCTCGCAACTACCGTAAAAGTGGTGAGATCCATGTTTGCCAAGTCGGTTATTCATTGATTGACTTGGCAATCACATCCGAATTAATTTAATGCATTACTTCTGAGATATATTGTGTAATTGCCAAGTCATAAATGAATAACCGACTTGGCAAAACATGGATCTCACCACTTTTTACGGTAGTTGCGACACTTGGTTTTTTTGACAGTATAGTTTTTGATGGGATTTATATCACGAAAATAAGTTAAGAAAGAATTAAAATAAATAATAAGTTTTGCGACTCCGTGTATTCCTTGCTCTGAACTGTTCCGTAAATCACCATATGCAGCTTCGAGTGGACACGTAGTTATACATTACTGCTTTAATTGTCAAGATGTTTACACATGCAGGTCGGTAAACAGCAGTGTATACACAGATCAGTTGAAGCATAATAAGGTGAAATTTGGAGCATGTGCCATCTTCGCGCTTGGTTATTGTATGGCGCGCTATGTCCATTGTAGGTGAAATGTCATTGCTTCTCCATGTTAAGATTTCCTCAATGACTGCACACTTAAATTTGATTACAAATGATGAGGAAAGAAATTAAGGTACAAATAGGTAATGCCTGTCACCTAAAGAAGATCAACCTTTAATCAGTAAAAATGTAATTTTATTAAATAATCTGACATGGAACAGAAATATATATAAAATAAATTTACACAACATCTAATACATTGACCCTGACTCCATACTAAGTAGCTTAAGCACTTGTGTTACAGATATCTGACAAAAGAGGATCACAAATAATGAATGCTTAAATACATTACTTAAATAAATATACCTACTTTCTTCCAAAATATTTACATACTTTTTCCAAAACCCCATAGATGCGTGCTGTAGAAGAGCGAAAAACCGTTTCAAGAAGCACGTTTATTCACACACAACACGCCCAATTTTAGAGGAACAATGCAAAAGTAAAATAAAAATGTGTGAATGTTTAAGGTAGGTACAAAACAAACAACACAGGCGTTACAAAAATAAAACATAAAAATGAATACAAACACCCCAGCTTCGGGTTAGCAAACCCTAAAAAGCCTAAAAAATCCGCCCGTAAAATCTCAAAAACGCTGGCAAAAACCTGTTCAGGGTCAAATAAGCCCCAGTTTTGGGGACAGAGAATAAATTCCCTTTATTAGGAGGCCCTAATAAAGCCGATGCCGCGGTGTGCAGTAGTGATGCAACCCGAAGACTTACTTCAATTGGGACTCTGTCATCTCTCATCTTAGCGGAAAAAGAACAATCTATCGACTTTGGCAATAGGTTGATTGTGAAGAATGTTAGTTCTTCGACGCAACCTATTTTTTATGTGATACGTGGCAGACGCATGATTTTTGACATCCGCATTTTTGAACCATTCGAAAACGAGCGTTTTGCAACGAGTGGTATATAAATCACTCGTTTCCGTGAAGCGAGTGGACGCATTTACGTCAACTTGAAACGAGTTAAAACTTTACTTTGACAAGCTTGGCAATACCCAAAGCGAGTGATTTCAAAAATAGGGAAATTTTGAATCATGCGACTTACGACATGACGTGACTTGCAAACCGAGTATTTTTGTTCGGACGAAGCGAAAATTCGAAAATAGGTCTCCTGATGGTAAGCGATTGCCGCCTAACATAGGCACTTGCAACACAAGTAGAGTCTCAAGTGCGCTGCCAAGCTTTAACCACTTTCCCCCCAATTGGCCTTTCGGTACTCACTCGACGAAACACAGGGCAGGGGCTGCTTTACGCCGGTCTTCTTCAAGTTGGGACCCATTCATACCGAAGCGTGGCTCTCCTACGCTTGTCATTGCAACCGGAAGATATAACTCCTATTTTCTGTCCTACAGTAGAAACATGTGTAAGAAACAGTCAGCAGAAATCCCTCCTAAAATATCCTTAAAACAAAGCATGATAAAGGATCTGGCGAGTTATTTTTTGTTCAAAAGTAAATGATCCAATGAGTTAAATTAAACTTTCAAAGTTTATATTGCATTGAACTTAATGCTGACTTTAGGGAACTTTGTTTGGCTTTCCCCTGCGAAACCATGCATAACCGGATCCGGCACAAACAAGCTAGAAATTTGCAAAATGTTATTTGATTTCTTAAGTGGCATCACATCATTGATGCCATGCTATCACGTCTTTTGTAATTGCAATGTGTTCTCTTTTTGCTTCATCATCATCATCATCAGTAGTACATAAGCCAGTAGTACCTTCTGTATATGGGTCTCCCTTTCCTTACGCCAATGTATCCTTTGCCAATGGTCCTGCTTTGCTCGGATCCATAATTTTCGTGACAAGACGGCCTGAATTTCGTGTGCCATTTCTAGGACACCAATAAGTCATAACGTCGTAAGACACAACACTGGAAAATCAATAGTTTTATACCTTTTAGAAGGCTTTTAGGTCTAACATTACGTTGACTTTGTTTCACCTGCCGTCAATGCGTGTAGCTAGTTACCTAAGTGTTCTGCCAAATTCCACTTTAGCTCCATCACTCTCGATCCGACCTCTTGGGCTTTAGTCCTGCGACGGATTTCAGAGCTCCGGACTCAATCTTGGACTCTGATGCCAATCATGAGGAGCATCCATCCATGGCTCTTTGCCCAACTCTAATTTTGTGCACAGTCTCCTTAATGAGAGTCCATCTCAAGTCATTGTCGGCAGGATACATTGGTCATAGAGACGGATTTTCAGGCATTTTTTTGCTTACCATCAGACTAAGTCCTGAAGAAACGCGCCAACATTAGGCGTTTCATAATTTATTTATATTGTTAGCTGCTAAAGAATACATTTTTAGACCCTTGACTAGAAGTGTATTCTGTAGCAGCTAACAATATAAATTCACACCAGGGAATTATCGGTCCAGAACGCGCGCTTCGGAACTTCCTAAAGCGTGCGTTCCGGACCAATATTTTGTACCGTCAATTCGGTTTGTTTATAAAATTTTCGATTTCTATAAAACTTGACTATTGTTTGAAACATCTGTCACATACATAATATGTAAAGGCCATAGACAGCTATTAAAAATTGGCGTCCACTGATTTTATCTGACCGTGCCCCCATATATCCTTAGCTTCTCTATTGTCACTTGAGTAAAATTAGTTTTCAGTCGCGTCACTATTGTACAGGGCAAAAATAGTGGCTGGCCACAAAGACCCCGGGGACCCGGGTGTAATAGAAACGGCCCCGCATTAAAGGGTTAACAGGCCTGTGTGTACCGCGTTTTATTTCTATTGTGAACGGGATGATTTTAAGTGATTTAAGCCGAGTGAAATGCGTAGGCGTCGGGAGTTAAGTTTTATATTCGAGATTCGAGATAAGTGCTTTTATGTAGAGTTTCTTTTAAGTAGAAAATAGGGTCTGTTCTATTTTTCTATTCAAAATGATGATGTCACCAATGAGGAAACTAATAAGTTTCTTGGTAGTGTTTATTCGGCATAATACTTAGTTTTTATAACAGCGTGGAATAATGGTAGCTCAGTGAATGAGAATGCGCCCTCTATACGGGGGATCGTGGTCCGATTCCGAGAAATTTAAATTTAAAAATCCATATGCTTGTATACATATGGATTTTTAAATTTAAATTTGCATATTTATACAATTACCTTACCTTTTCCTAATTACTCTATAAGATGCCGGTGTTTTTCGTTTCGTATGTTGCAAGCATAATGTTCACGTGACTTGCCATTTAAGGGGCTATACGAATGAAACCAGCGCCGCCAATCTATTTACACTGATTGTGGCGAAAATATGATATTTTTAAAGAAAATAAAACATTACAGACTTAGATCCAAGTGAATTGGATTTTTCAAGATGCAATACAATATTTCTAACACGCGACAAGTAACAATAATGTTAATTATTGCTAAAAACGGCCACTTTTAGCAATAATTGACATTATTGTTACTTGTCGCGTGTTTTATATATTGTATTTCATCTTGAAAAATTCAATTTACTTTTATCTAAGTCAGTAATGTTTTGCTTTCTTAAAAATATCGTATTTTCGCCACAATCAGTGTAAATAGATTGGCGGCGCAAGTTTCATTCGTGTAGCCCACTCAATAAGATTCCGGTGTTTTTCGTTTTGTATGTTGCAAGCAATAGCAAGCATAATTTTCACATGACAACTTATTTAACACACATCTCTGATACCTGCCATTTAAGGGTTGAACTTGTATGATTATTTTTATCTTATAAAATTATATAACCTCAAATAGTTAACTGACAAAGGTACTAGTCCTTCAAACCTTAGTACAGTCGCACCGAAAACTGCTTTCGTATTTATTCATCAACGGAGCTCCCACGCCCCAGTTGTGATATTTCATAGCAAGCTTCACTAAGTTTTCGTAATAAACATCTTCCCACACCTGCACAGTAACGAGCTCTGAGTAAATCGCCTTGCAGCTAAACTCGAAGATGATGAAGCTGAAGTATCGATAATTTTTATCGATAATCGTACTTAAGCATTTAATTGTTTAAATACTCTGCTTGTATAACTAATGAATTTAATTTAAAATAATTGTTTTTTAGGTGTTACCTACTTTTGTTATTAGTTTATTAGAATATTTGCTGTCTTTTGTTTTTTGTCAGCACCAGAGGAATATGAAAAAAATTCTTTGATGAAATTGTAAATGTCTCATTTTAAGTGAATCTTGTTAGTTTTTTATGAGAAAAATACTTTAAACCTAAGCATCGGTCCGCTTTGTTTTTTTTTTTATGTGATAGGTAGCAGACGAGCGGGCGGATCACCTGATGGTAAGCAACTGCCGCCGCTCATGGACACTTGCAACACCAGTGGAGTCACAAGTGCGCTGCCAAACCTTTTATCCCCTACCCCCCCGGGTGGGCCTCCGGTACCCTCACTCACTCGGCGAAACACAGCACAGGGGCTGCTTCACGCCGGTTTTCTGTGAGGCAGTGGTATCACTCCGGTCGAGCCGGCCCATTCATGCCGAAGCGTGGCTCTCTCACAGTTAAACTTAGTTAACAGGTGCAACTTAGACGATCAACTAACTTCCTGATGGTAGGCGATTGCCGCCGCCCATAGACATTTATAACACCAGTAGAGTTACAAGCGCATTGCCAACATTTAACCTCATCCGCCCCCATAGGGCTTCCAGTACCCTTACTATATGAAACACAGAGCGTAAGCGCTGCTTCACGCCGCGCCGGTCTTTTGTCAGGCCATGGTATCACTCCGATTAATGCCAAAGTGTAGCTCTCTCACGAATAAAATCGTGTGGGCTTTCCGTCCGCCTCAAGTTTTGTCCTAGGGGCCTATGACACCAAATACGGAGCTGACAACAGATTACAAAGGAACACAAAAATACAGACACACGTAGCGTGTCATTACGTACACACTCACAAACCTTACAGAAGAAGCAGCGCCTGCGCTGTGTTTCGTCGAATGAGTGAGGGTACCGGAGGCCCAAAGGGGGGGAAATGGGGTTAAACTTGTGACTGTACAGGTGTTGCAGGTGTCTATGGTCTGCTCGTCTGCCACCTATGACATAAATAAAACATAATATCTGACACAGAAGTTAGGTGCATATCTGTTTCAAAATTTATTGATGGATGATAACGATTTATCGACGTGATTTCCTTATCAGTTTCATCATTTTATTTATTGTATGCGGATTATTTACGTGATTAATCATTTTATCGATAAGCGGATAAAGTTGTCTCTTCACTGTCTTATCCCATACCTGCAAATTGCTTGTTTTGCTAACGACTAAGAACAAGTCCCAATAGACTTAGCGTACACGTAAATAGAAGAACCGAGCCTTCCTTGCTATAGTTATAGTGACGTGACAGGATATCATCATCACAAACGACATACATACTGCAAGTGTCACCATCTTCATCACCACTAGCCAACTGTATCATCTACTCATCCACACAAGGTCCTTTCCACCCCAACAATCGTTTGTCTCGACCGACTAAAGAAAAAAAAAAGGTTCAATAGCAGCTACCGTGGGAGAGCCACGCTTCGGCATGAATGGGCTGGGTCGACTGGAGTGACACCACGGCCTCACAGAGGACCGCCGTGAAGCAGCGCCTACGCTGTGTTTCGTCGAGTGAGTGAGGGCAGAGGCCCGTTAATGGTTGGCTTCTTGCGACTCTACTGGTGTTGCAGGTGTCTATGGGCGGCGGCAATCGTTTTCCATCAGGAGATCCGTCTACTCGTCTGCCACATATCACATAAAAACTCACGATGTATCCCCGTCTCTATCGCACGTGCTGTGCATGTCTATTGCTTGGATGAGACGAACGAGATACACCTGATTCTTGTTTTACGGGACGATTTCGTTGTAGACCACATGATGTGACGGGGATTTCCCGAGGGATGGGGGAATAGAAAATCGTACCCTTTGAAGTGATTTTTATTTATTCAATTTTATATCTTGAGTTTTGAACCACGAGTATGTATGATTATTATTATAATTTTTATTGACGTTAGAAAAGTTGCTCTTAAATAATCAACAGCATTATGTTTGGTCACTAGTGAGTAATTTTGAAAAGTTGTACTAATGTCAAAGTAAGTATGTCTCGCCGCCAATGGGGTATGGGAAAAAAAAACCAAACATGTCCTTACATAACATTTTACATATAATTTATTTGCCACGATTTGGGGAAAAAAGCACGTGGTAACACTATTAATATGGTGTAGCGCACTTGTGACGTCACAAATACGCTTGAATTTAAAATGTTTAAAAATTAATTAAAACATAACTACCTACTGTCTTGATTACAAAAATATTCAAATTGAGTACTTAAAATAGTAAAAGGTATTGAAATAAAAAATAAAAAGATACCTAAAATTTGTTCCCATACCCATTACTTAAAGGCTCCATTCGCAAAAGATTGCTATTTGGTAGGTATTTTTAGAATTTAAAATCAATGACTATCATAATTACTGTAAGTTATCGACATAGCTCACCGAATTAGCAAGCTGAAGTGGCAGTGGGCTGGCCATATCTGCCGCATAACTGATAACCGTTGGGGTAAACGAGTTCTGGAGTGGAGACCGCGTCTTGTTAAACGTAATGTAGGACGACCTCAGGAGACCTATTTTTGAATTTTCGCTTCGTCCAAACAAAACTACTCGTTTTGCAAGTCACGTCGTCTCGTGAGTCGCATGATTCATAATTTTCCCTATTTTTGAAATCACTCGCTTAGTGTGTCGCCAATCTTGTCAAAGTATAGTCCTTTTCACGAAAAGAGTCCCCCGGATTTTTGATGAACTAAAATGATATGGCAGTCTACGTAATGAGTGGGAAAGAGATAGAAAGCCTATTTGTATGACAAGTGGCGCCACTCCCAGGGGACTTTTTTCGTAAAATGGACTTTATAGTGTTAACTCGTTAATATTTGACGTAAATGCGACCACTCGCCTAGCGGAAACGAGTGGTTTACACCGCTCGTTGCAAATCGCTCGTTTTCGAATGATTCAAAAATGCGGATGTCAAAAATCATGCGAGTCACACATTTTTTAGTGACACGACAATTCAAAAATAGGTCTCCAGGCCCGATGGAGTGACGATCTGCGCAAGGGGGCTGGCTGGAGCTGGATGCGAGTAGCCGAATATCGATCAAAGTGGCGAGCATTTAGAGAGACCTATGTCCAGCAGTGGACTGCAACAGGCTGATGATGATGATGGAAATTAATTCTATAAATGTTGCTTTTTTTTATGGTACAGCAAGGCAAACGAGTAAACAAAAAGCAAATTTTATTTTACTATTTTCTCACACTTGTCCTTAGCACACAACACCTGTAGGTACCTATCTTGGGAGTGCAACTGGGCGTATCTTCTATTTCACGAAACCCATAAAACGGGTAGGTAATAAAATTAAAAATCTTGCTACAAGGACGAGCGATCCACAAAAAGGCAAGGAAAACACGAAAAATAAATAAGGAGCAAATGTTTGACTTTTTAAATTCAGCAGATGCCATAATAGTCTAAGATCCGTAGAACATCGACCTTCACCGAGCTGATAATCGAATGAAATATCCTTTATGACAAATTTTATATACTAGAAAATATATTAAAAATAGGTTTGCTAAAAAAATCCTGGACAGACTATTTTTAATTAATTTTTTAAAAATAATATTTAACTAAATTTAATATTTAATAAAATTTTCATTCTTACTTAAAGTATAAAACGTATAGAATGTGCCGCCATTTTTTTTATTATCATTTCAAGTGAAGGTAAACTGCCATCGACATACCTGTTTATACCTGACAACCGAGTTCTCTGTCCAGGTAAATAATAGACAACCCAATGGCGGCACATTCTATACGTTTTATACTTTAAGTAAGAATGAAAATTTTCTTATTATCTTAATGTTTGCAAAATTTAGTTAAATATTTTATTTTTAAAAAATTAATTAAAAATAGTCTGTCCAGGATTTTTTTAGCAAACCTATTTTTAATATATTTTCTAGTATATAAAATTTGTCATAAAGGATATTTCATTCGATTATCAGCTCGGTGAAGGTCGATGTTCTACGGATCTTCTACTATAAGAAAATAAATGAAATAACTCCAAATGGAGCGGACTCCGTGAATTTCCGTGGAAACTCCACGGGGATAAGAGGTTCATAAGTTTATAAAACAAACACTTCTTGTAGGTACAAGCCCTATACATGGTGTATCTGTAGACATTTACATCCCTTTAACCACGTGTTCTAACAACCATTCTAAACAACATTTTGTTCTACGACTCTTGGAAATTCGTCGAAAAATTTTCCATGTAAAAAAATTATGTCCTAGTCACGTCACCGACTTTGTATGAAATGTAGCACCTAGTTTTTTATTTAATTTCAATTTTCAAAAGCCCTTGCAAGGACAGTTTGTATTATTACGAATTTTAATGTTGTCCAGAATGGATAGTGTAACAAACACGTGGTCAAAGGGACGTAAATGTCGACAGATTCACCCTGTTTAGTTTGTTTTGAAGCTATAAGGGCTGAATTTGTAAAATTGCGATATATCCTGAAGTACGCTGTGTCCTCTATGTAACGACTAATTGGTCTGTCCTCCTCCTCCACTTGGTTTCGGAACATTAATAGTTCCAAATTACTACCAATAGATGACGCTGGATATAAAGCATCACGTAGTATAGTTACTCAAAAATGCATTTATTATGGGCTCCGAGAGTCGCGTACACTAAAGTGACCCCTTCAAATTGTAACTCATAATCTTTATTACATTTTTAGTGCTATAACAAAACTCGCTACCCCCTGTATATCCCCAACATAACCGTATGAGATGAACCCCGACGTCCCTGCATGAAATATGTAACGATATAATGCATTGCTGTACTTAAAAAGTCTACTAAAATTACTCAGCAGAATTGAAATGAGTGCAATAATATTAAAAATTCATGCGCTTTCGAAAATACGAGACTTAAGAAGTGTGAAATATGCTGTATAAAGTACCTACGAGGGTTTGCCATAGCGTAAAATTACCAGTGGTCTGTTGACTAGCAGTTAGTGGAAGAGAAAAGTCATGGATATAATCTCTAGATCCACAATTTTAGAAAGCGTTACAAAAAGTAATCCCAACAGCGCTGTTGTTAGAAGTTTTTACAGTTATCCATACTAATATTATAAATGGGAAAGTGTGTCTGTCTGTATGTTTGTCTGTATGGCAAAATGGAGCGACGAATTGACCTGATTTTATGTGCAGATAGTTGAAGGGATGGAGAATAACATAGGCTACTTTTTGCCCCTTTCTTTCCCCCATGATGAGAACTCATACGTATAAGTAGCCCAATTCTTCAAGTAAGAAATCAAAGGCCTTAGTAACCTTTTTGGCAGTATGATAAATACCTATATAACTTGTCGTCATGGAAATTACCAAACAAAAACTTTTACATAATGTAGGCACCTAATAAAATTCCTTATTACTTAGGTACGCCTATCCTACCTAATAAAGCCTATCAAGACGCGTTTACCTTTGAGGTCTATGACATGAGTGTAGATAAAATTAATAAATCCCGTCAGATTCTATACTCGCTTCTCAATAAACACTCGAAGCATTCCGCAATAAAGAACCTATCCAATCATGAAATATGGCTGCCCTAGCAGCGATATTGGGCCCTAAGGGCCCACATCTCCGTCGATACAAGTCAGTTTTGTGCTTACGCATTTATTACTCTCGTATCTCAACCGGTTAAGGTTGAAATTCGGTTGACAGTCGTCAAGATTTTTGCAGGCTGCCTAGAATTTCTTGTGACCTTTTTCGTTAAATTAGCTAAAGAGACTAACCGTTTACAGCGCTTTGTGAATATTTAAAATTCCTCGGCTGTTTCTTTAAGAAGTTACGGTAGTTTTTCTCTTCGTGTTGCATTTCCTGTCTTTTAGATTTAAGTCTGGTTCCGTTCGTGACAGTCAAAGAATTTTGAGGGGTATTTTAAGTTGTCTTCTTTTCCGCTGTGGAAGAGCTACGGAGTTTTCGTCAAATATTTGTGAATGATGGAAATGGAAATGTACATGCAAAGCGCTAAGTCTGATATTAGTTGGAAATAAAGGCATCTGGCATTTTAATGGATGCTAAAATCGTTTAAAGAGCAACTTTATGACCTGAAAATTATGAAAGCAATATTAAATTTATCTAATAATAAAAGTAGTTTTATGTTATCTTCGTAGTATTATTCGTAGACTTATCTAGCTATGCTTTTGGGCGGTTTCTTGGGCCGTCTCTGTGGGGTGGTGAAGCCGGTAATAGACATTATGAACCTCTCAGTTGTTTTCCTCATTTTTTTCATGATAGGTGGCAGACGAGAAAACGGCTCACCTATCAGGATCACCTGATGGTTAGCCATTGCCAATATTAAGATCAGTGCCAGTGTCAAAATTAGTCGATGATTCAAACTCTTTCCAATAAAAACAAAAGGGTGAAAGTTTTAAAATTATTAAAACAGTGTGTCAGATATCAAGACTTAGTAATTGTACAAAAAAAAAGTAAAAATGGCAGACTTTATGCTATACAGCGATCTCTACCAGTCAACCATTGAGGGAGGCAGATCTATAGCGGCTTATAAATAATACAATAACAAGATATAGGTACTTATACATCTAATAATCACTATAATATGAATAAACATACTTAAACTATAAAGTGCATTAGTTACATACTTAGGGGTGCAGGTATCGTTACGATGAAAAGTTGAAGATATGGCTCTGATTTACTTCGATGTTTCGTTACATAGATGTGTTATTATTATGTTCACGCCACAAAATGTGACGATACTTTGAATGGCAATTTGTACCATTTAAACTGTGCGACAGAATTCGAATACGACTGCAACTATGTGTTATACGCCGCGTATTACCATATTACAAGGTGTGAGAGTTTAAATTCGCTTGCAGATGTGTTAAATGAGACATTGTGTTTTTACGGGAACAAACTTTAATTTTGCTTTTAGTTTAGTCCTTATCACGGACACAATAGGAACTGTTTTAGGTAGAGTAGTTGTTAATTCATTGTGGTTTAATGCACCGGACGTTTGCGAGACAAAGTTGTGGAATGGAGCGACAAACTTGCATGGCCCATAACTCTTTTGTCTATGGAATTGTTCGGATTATGTTCGTTTTATATCGTTATTTATGAGTTTTGCAGATTATGTAGCTATCTTTGTGTAAACGAATAAATAGGGAATAGGCCGAAGTTTGACGGTAACAAAGTTGAAAACTATTCGGGCGAGATACTAAAGCTATAAGTGCCTAGAAAGTTTATTGCTCGTGTTAATGACTATAGAATTAGCGTTACGAAACAAAGAATCGAATGGTTGTTTGCTTTGTTAGAGCAATGGTATGTAGCTCAGGAGATAAACATGCGTTTTCTTAGACATAATAATCATAATCTTTACTGTGGAACACAGGTGTAAGTGATGTTACATAGAACTTAAGAGCTACTGTGACCTGCCTCTTAAGGCGTACAATAATAAAAACGAATCGAGCATGCATCTCTGGTTTTAAAAAAGTAAAGTAAAAAAAGTATTTTGCCCCTTCTACAAACATAATATTATCAATTTTTGAACATCAAAGGTCAATTCGGTATGACAAAAAGGATAAGTTCAGCTTTTGCTGCCACAAGAGAGTACAGTTCAGTTTTCATGTTAATAGGTGTGCAATGTGCATACTGTTAGCTCGGTGGTGAGAGAGAAAACACGTGAGTTTCTGAAACCATAATTAATTTCTGGTCTGGATCCTTTTTGTAAGGGTTTCAAACATCGATTTAAACTTTATACTCCAAACTGGAATTCAAGACCAAAAAATCTACGACAGATACGTCACTGTCAAATCTGTTAATGTCACTTATGACATTTTCAAGTGACGTTTTCAGGTTTCGCCAATCTTTTTGACATTATTTTTCTTATTATGCAGACTAAACTGTCAAGTTTCCATACATTGTTAAAATGTTGTGGGTAGATACCAAATGTTATTAACACCTAAAGTGTTACAAGCGCAATACATCATCTTTGAAAACGAAAATTACGGATGGTTAAGTTTTTATTAAAGTGTCTTGTATTTAAATGAAAAAAAGTTAATAAAATATTTTTTTTTTATTATAGAATCACAATTACCAATAAATAAATTACATCAGCGAGTGTTTTTAGAAAAAAGGGGTATACTATGGTACGGTAATTTACTAGCAGTAGCAACATTGTAGTAGATTTTTTGGTCTTTTATTCCAGTTTTGGGTATAGATATGTCACCGGAAAATGTAACAAGACTCGTAAGTTGATCAATTTTCTAGGAAGTTGATCAACTCTCGGAAAATAATAAACGGCAGTGGAAATGTACTATTTAACGCATTGACTTTTAGGTAATTGGTCAATTTACGGTACCTAGCCGTAATTTAATAATTAACTATATTGCTACAAGTAAAATCATCCACAAATGGGCCAATCGTTGCCCAGTGAACTATTTGACGGTACACTATTATCCGTCACTTAATACACTTTTCTCTGATTGGTCGACAGCATTAGCAGTATAAAATCACGTGAGTCTATTAACCAATCAACGTACACCTTGCCTTTGTCGGATGATTTAACGGCAAGACGCCGTAAATTAATTAACTTACCAAAATTAAATGCGTTAAATAGTACATTTCAACAGCCGTTTATTGTTTTCCGAGAGTTGATCAACTACCTAGAAAATTGATCAACTTACGAGTCTTGTTATTTTCCGGTGACAGATACAGTTGCACAGAAAGCGTTTGAAAAACTGATCCCAACCCAACAGCGATGTCAATAGTAGTTTTCCAGCTGTATGTAATCTGATATTTTGAATTTCGAATAAGTATGCTCTCGAGTTCGGAAATAAAATAAAGTTGTTTTTATTTTCGACCTTAATCCATAGAATCGGGTTTAAATTCCGAATGTCAAATACCCGGACGTAAAAGAAACTTTACACGACGTATGTGGCCAAAGAGCTCTTATGCGAATAGAGCCCTTATTTGCAAATACTATAAGGTCCCTAAGATCCCTAAGATCCCTATGGATCTTAGGGTTAGCAAAGAAGATAAGGTACATACTATGGATAGGGTTTAGAATAAAAAACTTTATTTTATTTTCGACGTAGACAGCATGTTCGAAATTTAAAATAATGTTTAGCTGAAAAACTACTACCTGATTCTGTTGGGATTACTTTTTCAAACGACTTCAGAATAGAATTGTGTATTAGAGATAGGCTTAGAATAATAACTCTATAGAAACCTAATGCGTCCGCACAATTAAAGCTTAGTGGGTGGTACCCTAATTGGCGAAGGGGCTCGGTGGTACCCTTAGTGTCAAATGTGACAGCGACCCGAACGTGTCTCCCGAAATAAAAATCATTATGACGGTTTGTGCGGTTAAATCGTGTCACAATAGAAATTAAAGGGAGAATAAGAATAATATTATCACTATTCACAAGTAAGCTTTCAATATTTCATTGTATCTTGTTTATATTTAATCCAAAATAGAAACGTTTATTTTCAATGTTCAGTGTTGCCCAATTGAGAAAAATATTTTCCCATTTTTCCTGACTTTTATCCAACTAATTATTTTATAAAACAATTATTGCTAACATATTTTCCTAATGTAAGTACCTACGACATATAGTCGACTGAGGGGCATTTCTCGTGCACTCGACATTGTAGTCGAATTAGACAAGTATTTGTATTGACGATAAATTTCATAATTCGACTTCATTGTCGAGTGCTCGCAAAATAAATTATACAAAAAAAAAATTTTGTTATCTTCCATTCATATCAGTTTAATAATATTCTATTTACACCTCATAAAACATTACCTACCCCAAGCCACACTATTATTAATAATTGTGTTTGCCTAAAGGTTGTGACCTCACAACATACACATACCAATGTACCACCGAAATTGTACCTACGTTAAATTTCCATAATACCTAGTGCTTATGTCGTAGTTTTTGTGAACGTATCTATTAGATCTATCTCGCAATAAACTTTACATTACTTGTTCATACCACACCGACCAACATTTTACGACACATTAGAAAACACTATTGAGGCGTCCGATTTATTTCCCCGTTTCGGGGAAACTTCACCTTACTAGCATCACATTTTGTAATGACAAAAGTGTCAGTACGGTGCGCAGTAGGCTGCGTGAATTTTTTTGTGTCTCATTTTTGACAGAGCTCTAGTATGGAGACTCTCCTTCTATAGAGTTATTATTCTAAGGAGATAGGTATAGGCAGTTAACCCCTGTGATGTAGGTAGATGACCCCCATCTCATAGTTCGACTAATACCTCAAAACTTTGCAAATATCCACATCAAACACAAAATGGTCTCATATGAGCTCAATCAGAACCTTTATTGTCCATCAAACTCCAGAACTATTACAACTAAATCTCATATAATAGATACACTTATTTATGTTTATATCTATCGTAACTTAAGCAATAAAAGTTCCTACAGCACAAGTTATTGCATTGGCGTCGTAAAAGAGAATTTTTATGTAATTTTAAGTACTGAAAGTTCTTTATAACCGATGGAGAAGCACAATTTAACTTTGTACATCGATTGGTGTTATATAAAGTTGATTTTCCGTTTGGTTACCTTTGAATCGGTGTAAGAGAAACAGGGCCGGATTTGAAAGTTTAACAGCTCTGCCGGACCAAATGAGCGAGCCAAAGATAACTAAAAGAGTTGGCTTAATACGTGCTAAACTGCTTAGAGCTCAGCTGTTCAAAATTAATAAATGAATGATAAATCATGTTTGTCCAACGTTACGTAAATATACAATTTCTCTACTTATTTGGAAACAAAAACCTAGTGTTTAGCAGTGGTAGCGCTATGTTTTGCTGAATAAGTGAGGGTACCTTAGTGAGGAGAAGGCCCTATTGGGGTAAAAAGGACTTATAATTCCATTGGTCTTGCCTTTCATTGGTCAATCGCTTACTATCTAAACAGATTCATCACAGTGAGTAAGTACATCAACGAATGAGCGATGGAAATCGGAAGCCCAATCCAGGGAAAGAGAGGTTGTCAGTCAGCTGTATTTCCTCAATAATTAAATAAAGAAAATTTGCCCAGCAGTGGGACAGTATACTTAGGCTAAATAAAAAGAAAATGAAATAAAATGTGACTCTACTGGTATAACGGATGTGACCCACAAGTGGCGGCAAGCTTTTACCATCAGGTGATCCGTCTGCTCGTCTCCTATTACTTAAAAAAAAGCTCAAAGCCTGAATCCGCCCCTGGACCGTGTACTCCGCCGGGTATTAAGCTCGTGAAATATGTTAAAGCTATTATTAAAATGTTTGACGCTTTTCCTTAACGGCGATCATTCACTTCAGGTATTTTATAGAAAGCGATTTTCCAACAGAAATTGCTATGAGAGTATGCTATGCTATCCTTCAAGCATGCTGATAAATATTCATATCAAAATAAAACACCTAGGTAAGTAGATACCTACCTGTGGCAGTGGGCTGGCCATATCTGCCGCAAAACTGACAACCGTTGGGGTAAACGAGTTCTGGAGTGGAGACCGCGTCTTGGTAAACGCAGTGTAGGACGACCTCAGGCCAGATGGAGTGACGATCTGCGCAAGAGGGCTGGCTGGAGCTGGATGCGAGTAGCCGAAGATCGATCAAAGTGGCGAGCATTTGGAGAGGCCTATGTCCAGCAGTGGACTGCAACAGGCTGATGATGATGATGAAGTACTTACCTACCTTATTATTTTGTTCAACTAATCTAATTACTCATGTATATTTAGCAGGAACAAGAGATCAGGATACCTATATACGTTTTCTTTTAATCATAAAAGATGACCCTCCAGGCAATCATCAAGTGAAGTAAAGTATCAGCCTATATAATATCCCACTGCAGGGCAAAGGCCTCCATCATAGAAATCAAGTCATCGCTACTATAATGGGATTTCTGTTTAATCACCACGCTTGCCTAATGCGGATTGGTGATCACAAACCCGAGCTTTATTCGAAAAATTCTAAACACACTTTTGCTCGACCCAGGAATTGAACTAGGGACCCCAGGATCATGGTAGGGTACTTAAACCTCTAGACCAACGGGGCTTAGACGTTAACTGGGGTAAGGGGAAAACTCGCCCGAAAAGAAATTCAAGATTTTGAATTTTCGGGCGAGTTTTACAACCTATAACGTGGCAGGAGAGTCATCAAAATGATATCAATTTTTATTTGCTCAAATATCAAATTCTAGGGCCTAAAACTGGACTAACGTTTGCAACTGACTCAGCAACGCGAACACATCACGTGCCCAATGTAAACCGTTTAACCAGATATTTGATTGGACACTTTGCCCAGAACAAACAAGGCAACACGCAAATTCAATTGCGGGGGACAAGGACAAACAAACCAGCGCGAGCCGTTTCAAATGACCCGGCAAAGGACCGGGTGAATGGGGACCGATTGCTGAACGAATGGACGTCACACCTCACGGGCGGAGTGGGAATCGTGTTGCCACGTTTGGTGTTTACCCTGGAATTGGTAGGGTTGGGCCGATATTTGTACCAAATTCTGTGTTACTTTACTGGAAGTTACCGTTGTAACGCAGTCGAAACGTCAAGCAGTAAGTGCTATGACCATGGGCGTACCCAGGGAGGGGGGGAGGGCAGGGGAGGGAAGCTGCCCCCCCTGGATCATGTTGACATCCGCGTCCCTACTAATTTAGGTAACCTAAACTTTAATCGATAGAAATTAAAAAAAAAACATTTGGGGGAATCGGTTTTGCCCCCCTCTGGGACTGGGTACGCCCATGGCTATGACCTACTTAATTTAAATAGCCTCACGTTTAGTCCCGTTCATGTCAAGTATTTGGACCTCAGTTTTCAAGTATCTAGCATATTCTTCACACGCGATAGCCCCCATATGATTTTTGGAGCTCAAAATCATCATTAAACCTCAAGCGAGTTGAAGGGAAATCAAAATCATAGGATGAAAACATCCCCTCGAAATACGGCCGACAGAAAATTGTCGAAACTATTCACGTGAGACTGGGCATTCAAAAAGAAAATCTAGCTACAGCCGAGGCAGCTGAAACGCCATTCTTGCTTTTTGCCGGCATGGCGGAGGATTGGCTCGCTCTTAATAAAAGCTTTTATTTCTTGCAATATCCATCCAGTGTCGGTAAAGTTTCGAATCATATTTCGATAATTTGTTAATAATTCTATCTTGGTATCAGATTTTTCAAAGCGAGTAGTCCGATTGATGAAAACATACTGGAAATGTAGATAGGTAACTTTAATTATAAGATTATGATTTAAGATAAAAATAAGAATAAAATCTGCCGTTATACAGGGCCCCAGATATAGCCAGATATCAAGAAGAATTTTGGTCCTTCAAAGGCCGGATTGACAAGAGGTGGCTGAGAATAGAGCGGAGTGGCGAAATCTCGTGTCGGAGGCCAAGATCCACTTCGGATCGATGAGCCAGCGTAGTAAGTTATACAGGGTGAATCTGTGAACATTTACATACCTTTAACCATGAGTTTTATCAACTAGGTATTCTGAACACCATTTGTTAAACAACTTTTCGAAATTCATCGAAAACAAAAATCCACTCTCCATACGTAATGACCATACTTAAATGGAAAGATGCTTTTTTATAGGAATTTTCCAAAGTCATACATAAATACGAGTATATACCTAGACAGCATTTACTAGATTGTTGTTTTAACACTGGTCGTAGCCGAAACATCAAAGGATATCTTATTTATTAGACACGAACAAATACAATCAATCTTACCTCAATAATCCAAGCGCCTTATTCTAAACCGACAAAGTAGAAGCATTATCATAAATAAACGCGAGACAGCTAAACATAAAGAAAATTAAACATGATATCGTAAAACAGAATTGAAACTTTAACGACCGGCGACGATCACGAGAAATAATGATTTTCAATAAAACAACAGTGTAGCGGGTCAGGGGGTCATTGCGGCAGGGGTGGCACTCACTCAGGGGTGCAAAATGTAACCACGCTTCGGCATGAATACGCCGGCTAGACGTAGTAATACCACGGCCTCACAGAACACTGGCGTGAATCAGCGCCTACGAATAAAATCCATACTAATATTATAAATGCGAAAGTAACTCTGTCTGTCTGTCTGTCTGTTACTCTTTCACGCCAAAACTACTGAACGGATTTAAATGAAATTTGGTATACAGATGGTCTAGACCCTGAGAATGGACATAGGCTACTTTTTATTGCAATAAAGGGGTCGTAAGGGGTTAAAAGTGGGGTAAAAAGTTACTTTTCCACGCGGACGAAGTCGCGGGCGGCCGCTAGTAGAATATAAGAATATTTATTCAGCAACAATCTTACAGTCTAATAACAGCTACCTACCCTACCTAGCCTATGGGTTTCGTCGAGTCGAGAGCACCGGAGGCTCAATTGGGGGAAAGGAGCTTAAAGGTTGGCAGCGCATTTGTGACTCTGTTGTTGCTGGTGGCTATAGGCGGCGGGATTCGCTAACCAACAGATGATCCGTCTGCACGTCTGCCATCTATTACATTAAATTTGTGGGTTCTAATCCCACCTGAACTCTTCGATGATTTTTAAGTGCATTATTAAGAATAAAATTACAAAGAATTGCTACTTAAAACAAAAATAAAATGTATGAGATAGGTATTATTGTGACTTGATTTCTAGGCCTTTGCCCTGCGGTGGGACAATATATAGGCTGATACTTAGGTACTAAACTTATGAGATATTGTATGAATTTATTATTATCACTGCTCCAAGATGCTTCAAGATAGCTTACCATCAGGTGAGCCGTCACGTCAGCTGGTCTTCCACCTTAAAGATCGATAAAGCCAGTGGGCATGCAGTAAACTGTAAGCCAGTATGTTACAAATTAATTAAATAAATAAAGTATCAACCCTAACTTATGAAATCGGAGCGCATTAACAAAGCCAATTCAAATTCAGTCATTAAGCTCATCTCCAAATAAAACAGTTCATTGTTCAATGATAAATTGCACCAATCCGAGCCCGCTGAAGGAAGCGATGACGATTTAATACAGAATATTACTTTAATTGTACCGAATTTAGAACAGATTTCAAGAAAATTAACAGTCGAAATCGGCGAAGGATTAATCGATTAAGATTCCTTTGTAGGTTTAAGGGTATCTAATTTGGTAGGACAAAAGGATTTTGAGCTTAATTTATACAATTATGGAGACATGGTAGACAAGTTCTTCTTTATTAAGTAACTAGCGGCCCGCCCTCACTTCGCTTCGGGACCGTAATTCAGAAACGAACCAATAGATGGCGCTGTGCTCAATTACATCGCGCAAGCGTTTCGTGTTTTCGGTTTACCTATAAGCCTTGTTGTTGTCTATAGAAGTTATGTCTTTATAAATAGTACCCATAGATTGAGTATTTAATTACCTACCAATTTAGTACCTACCGCGCCACGCCTGTGTGTACACATAAAACAATGACAAATAGAAAATGCATAAGTAACGGCAAATATTCAAAATGTTAAGTGCTAGTGAATTAAGAAAACTTAAGTTTTGGTCTAGGTTTGCTCTCGTAAATCAAAAAGTCATGACATTACAAAGTTCCAAGAGAATCCACTGTGTTTTACCTAATACATTAGGCAGCCTACAACCATTGCATCTACACTGATGATTGCTACAATTCACTTCACCTATCCAAATACACGCCTACTCAGGACCCAGAGATTCAACCATGAAATCGTCTTGGCAACATAATACCTACTAATTAAAAAAAATGTTACTTAAGTTAATTTTTATGTTTTTCAACTTCGACGGAATGTTCCAAATTCGTACTAATGATAGCCCTTTTTGGATCACTTCTTCAAACGATTTCAGTATTGTTTTTTTTTTCAATCGAGGACTGACAGTCAGGATCAGACTCGCCACCAGCTGTTTCGGCGACCGCGTGCAATACGTTTATGCCGTCTGCTACCTATCACATAAAAAAAAAAACAAATGCCGCCCTAGTCTCAATACTAACTAGCTACGCTACTGCTGAGGAGTCGCTCAATTTGCCGCCGCCCGCATGCGACGCACGCGTTGCCCGCTTGCGGCGGCCCTGGAGGCCAATTCTCGGCTTTCGCCTTCTTTATCGAGTCGACTTCATGGAACACAACCAATAGGAGAACACAGATTACAGTCGAAATTTCTTATCTTGTACCCCTATTGGTCTATTGTCCATGAAGTCGACCCAACATAGAAGGCGAAAACCAAGAATTGGCCTCCTGGTCTGGATAACCTCAATAACAAGCGATCCAAATTAGGCACAGAAGAATAATTTGTATGATTATGATCAAAACATAAAACCAGGAAAAAACCTCTCCTATTCTAGTTCAATAACTAATGTATCTACTAGCTACCAATTGCTATTCCAACAAGACCCTGCCTATCATAATGTGGGTACCTACGCCACATGATAAAAGAGCAGGTAGATATGAATCGCTAACTGTATCAATAGGGGGCGTCTATTCACGGGGACGTATTTAGGTCTCGTCGGGTGGCTGCATGCTTTGATGGTCTTAGGACATAATTATTATCTATGTCTTCCTAGTAGCGTGGTGCGTGCATGCTACAGAGATGAGAATGTTATGAGTATGGCGTGACGATAATGGACAAGATAAGGAATGAATATCGCACTCTTAATAAGATAACGACCTAACTCAAAATTTCGGAAAAATGAGTTTTGGTGAAAAATCGACCTTATAGACCAAGGGTCACAGCATACTTCTTTAAAAATCAACTTTATTCTGTAAATAATAACGTATAAAATACATGAGTCACTATCTTTCCCGCCCCGCACACTTCGTTCGTTCATCGAATATCGACCAATTCAGTTTTGGGGCGGCGGTTGCGCGCGAGGTTTGTGTCAAACGCCGGCAGATTTGGAGATGCGTCAGTGTTTTACTAAACAAATCGGTAAGTTTGTTAAATATTTATCATTATAATATTGACTGGTTTTGGAATAGGTCTTTGTTTCAGTAACTTTCTCTCAGTTGATATAGGCTCAACTTGAATTGAGTCTTTATTTTATTAAAATGTACTGTAGGATCAATGACAAATTATTACTTAGGTCTGTGTTTTATTTGAAATCGTTCACGAAATATAACTCAAATCGAATTTGGTCTCTGTTTTGTTAAAAAAATACGAAAATGTTTTGTAATGTTTGATTTTAGGTCTTTTTTTCATAAAAAAAACTGAATAAATCGAAGTTACAATTAAAAATAGGTCTTCGTTGTAGTAAATATGAGGTTGGAATTTTTAATTTAAGTCACTGTGTTGTTTAAGTTTATTCTTTCGTATCTCAGCTTTTCGCTGGAATTTTAAATTTACGCTAATACTATCGTACGGATTTCAAGAACACGGCCTTGAAATCGCTCGGTTTCATGTCAAGATCTGAACGCGTAGGTATACCTCGCCCGCGTCCGTTCGTATAAAGTTGGAATAATTTTAGATTATTAATATAACCATGCAAAAGTGCCCATTTACGTTGATTTGCTTACTGTGCGTATCACCTCATACGCGTGATGAGTGTGATAATTTGTGTCGACACACAGTAGTTGTATGCAGGTGCGTAATTGGTGGTGGTGTTATTATTGAAAATATGGTGGCAAAATAACACCCATGCCTGTATTCCTTAAATTAAATAGTCAAGTCCTATTATTTACGTTTTAAACTATCTATTATTTAAACTGACAACTCTATAATGCTAATTATAAACTTAGTAATTTAATTTAAACTAACATTTACTAATACTTAATTACATTTTTTTTCCTTTTTTCAGATAACAGACATAATGGAGAACCAGCAATTAAAAACAATATTCTAAAATATAAAATATAAATAGGTAATAAAGCTGTTACTGTAAAAGCTCGAAGTACGGTAAATCATAAGATTTACTTGTAAGTCTTAGGATTTACCGACATGAGTTGGTCAATGTAAGTACACAAATCAAAAGTGTCTAGGGATCAAGTACGTTAAAGAGTATTGCTGCTATTATGGTTAATTTTACTAACTTTTTTGTATCTCTAATAATGCTGTTTAGTGACTTTTAACATTAAAATAAGAAACATTGTTTAAAATTCGTTAATAAGAAGAAAATCGATTGTCAATGTGAATTTGTATAAAACAGTACTAGCGGTTTGACAATATCATTACAATATCTGCATCAGAACCGATACAGTTTACATTATTATGGAAACACGACATCATTTAACCCGAGAAGAGATGATGCGAGCCGTCGGAATGTTGGAAGCTGGTTCCAGGCAACGTGCTGTGGCTTTCGCTTTTAACACTACATTGAGCGTCATAAGTCGCCTCTGGAGGCGCTATTGCATGACGGGCAGCGTGGTCGGGCGACATTAAGGGCGGTCTCGCATCACGACTCGGAGATAGGACCGGTATATCCAAAATACTGCTCAACGTTATCGTATCATGACCGCCATGATGTTGTTTACGAGGCGCCACAGCTCCTCAGGTTTGCTAATAAGCGATCAAACAATCCTAAATCGTTTACGAGAACTGGATCTGCGATTCCGAAGACCGCTGAGAGGTCCATCTATTGCACCCTGCAATCGCAGGACCCGTTTACGATACGCTCGCGAACACACAAACTGGGAGGAAGAAGACTGGCGCTATGTGTGCTTTTCGGATGAGTCCCGCTTCGGTATGAGACCGGATAAAAGACGTTCTCGAGTTTGGAGAACATTTGGACGTAAAGAACGTTTGAGATATTGTCAGGAAGTTCATCCATATAAAGTGGGGGAAGAATAACGATATGGGCCGGTATTTGGCTCGGCGGAAGAACCGATCTCATTTGGATCAGGGGTAACCTCAATGCTCAAGTTTACGCAAAAAGGATTGTATCAGATGTAATCAACCCTTTGCGAGGCCACTTGGGTGATTCTTTTCAACTAATGCATGACAACGCAAGTGCGGTGTGTGGAAGTCCACACACAGCTAGAGTCGTAACACGCATTCTTGCCAAAGCTCGTATCAACGTTCTGCCGTGGCCTGCACAATAACCAGACCTCAACCCAATTGGGCACGCAAGTATGCATACCGTACATACTCCACAACATCATTTTATTTTATTTTAGAGGTATATTTAAAAAAAGGTTCATTTCCCCTTTTTTTACAACTGATTGGGATACTGGCATAGGTGAAAAATTACATTCCGATATGTTAATAAGAGACGCGACGCTTGGTATGACCATACTAGGAGACTCTGAGATTGTATCTAAATCTTGCCTACTTCTGGTTGAGCCTCATGCTGATCAGGTGCAGAGGTGAGGAGACAGTGATAGCGCATGGTCTGGTAAATTAAAATCTTTATACGAAGATGGAATAACAGTAACTTCTATAGAGTATAACCGGGTTATAATAATTTATTAAAGATATTGAAGAAAAATAATTACAGATAAAAAGTAGTTACCATTTAAATATTAACTTAGTTCTCCTTTTGCAGCACCTTCTTTTCTGACCCAAAGGTTGACTAGTAGAGAATGCCTCTTGGCATTAAGTTCGCCTATTGTTTACTTACTTTCTTTTTGGTACAGTTAATATCGCAAAATATCTTTATTTTATTTTTGTTTGGTTTGCTACCTGTTTATTAGCTCATTATTTATAGTATAAGTAGTATCGATACCTAAAAATAATGTCCCGGTTCTTAATCGAATATGACACTTTCAATATTTTTCTGTTTTTAATCCCTAAGACTAGTACAAATATGCCTACCTTCTGGTGCAATTAAGGCGATATTAGAATAATATTAATAAGTTAGGACAATTAGCAGCGCACTTGTGACACCACTGGTGTTGCATCGCTTACCATCAGGTGATCCATCGGCTCGTATGCCACCTATATCATAAAAAAATATTGTTGTTGCACTTAGTGCGTTTTTATAAAGATTTATTTTAGATTTTAATACATTTTAGAGCTACATTTTAAGAAATAAATACTTAGTTCAGACTCTTAAAAGATACAACTTATTGAGAGTAAATTTAACATTATAACTATTAGTTGAATCAACACCTATGCTAATTTGTACTTTCCTTTTTTACGTGAACGTTTTCTAATAAAACATTTTAAACAAAACTGTTGTTTTTCTAATTAAGTTAAAAGTACCTACACTTATTTCCGAATTGAGTCTTATATTTGTATTAAAAACTTAATAAAACAGTGACCTAAGTAAAAGATGGTCAGAATATTTTGTCAATGTTTCAGTAAAATATTGACCCATTTTTAATTTCGTCATAAATTTACTGGTTGGATTTCATAAAACAATGACGCATCTCGAAATATATTTTTCAAAAATGTTTTTTTATTATTATGTATATAAAATTCATTATTTTTTTGTTAAATCTAAAAGAATATATTCACAGGCTTAAAACCGTAATTTTACTTTCTTCTTACTCATCTTAGTTCAAATTTTATAGCAATTTAATGTTTATGCTCTAAAAATACAAATCGTTTTTTGCCATTTACCAAAACTTAGCAATTTTGAATTGAGTCATTATCTTATTAAGAGTGCGATATATCGGATGAGGTAGTACGAAAGGCTCTTCAATCACCGGTAAACTGAAGGGGAATCATCTCTCCTGGTAGGGCCAAGAAAATGAGAGAGAGAGATATGTGTGATTACTTACTAGCAGGTGACCCGCTTGCTCGTTTGTAAAGTAAGCCTAAGTATAAAAAAAAAAAACGGAATGGGACGGGAATAAAGTTTTGTGTGAAAACGTGAAACGTGAATTCCTTGTCATCTTCTTCTAAATGGTTTTTTTTTATTTTCCATGGGGCTTACCTTATTTCCTGTGTTTTAAAAAGATCCCGCCAAAATGATTTAATTTTAAAGTGGTTTTCTACACATATTTTTTTTATTAAAAGTTTTAACTAAAAAAATAAAACATGTTCTCGTTAGTAAAATGTAGACTTGGTGTCAACAGCTGAAGTGGAGTAAACGCAGCCGAGGCGGGACAAAACGTTTCTTTATTTCATTAGAATGCATTCACGGAGCATTGTATGCTGTGGCGGCCTCGCCCCGCTTATAAACAATGCCAGTGCGTACCTACCTATATTTTATGGCACCGCAGATTCTGAGTGGAAAAAAGTATTTTATTGCATTTGAACTCACTTTCTGGAAGTGAAATAATTTATTCGAAGCTTGTTAGGTACTATTAAAACGGGAAATGAACACGAAAACCAAAATTCAAAAGCGGATGTAAGTTGGGAAAAACCGGCCAAAACGTTACCTTATCATTTACGTTGCCAGTAAGTACCTACCTATCTAACCAAGGGCCGTTGAGTTGACTAGAGATCAAAAAAACCGGCCCTAAAGTTAGGAAGTAGTAGGTAACTAGTAAGGTAAGATAGGTACCTTTACAAAAGAGTTTCAACCGAGTTACCAAAGGTTTAACATGACGTCATGTAAACTCGATTCATATTTTGCATTACAACTGGCTGTTTTGCGCCAAAATATAACAGTAAAGCCATTTTTTTAAATAAAAAATAACATTTAATTTTTTTTCTAATTTTTAGGCTTTTCATTTAAAAACATTATGCCTAGCGTTGGTGTGACACTTAAATTAAAAATCAGTTTGCGCCAAACTAATAACTAAATCCATGGCATGTATTATTATTTTGCCTACCTACCTACTCAAAATACTTTTTAGTTAGGCTGCATTGTTTTTAAGCACCTATCTATTTTATTTTTGGGAAGTGTGTTAAATTGAAAACAAAACGTGTTATTCTATCTTTACAAACATGTAAAACTAAACGCAAACGTCACTGTCAAAAGTTCCAAGAAGACGTTTAATGTCATCATCGCGTAAAATTGTTTTGGGATTTATCATCGCGGAAGTTAAATTTTTCTACAAAATTGTGCAATAATATTACGTGCCTATTTATTTATCTCGTGCTTTAAATAATTTTCAGTTATTTGGTGCACTTGGTTTATCTAATTCGCTACTAATTTAGTGTTTTATGAAGGAGTCTTCTTGTGATTTTTTTGTTTTAATTAGACCGTGATATCTGCGGTTCCTTTGTGTAAAAATGGATTGCGTTACAACTCTGAAGATCTTGGTAATTGGAGAAAGCGGTGTAGGAAAGTCTAGGTAAGTATTTTAGTATGTAGAAGCTCTTGTATTGTGTGTTTCCTAGGACCATAATGTTGTCAAAATTAACACGTGAAATCTGTTCGTTTCGCAACCACTTCGTTATTTTTATCCTTTGTAATGGATGATACTGCATCTAAATGTGTTGTTTTATCGATATAATTAGAATCATCAATTATTCTGCTGGTTTTACAAGGATTTTTCTTGATGTATGTAACATCAAGGTCTTATTTGTGTACAGGCTCACAAACTGCGTTTTATTTTGTACTAACACGGTTATTGATGTAATACGTCATGTTTGTTGATGCGAATGTGTAGTATTGATAAAATTTTAATATTGATTAGGTAAATTACTTGAGATTACTAATCAATTCATTGAAAGCTAAATTAATTTACTATATCCAATGATAATGATAGCCTTTTACTGTCAAAGAGAACATATATTTTTTGTGACTATTTTCATTTTATATTGGGGGACTGTGTTTTTTTTAAATATTGAGTCAAAAACCACTTGAAAGGTCCACATTTATTTATTTATTTATTTATTTATTATTCATATTTTCTTAAAAGCTAACAGAATACATTCCAAAGCGCTCCTAAGATTAATTACAAATCAAAAATAATGAATGTCATGCATTAATACGGAACAATGTCAAATCTAAATAATAGTAAATAAAATTAATCAACACAAAAATAAAATACCTACTATACACACAAAACAATACAAAAAGCCATTGCAACTGTTGCACATGAAAAAATCATGAGGAGAAATGATTCATAACAACCATCTTTCACTATGAAATATAGTACCTATCTAAAAAACACCTTATCCCATCATAGTAACGATGACTTGATTCCCATGATGGAGGCCTTTGCCCCGCAGTGTAACATTATACCTAGGTTAATATGTTTATGTAGGTACAATCACATGCATTATTGAGTATACAGCCTCATTCAAATATGAACCTTATGGTCCTGGCATAATAGTCATGGTGTTTACATTTTATTGCTAGTGACTGTACACTTAAATCAAACATTATGTAAATAAATATATTTAGCTAACACATGCATCTACTTGAAATAATTTTACTTCATTCTTAACATTAGTTCGCATCTGCACTCCTTCTGGTGTAGCTGATGTCCATGGGCGGCGGTGGTCACTTACCATCAGGTGAACTGCTTGCTCGTTTGCCTTCCTATAATATAAAAAAAAAAATATTTTATAATATGTTATTTTTACTTACACTTCAAAACAATTACTGCTTTTTAGCATTATCCTAGCGTTCACAACAGGCGACTATAATGCATCTTTCCCGGCAACCATCGGAGTGGACTACAAATGCAAAGTCATGGATGTGAATGGTGTCAAGGTGAAGCTAGGCATTTGGGACACAGCCGGACAGGAACGATACAGAACTCTCACATCTAGCTTTTACAGGTAATATAAAAAATATAATTTCATAAAGCTATTTTTCTGTGAACATTGTATCTATTTTACAATTTTTATATAAATATTATCTGGTGATATTTTGTGCACTGAAATGCCAAAAATTTATATTAATATAAGAATTGTTGAATTGTATCGTTTTTGACACTGCTTTTGTGTGTCGAGTGAGTTGTCATGTGAACAAATTATTTTGACCTGTCTTAAAACCTGCAATTTTGTCAAAAGTAATTTGTAAATAAGATAGCTTTTAGATTGAAGTTTCTGTGGTCTTTTGTCTAGTGTTTATCTTAATAGATGTCCTAATAAAACAAATAAAAAAATTGAGACAACATTACATACATTGTCTTGGTCCCAAACTAAGGTTTTCCGTTGTGCTATGGAAACCAGAAATAACGAAGGAACCACGAACACCCAGACCCAACACAAATATCTGTTTCATCAACAAACATTTGTGTTAGTGCAGAAATCGAACCCGCGACCCTTACGTCTCAACCGGCGCTCAAACCATTGTGCTAAACGGGTCGTCGTAAATAAAGTAGTCTTGACAGAATCCGTGGGTTTGTGTGACCATGACTATGACTGACTTCGACAGTTGACCACCCACATCATCAATAAAAAATATTCCATGTTTTATTATTAGGGGTGTATGTCTAACTCATAATTGATGTGTTTGTTACAGAGATGCACACGGTGCAATATTAGTGTATGACGTTTCAGAACCCAAAACACTAGACAAACTAAAGGAATGGGTTGAAGAGCTGCAGGTATACTCCACCAAGCAAAACATTGTTAGCTTAGTAGTTGGAAATAAAATTGACAAGGTGAGTAATTAATAAGTAAGAATAAGAAACATATTGACCACAATACTTACACATAGACAATGAGACAAAATAAAGGAACATAGGTAGTAGTTGCGGCCAACAAGATTCAGCCTCAGCATGATGCTGCAGCCGCCGCGAGCAGCTGCTGCAGCGCTGGTTTTCAGGTTGGACTTTGAGTGACGCCTTAAATATAAATAAACGGTACCTATGTAAGTTTATATCATCATCATTATAGGCCTTTACATCTGTGGCAGATGTTTCAAGCAGCATCACGCGGTGTGATATTACAGCTGCGCTCGTGACTGTAGAATCCTATGCGGGAACGAATCTTTCGTCCACGAATCTTTCAGCAGGTGTATAGTGCGCCGCTGCGGTTGGGGTTTTAGGCACGGCGCTTAGCACGCTTAGCAGATTTATATTAGCACTAATTGAATAAATGAAGCCAGACCACAAAATAAGTGGAAACCAGTTGACTATACCTGACCTGGATATCTAATTTATTACTTTATTTTAAAAAAATATATCGTGGCGCGCATCTTTGATCTTAGCCCGGCAGGTGAACCGCCTTCTCGTCTGTCACTGAAATATATTAATCCACTATCGGTTTGTGACTTAAAAATGTTGGTTTTAGCCTCGCGCAGTCCCCCGGGAGCGGGGACAAGCTTTCGCTCAGAAGCACAGAATGCTTTTTATCGAGAGCAGTGCGAAGACTCAGGAGGGCATCGCCTTGGCCTTTGAGGAGCTTGTGCAAAAGGTATTGTGTTTTACTTGCTTACTTACTATGATGGCTCAGCGATCCAAGGTAGGTCTTACCCTCCGACGTCAAAGTTCGCCATTTTGTTCGGTCCTGTGACAATTCTGCTCTATCATGCTTTAAGGTCCTTGGCGACTTTGTCCCTCTAGCGATATCTTAGTAGAAGTATCAGCCTATATTATTGTCCCACTGCAGGGCAAAGGCCTCCATCATAGTTAGTCAAGTTAGTCACTAACTACTACACTTCGGCTTGAACGGGCCTTCAGGTAATCCGTCTGCTCGTCTGCGAACAAACAATAAAGTACAAGACAAATATCAGCCTATATAATGTTCAGTGGACTACAGGGCCCGGCTATGTGCGAAAAAAGTGAAACGTTTCGACTTGGAAATCCAACTTGGGACCCCAAGATTATGACTCGTACTTAAACCATTAGACCAATGTGGCGGTCGTCTGCCAACGTACAGTGGCCAGCACATCAAGTTACTACAATCTGTCAAATTTTCTCAGTTGATATTGAACCAAACACGTTTGACATAAAAGTGAGGTTCGATTGAAGAAATTTGACACATTGTAGTAACTTGATGTGCTGGCCACCTTACTATAAGTAATATCAAAAAACAAAGCAATTTCAATTAATGTTTGTTTGATTGTGTAAATATTTTATAACTCGATTATTTTCCCTAGATCATCGAAACCCCCGGCCTCTGGGACACTGGGCGCAACTCAAACATCCGCATATCAAACGAAGCCAGGAGTCAAGAGCAGCAATCCTCTTGTTACGACTACACGTGTTCCATATAAATAGTGACGAGACACGTTGACGCGCGGGCGCGGTCGCGGAATATCAAACGTATGAAGTATAGGTAAGGGTTCACGTACGCAACGCACGCGCGATCTAACGGTATTACCTAATTATCGTGCACTCGACATTAAAGTCGAAATAGAATTTTGTTTGGACGAATGTTTGAAATCTCTAATTTCGACTTAAATGTCGATTGCACGAAAATTGGTCCCATGAATTCGCCACCGCGCCCGCGCTATCAATGTGCCTAAGGACTTCCACGTGTTTTGTGTGGGCTGGCGACCACTGACAAGAAAAAGAATTAGCTTGTAACAATTTTTTTTGGTGACTCTAGGGAATACCACTGATCAGAAGTGGACCAACGTAGTCTTGCGAGTTTTTATGCATACCCTCCTGCCCTTAGCACAACTCCGCTGCGAACCTGCAGCATATTCACTATGATGATGTATGAGAAGTGGAACAAGCAAAATTACCTCTTCTAGCTATCGATATAAACTCTAGATTCACAATTCCATACTGAAAGCGTTTGAAAAAGTGATCCCAGTAAACGTTACAGTGTTGTTATTATTATTATTTACTTATAGGTACTTAGATAAGCGAGTAGCAAACAATCTTCACAAAGAAGGCCTATGTCCAGCAGTGGACTGCAACAGGTTGATGATCATGATGACACATATTTTGAATTTCGAATATGCCATCGAAGTCGAAAACAAAATGTAGGTAGTACCTATTTCATTTTCGACCCTAATCCATAGTTAATTGGTTTTAAATTCCGAAAATGCTTATTAGCGCTCTTTGGCAAACGGAGCCTTCATCGGCGGCGACACGTGACGCGTTCACGCTGTATGGTAAGGTTTCTTTCTATTCGTTTCTAGCGCATAGAATTGACTATAATGCTGTCTCTTTCTTCGTTACAATTTCCCAGCGGAGATGTGCTAAGGGCTTCAAGGTTACCGATTTGCTAGACCGAGTTATGAACTTTAATTGCTTCTCAAACATATATTGTCCCTGTCATAAAGTTGACTTAGAAAGGGATAGTATGATTCAGCCGCTCTTAAAGTTACGGACTTGGTAGGTTTTCCACTGACAAAAAAAGAAGTACATTCAAAGTTACCGACTTTTCAAAACGAGTACAATGAGTTTTAAATGTGATGTTAGTATATTGAAATAACGCTCTTTAACACTGATACATGGTTGTCTCTGTCATACGGTTTCATCAGATATAGATAACATGATATTTGATCGGATCCTAAAATTAACAAGCATTTTAGTGTAAGTTTCCTAACAGTTGATGTCCATTAATGGAACTGGATTAAACTAGTACATATTTGGGCGCACGGTTGCAAAAGTCCAAGTTACACATCACTAACGCTTTCTCGTTTAAACTTCACCGTGTAAATAGGAACCGCTTTGAAATGTGATAATATAGTAAATTAAAACTGCAACTTCCTATTTCTATTTTAATATTTGCGGAACATAATTGTACTAAAATAAAACTACTTCACTCTGCAATTGATTGTATTACTTTTAATATTAATTACTGGTAGCGGCAATCACTATTACCATCAGGTGATCCGTCTGCTCGTTAACCACCTATCAGATAAAAAAGCGTACAAATCGCTGTAAGAAACTACTGTATTTTTACATCACGTCCTAAAATTTTTATGTTTTTTTGGATAAAAACTTGTTACTAATCGACTACAGTTTTTTTTGTGAATTGGTTTCTGAGTATATTTTATTTTATTAAAAACATGACAACCAAATTAAATAACGCACATTACTTTCTTATTAAATGGAAAGTATTTAAATATTCCTAAAACTTCCATTGTTTCATCACAATTTCATATCTAAG
This sequence comes from Cnaphalocrocis medinalis, assembly GCA_014851415.1. Classification (NCBI taxonomy): domain Eukaryota; kingdom Metazoa; phylum Arthropoda; class Insecta; order Lepidoptera; family Crambidae; genus Cnaphalocrocis; species Cnaphalocrocis medinalis. The sequence continues at coordinate 15,923,403 of CM026283.1, forward strand.
CCAAGTTCAACAGCTCATTGTGATATCTTGTATGTGGTTCGCTTGTAAATATCAATGTTTTATAAAATAGTATAATTATCATTGTGTGTATGTAATGTAAAATAACGAGTAAAATACGAAGTATAGATTAATTTTTTTGTAAGATATTGGCACTTCCGACGCGATTTAAAAGTAAAAAATAAATCTAGTGACATTTTTTTTTATTTACAACCAAGCCTTTTATCTTTATGTTGAATATTTCTTCCGTTATTAAAGTGCTTTATTTAAAAAAATATTAAAAAATATTCATTTGAAAATTGGTTTGGTCTCGTAATTTATTATCAAGAAAATGATATGAAACAAGTCTTTTTTTTACCTGTGACAAGAAAGTAAAAATATTTTTGGAATAAGAACTCATTTGACAATTATAATACTCGTTAATTTACAAATCGTATGATATTTAAACAGTTTATTGTGTTGTTGAATAACCGTTTCTTTATTATTTATAGATGTTTTACTGGACCGCTAGGTAAATGTAGACTGGACCAAAATAAAGTGCTGATTTTATATTATGACTTTTATTTGGTAAGCCCTCTTTAAAGGTGGTGGCATAGACATTGTTTCAATGTATGTATTTAAGATGGCACCGTGACTAAACTATCGCCGCCAATTGATTTAAATTAATTGTGGTATTGTTACGATTATGAGATATTTAAAATCCTTCTATGAACAATTTTTTGAGACGCGTAACAATATTTTTTTACACGCGCCAAGTAACAATAATTTTCATAATTGCGAAAAATGGCCACTTTTAGCAATTATCTAGGAAGAAATCATTATGTACGTACATAAGTGTGCCCCAAACACAAGTGCTTAAGCTATTTAGTAAGGACCCAGCTATATAGATGACACTGTCATATGACAGTAAGTACAGTCATCGTCATAATATAAAGTTACACCCATGATGCACATATCTAAACAGGAGCCCAAATTCTCAATGCTTTTAAACGTGTACTTGTGTGTCATTAAAAAAAGTCAGTAGGACAAAATGTCCGCAATATAATATTTTCTACAGCCTACAAATGATAAAATATTGTCAGGTCAAATTTCACCAATACTACGGCCATTCGCAAAAGCAAATTACTTACGTAGGAATCAACACAATTTTCACGATGAAAAATTGCCCTATATCAGCGAGTGTCACATTTCAAGGCCTGGAATACCAATTTTGCCATCAGCATTTTCAGCGCAAATCAACGGTAAAAGCCTTTCAAAGATATGTATTCGACTAATAGATAAATTATGTGCCCATTTATATATGGGTAAAAAAACACGCATCGATAACCATTCATAACTTTGTATTCGGACGTGGCCGGGCAGAGCGATCTAAAGTCTATGTGAGGCTCGTAGGGTATAAAATGGGGTGACATCATACCTTTTCGTTGGGCAAGTAATTCCCATATGAATGGAAATACAAGGGATGGTTCTGTGTCAGCAGAAGTTGCGTTTTTTGGTCCCGTTTATGTCATTATCATGGTGCGATATGTGTGCTTTATACCATCTTGATATGTATGTTCACTGGTTTTTACGATTTGCAACTTGTTTTTCGTATTTCTAAACTCAGAGAATGATAATAAAACTGATGATTTGTAAAACATATATTGTTATGGTACCTATATTACCATAAGAACTGCCAACGAAAATTGATTTGATTGAAATGTAGTACTAAGTATGTAGTTTTTTAATACTTTATACGTTGCAAACCAGGATTTTCCTTCAATCTATATAAATATGAGAATAGGTGAGTCCGACTCGCACTTGGTTGGTTTTTTCTTCAAGGTTAAGAAAAAACAGAGTGCACCTGCGTTTGCGCACACACTTGAGCACTTTAATATTCTGTGTACGTGGTCAATCGTTAAAAATCGTGAGTCAATTCAGCTGGAGGATTTTATTATTTATCAACTTAATCCTTTACCCATTTTCGACTTTATCCTACAAGAATAGAGCGATAAGACCGCCTTATTGTACTGTCTATAGCTGTTGTTTCACTCATGTATTCTATTTCTGTGCAATAAAGAATATCTATCTATCTATCTAACCCTTTTGTTACAATCTGCGACAATCTATTTGTCCCCGCCCTCCCTTTCTGCCCGTGAATCCCCTTCTGCAAATACATAACCATCTCTTTTCGATGTAGTCGGTTAATTCCGCTGGTTGGGACACTGCCATTTATCACAAGCCTCCAGGACAAATAGGCCGAAGGAGGCTGCCCTCAATGGCCCAAGATGGAGTCTCCCACTAATGAGTGGCCATCATTCAAAGAGACCAGGGATAAACGTTGACAAATATATAAAGGAAGCACTCATAATGATTTATCGCAAACGATATGCGTTAAGATGTTAAATGACGAATCCTAATAGGCACTTTGGTGGTACTCCCTTTTTTGGCGTTCCTTGTACTGTCAGCAGCAGATGTACCTGAGCGGGCAAGGTGTCCAAAAAAAACGGGCAAAGTGTACCTACACACACTTCGATCGTCTCAAACATATTGACGTCTCAGTTGCAATTTTCACGTAGACGTTCAATTTATCATTTATTAACATCTGAGTGTTCTTCAACACATATAAGGGCTTAGGTTAGGTTAGGCAACTCACCCAAATAAAACTTAACCAAAAATTTTAAGATTTAGGTAATGTTATAACAGTGACCAAAAAAATCTTGAAATTTTGGGTAAGTTTTATTAGAGTGAGTTGCCACATAAGTACTAACGTACCATTAATGGTTTGTTGTAAGCTAAAAGAATAATTGAATATCGACCGCCTATTAAGATATTTGTGACTCGTTAACGCTCACAAGTACTTAATACTAACATGATAGTCACCAACTTTTTGAAAGTTTAAATGTTCACTTCTCATTGAACATCTGGAGTGTATAGTAACTTATGATGCTGACCATACGTTTAGCCTACCATAAGGTTGACGAGACATGGATGACGCATGAAAGTTATGGCGGAAAATCTTGCGTTTTATAGATATTTCCGTAAATGATTTTTATATTTCTTTAGGTATATTATTTTGGGAACTGTGACATAATGGTGTTTTAACCTGAGATGTGCTATGCTACTATGCTATGGACGTTTGATATCCACTAATCATATTCATTGGTGCACTGGTGGAAAAGGATTCAACTAAAATATGTATTTTATATGGAAAGATGCGTTCGTTCCTCGAATGGTTAGATGCCTGCTATGGGCCATCGCTTACTAGCGACCACACACCACACCACTGTGTAGCTATGTGCAGTCCTCTGGACCTACATACAGTAAGTATGCCGTTTTCTTACTAACGATACATAGCATAGAGAAGGGCTTCTTTATTGCACATCTACTTTGCGGCGGCGCATCTTTATCGCACAGCTACATAGCTGAATATTGGTGGAAACCATTGAGGTATTTACCTCAATGGTGGAAACTGTCACATATTTTCGTAGCGTAAATTTCATATCTTAGCAGCATAGCTGCATAGCACATCTCTGGTAGAAAAGCACTAACTTTAAATGTTCACTTAGACTAAGCTAAAGGTTCACTTTAGACTAAGCAATCTAAGCATTTTAAATACTTCAGAAGGTAATTTTCCCCGATTGCTAACGGTGAATAAGATGCCTAGCCTACAGCATATTTAAGGGACCCCACGTTTTTTTAAATGTCTTCGCTAAAATGGCTACGTCTCCGAGAAAAAGTACTTAAGACACTTTAATCTTGTCCTTTCAGGACACTAAAAGAAGGCAATTTCTCAAAAAGATTTACATTTTTTTCATAAACATTACCTACTGTTCGTAAAGCACTGACATTTAGGTACTGACAAGGTTTCGCTCTTGCGGTCAAAGGAGGGCTTTTCTGATTTTCAGCAGGATTTATTCATATTTCTAGGGTAAACATACCTTTGTCATGTTTCGTCCGACGACCCAACTATTGCAAAGCTTAAAATCACGTAGATCCGTAGCTCAGTTGAACAAAACCCCTTACGTTCATGCTTGATAATTACGGTGCACTAAGCTCTCCGCCGTGTGACTTGTCTATGGTATGTAAAAAAAATGACTTAAGTGATTGTTGCTTTAAAGGATGTCAAATTAATTAGGGGCATTGCATTGGTCGTAGTTATGGCGGCGTGTGATACTTACTTCCCTACCTAATAAGACAGGGTGTTTGGTTGGGTTAGAGGACAACTCGTCCGAAACTAGCTCGCTCGCGAATTTCGATATTTTTTGGCTGGTAACTGTTCTAACCTAACCAATGTTTTTTCGTCCAGTCGAGTTTAGTCAGTATAATCATCACAAAAATATTAGTTAGGTTAGGTTAGAACAGTGACCAGTCAAAAAATCTTGAAATTCGCGGGCGAGTTGTCCCCTAAGGTGGGTTGGTTTGAAAAGCAGGTAGCCTGAAATGTAGTGAGAGTAGGTAAGTACTAATCGGTAAACAAAGAAACAAAATATTAGCGATTTCTACCAAGTCTTCCAGGACTAAGAAACATGTCGTGATTATATTATAGTTATCTCTGGTGTGTTTGAGGTCTAATGCGTGTCCATTCAGAGCTCAAACACATTTCCATTGAAATCAAGATAAATAGTCTTCCCGAATGTAAAACCGCCATTCAGACTTCCACAATTTTCTCTGATTTTCATGAAACCATTTGATGTTTGCTAGAAGTGTCTCATTATTTTGAGTGATGGGATGTTTCTGCTCGGTAGAAACGGGTTTTACAAAGCGTAGGGTGCTTTGGTGGATCCACGGGCGCCATTGTAGATAGGTAGGTATGTACCTATTGTGGGTATGAAGTTCTGGCTTAGCCAAACAAAGGAAGGTTCATTAAATAAGCACATAGACATAACTGTGGGACTTAACATGTTTAATGGTGGCGTATATTTGGTTTATGCACGCATCAGATGTGTCTAGACATATTTTCATTCCCGACAAAAGGTCGTGCCGAGCTTAAATGTTAAAATTCTAGGGGTGTTTGATGGTTTGTGTGTAGTGATGGGGCGAGGACATAAAGGCATTTATGTACTTGGCATATATTGGGTGAAAATAAATTAACGAACTGTTTTATTAAAAACTTGGTTCTAGGCTATGGCGAGCTATTTAAATGAATGAATGAATATACTTTTTATTGGACATAAAGCAGAGGCATAAAACTTAAAAACCAGTTGAGTATTACATGAATAATGTACTACAAGGGCGGCCTTATCACTATGAGCGATCTATTACTTCACTATACTATTTATTATTAATGTTTGGCCTTGATCTTGGGGTCTTGGGGTTCATGGGTCGAGTGAAAGTATTTTTTGACCATAGCTCGGGTTTGTGATCACCAATTCGCATTAGGTAAGCGTGGTGATTATGCCTAATCCCATCAAAGTTCAATTTAATTCGTTTATTCATAAACAAAATACCTATACTTTGAAATAGTAGCGATGATTTGATTTCTGTGATGGAGGCCTATGCCCTAAAGTGGAACAGTATATTGCCTTAAAGTATAAGACTATATAGGTACTGTTCCACTGTAGGCCTCTATCGTATTTTACTTGATTTTGTGTTGTAATTACATAATTATAGAATTTATATTATGGAAATACCTATTTCATCGCCTTCCTAATTATCAGGATTTAAGTCCCGGAACAATTGCCGAGCCGTCCACAATTTTCTTTACCAAGTAGCTACCTATCAAGTTGACTAATCTCTTTAAGTCCCATGTCGGGGATCAATTCCAATAATCAGATAAGTCTGAAAACCAATTGCTGGGGCGCTGATGGAATGTAAATAATCTCCAGTATTATTAGTTCCCAGCTTATATTAAGATTCCCACGCAATTCCTTAAGTTGGTGGTTTAAGACTTGGCTTCGGGGTTTCTTGATTGCTTCTTTAAAGAATATACCAAATTTTTTGGACTAAAAATAGTTGGTTGCCAATATGGGACGTGGGGCGTGGGCGTGAGGTCTAAAATTGTGTGGCTCAAGTGGCAATGGGCAAGGCACATGCGAGGAGAACAGACGGCCTTTGATACGGATAGGTCCTCGAGTGGAAGCCGCGTGCAGGAAGTCGCAGTCGTGGCAGACTCCTCGCCAGGTGGACCGATAATTTGGTGATGTTTGCGGGAATTCCTTGCGAGTTGTTCAGGACTGATCTTTGTGGAGAACATTGGGGGAAGGCGATGAACGTGGGGTGAATTCTAGTGAGGAAAGAGTGATTTGGTTTCCTAGAAGACCTATTGGTTGGATGTAGTGATATCCTGTTTGTTACTCGATTGTAAAAAGTTGTACAAAAAGTAAGAGAAGTTCGGAAATTGAAGCGGTGAGCGTGGCTGGCGGTTGTCTTGAGTAATCCTCAATGTCAGTCTGAAGTCTGAAAGTTGGCGGTTTTGTACCCCCGAATCACGAACTTTATGCTCGATTTCTCTTGGAACATGTCACACTGGTGTCCCATCGAAATATGAGGGCAAAGGTATAGAGAGTGCACCTGTGTTTGCAGCACACACTTGTTCACTATAATATATCCTGTATCTGTTCTGTGGCTGATTGCTGTGACCTATCCGGTTGGAGGGTATTATTAATATACATAGGTATATATGTACATACATTCTTATAGTTATATGTACGTATACTTTACTCCTCCAATTTCCAAAAATCTGAGAGGCCTTCTATTTCCCGCACGCGCTTGTTTAACGCTGAACGTTACGCCTAGGACCTGGCATTTTCTAGGGCAAGTGGCTCATAAACTCACATGACGATAGAACAGATAGTGTTGCCTCATTGCCACTTGATAAGTAGTATCGATATGTATTTCCATCGGTCAAGTTACTCACACTTTTTTATGATTAGCCTAGTGGAAGCCGCGTGCAGGAAGTTGCGGTCGTGGCAGACTCCTCGCCAGCCGGGCTAAGATGCGAACCACGAGATGATTTTGTCGACACTCGTATTGCGTCGGCGCAAGTTGCTTCTCGCTCACCTGACTGAGCGATGAGCGGGATAGAATGATGCGCTCTCGCGAACGAGAGTCGACAAAATTTTGTCGTGGTGCGCATCTTAGCCCGGCAGGTGGACAGATCTGAAATTTGGTGATGTTTGCGGGAATTCCTTGCGAGTTGTTCAGGACTGATCTTTATGGAGAACATTGGGGAAGCTTATGTCCATTGGGTTGAAATGACGATGATGAACGTGAGGCGAAGTCTGGTGCGGAAATGTGATGCTTTATGCTAAGCCTACGAGTAATAAACGAACATTAGCTAAGCTACCAAAACAATTGATCGCCGATCGATGATAAAACCTAAGTATAGATATGATAAAATGACCTTTATCTAGCTGCCATAATGTTTGATCAATTCTTGAGTTGAAAAGCGAAGTATTTCAACGTGTCTCTTTGTTTCGATTAGTAATGCTGAGCTATCGATAGTATTGCCGAGTGCAATAGTATTGATACTATCGATTTCATTACCTAGTGGATTTTATCAATTGCTAACCCTAATTACGATCCGAACCCACGATTTCTTACCGGGTGAATGCACTGATTCTCTGAACTACCGAGGACTAAACCAAATCAAAGATTGTCGTTGATATGTTTTAATTATTTTCTCAGTCCTTAGTTGATGTTTCAAAATGTCGTGTGATAAGCAAAATACTTTCGATCGATATTATTTTTTGCAGGTATAAGTTACTAAACCTGCAAAAATATTATCGATAGCTTAACAACACTATCAGGGTTATATAGCACCCAGTCTGCTGCGTCGGTGTACCTTAGGCACTGTCTCAAATAACGGCACCAGCCAAACTAAGTTAGCTTTACGAGAGACCGTCAAACAAGCGTGATAAAATGTCCGAAGTTAGGGCACCCTAAGCAAGGGAGTAAACCCTCTTGTCCCATTGGAAGGACAAACGACCTCTACAGGTAAGTACGATCAACGTTTGGTTACATATCAAATATTAGAATTCCATCCTAATGTCGGACATATTATTTGGTTCCTCATAAATGGCTTTTCTATTGTAATGGCCGCCTTGTAATTGCTTTGTTACGGGCATTACTTTTGTTTTAGGTTCAATCATTCGTGATAGCGTTAAGGCCCAGACAGCAGACACATTAGGAAATCAATTGTTTTTGTCTTTAAAAAGGCTTTTGGGTCTTATGACCATAGATGGCGCTGGGTATCGTTTACGTCGCGCATGTGTTTCGTTTTCTTAAGTTACAACATTTATAAGTCGTGTGGTTATTATTATCTATGGAAGGTGTCTCTATAAAAATATGGAACATTTTATGTGACTTATAGAAATGTACCGATACGTTGGGACAGTAGGTATGCAGGTACATTCAACTCCAAAAATATGTATACATTTTAGGACCTTGTCACAATACATAATGTATAAGAAAGTAGAAGTCGTTCTTATACATAATATGACGTATTGTGACAAGGTCCTAAAGTGTATACATATTTTTGGAGTTGACTGTACAATGTTTGTGATGTTGCCTAAATTTATTTATTTTAACTACCTATAAGTATATTTCATATATCACAACTAAACTACCTAATATTTGTAGCGGAAAAAGAAATAGCAAAGTGTCTTTGTTAGAACGTTGTTTTACAACATTTTTACGATTTGCTCTTATCTTGAATTATGGCGACGTTTCTTATTTGCATTGCAAATATTTTATGTCCATCTCAATTTGCTGACGAAGGCTGTCCTGGTCTAGGGTTTGATCACTTTTGCTCCACTTTTAGCAGAAAATGCAATTACGTATGTATATTAGTAATCTCAAGAAATGGTCATAAATAAAGAAACAGTCAGCATCAAAATGATCTAAGCGTGTAAACTTACCACAAATAATATGTGAGCAATTGGCAAAAAGTCTGTCAAGTGACTTGTTCATTTTAAAAATGAGTATTAGGTATATGGTGTAGGGAGTCGAAAAAAAAATTCGACGAATTTCCATAAGTCGTAGAAAAAAAAATGTTTTGAAATCCGTCTATAATCATCATCATCATTTCAGCCAATAGCCGTCCACTGCTGGACATAGGCCTCCCCCAAAGTTCTCCACACAGATCGGTCCTGTGCCACCCGCATCCAATGGACTCCCGCGACCTTCACCAGATCGTCGGTCCACCTGGTGGGAGGCCTGCCACGGCTGCGGCCTCCTGCGCGTGGCCTCTACTCAAGGACCTTTCCACCCTAACGGCCGTCTGTTCTCCTCGCAATGTCTATAACAGACGAAAATATCGGTGAACATACAAAAAAATATATATATAAGTATACAGACGAATTGAGAACCTCCTACTTTTTTTGAAATCGGTTAAAATGCAGTTCAGAATAGTTGATAGAAGACGGGGTTAAAGGGAACAATGTCCGTTGGCCATTTTAAAGCTACCAGTATCGATCAAAGTCGGCCGATGGAATCAATCGATTGGTTAGTCAAATAGGTAGGTAGTGTCCCTTTAACCTTGACCTATGCTATTAGGTTAGGTCGTTCTGTGTCGATCAGATTATTGTAGACGGGTTCAAATTATCATCGGCGTGGAATCCAGTGATAAATAAATGTAAACCGCGCAATTTTCCAATACAAATCACAACCAACCCGGATACTGTTAGTGTAGTGTGTCGGAGTGACTTCACTGACAGTTTATTTAGTGGCAGTGCAAATATCGAAAATGAGAGGGTATCTGAAGATGCACAAGCCGGGCGTAGCAGACGACGCCGTGCGCCTCCAGTTTGCTTGTGACCACGGCTGTTGTAACGCAGCCGAAACGTCAAGCAGTAAGTGCTAAAATGTACTTATTTAATTTCGTCGCGTTTAGTCCCGTTTATGTAAAGTATTTGTATAATGCAACGCGAAAGTTTAAAAACATATCAGATTATTGTAGGTCTAGTGCGATATCCATAATGTTTTTCCTATTTCTTGTTCCAATTTGTCACACAGAACGACCTAACCTAATTGACCAATCACAGGTGTGATATTGTGGCCGTCTCAGAGCATTGCGTATTCTCTCTGTGTCTAGACACGCACACAAGATCTTAATAGTGTCGGATTACTGATACAAGATCACAATGTATAAGATCCAGTTCTCTTACTAGGGTTGACACATTTTCTAACTGTGGCTAAATGGATATAGGTAAGTCCGCCCGTTTTATATTAATTTTTCTTCATTATTTTCATGATTTAGCTATATATATATCTATTTATCTAAATATTATTAGGACTGCCAGTAGCTTACTTGTTGATGTGTACAATGTGCATGCCGTGGAGGACAGTAAATCACATACTAGTGGCCCGCCCTCAATTCGCTTCGGGACCGTAATTCAGAAACGAACCAATAGATGGCGCTGTGTCTAATTACATCGCGCAAGCGTTTCGTGTTTTCGGTTTACGTATAAGCCTTGTCGTTGTCTATAGAAGTTATCTCTTTATAATTATTATTCTATTATAAGGTATAGGTAACACATCTTACGTGTGAAGGTAATCTTATGATTAGGTTTACCTTTTATAGAGTTACATTAATTAGGCTGCCCAGCCTATACCTTATAATTATGTAAGATGTGATTTACTGTCCTTAAATAAATCAACAATTTTAAATATTTCATTTTGAACCAACTTCGAAAAAAGAGGGATATGGATGTTTTTGTTTTTAAAAAAGCTAAGGCATTAGGAAGCGTCTTCGCTTTCGGCGAATCATTTTACATTTTCAATCATTTTGTTTTGCTCCTTTCTGTGACTTTCTACTATTTAATTAATATAAAAAGACAATACGTCCTACAGCTACACATCAAAGTATACAAAACTGACAAATTTCTTCAATCAACTCTCATTCTATTGTCATACACATTAGGTCGAATATCAATTGAGGAAATTTGACAGTTTGTGGTAACCTGATGTGTGGCTGACTGTACACTAGGTACGGCCAGTCTGTCAAAATCTGTAATGAGAATAACGTATCCGTACATTTCTCTAAGATAATTAATTGCAAATAAAACTGCCCACGACCACCCGACGTGATAACTGTTAATTGTTAATCGTTAACGATAAAACGAATTGCCGACAACCGTTTTAATTTCGTTAATAAATAACACGGTTTGCTCGAAAATGATCGATGGAAAGAAAAAAAGCACGCGTTCAAGTATTTGTTTGGTGTAAGCTCCATTTGATTGATTCATCGACCACCGATCAATCAACGACTACGTTCATCCTACGTAGGATTTTATACGTTTAGATTATATAAAAAGTACCGAAAAAGTAAAATATCAGCCTATTTAGATAGATTGAACGTTTGTTTATTTTTAGGGGTCCGTAGCCAAATAGTGTTCAAATAGTCCTTTATTGACTGACAGTCCGCTTGTGACCACGGCTGTTGTAACACAGCCGAAACATCAAGAAGTAAGTACATAATTATGTGCTTAAAAATTCACGTCAATTAACTTAATCGCACATCACACTATCCTGCAAACCTTCAAAAAGCGTACCTTATTCCTTATTAAAAGGTCAGCAGCGCACTTGTGACTCCTTTGGTGTAGCGAGTGTCCATGGGCGGCGGTAATCGCTTACCATCAGATGCTCCGTCTGTTCGTCTGCCCCCTATTTCATAAAAATAATTAGTAGCTATGACTTGATTTCAAACTTGATGACTGATGCTTTGCTTTAAAGCTGATGATATCACTTTTATTTGTTACTCATAAAAAGTGTAAACATCATTGTTAAAACACGACTTACTTAAGTCTCCCTTGTATAATAAGGAGAAATATATCGCACTCTTAATAAGATAACGACCTAACTCAAAATTTCGGAAAATGAGTTTTGGTGAAAAATCGACCTTATAGACCAAGGGTCACAGCATACTTCTTTAAAAATCAACTTTATTCTGTAAATAATAACGTATAAAATACATGAGTCACTATCTTTCCCGCCCCGCACACTTCGTTCGTTCATCGAATATCGACCAATTCAGTTTTGGGGCGGCGGTTGCGCGCGAGGTTTGTGTCAAACGCCGGCAGATTTGGAGATGCGTCAGTGTTTTACTAAATAAATCGGTAAGTTTGTTAAATATTTATCATTATAATATTGACTGGTTTTGGAATAGGTCTTTGTTTCAGTAACTTTCTCTCAGTTGATATAGGCTCAACTTGAATTGAGTCTTTATTTTATTAAAATGTACTGTAGGATCAATGACAAATTATTACTTAGGTCTGTGTTTTATTTGAAATCGTTCACGAAATATAACTCAAATCGAATTTGGTCTCTGTTTTGTTAAAAAAATACGAAAATGTTTTGTAATGTTTGATTTTAGGTCTTTTTTTCATAAAAAAACTGAATAAATCGAAGTTACAATTAAAAATAGGTCTTCGTTGTAGTAAATATGAGGTTGGAATTTTTAATTTAAGTCACTGTGTTGTTTAAGTTTATTCTTTCGTATCTCAGCTTTTCGCTGGAATTTTAAATTTACGCTAACACTGTACGGATTTCAAGAACACGGCCTTGAAATCGCGCGGTTTCATGTCAAGATCTGAACGCGTAGGTATACCTCGCCCGCGTCCGTTCGTATAAAGTTGGAATAATTTTAGATTATTAATATAACCATGCAAAAGTGCCCATTTACGTTGATTTGCTTACTGTGCGTATCACCGCATACGCGTGATGAGTGTGATAATTTGTGTCGACACACAGTAGTTGTATGCAGGTGCGTAATTGGTGGTGTTATTATTGAAAATATGGTGGCAAAATAACACCCATGCCTGTATTCCTTAAATTAAATAGTCAAGTCCTATTATTTACGTTTTAAACTATCTATTATTTAAACTGACAACTCTATAATGCTAATTATAAACTTAGTAATTTAATTTAAACTAACATTTACTAATACTTAATTACATTTTTTTCCTTATTCAGATAACAGACATAATGGAGAATCAGCAAATAAAAACAATATTCTAAAATATAAAATATAAATAGGTAATAAAGCTGTTACTGTAAAAGCTCGAAGTACGGTAAATCATAAGATTTACTTGTAAGTCTTAGGATTTACCGACATGAGTTGGTCAATGTAAGTACACAAATCAAAAGTGTCTAGGGATCAAGTACGTTAAAGAGTATTGCTGCTATTATGGTTAATTTTACTAACTTTTTTGTATCTCTAATAATGCTGTTTAGTGACTTTTAACATTAAAATAAGAAACATTGTTTAAAATTCGTTAATAAGAAGAAAATCGATTGTCAATGTGAATTTGTATAAAACAGTACTAGCGGTTTGACAATATCATTACAATATCTGCATCAGAACCGATACAGTTTACATTATTATGGAAACACGACATCATTTCACCCGAGAAGAGATGATGCGAGCCGTCGGAATGTTGGAAGCTGGTTCCAGGCAACGTGCTGTGGCTTTCGCTTTTAACACTACATTGAGCGTCATAAGTCGCCTCTGGAGGCGCTATTGCATGACGGGCAGCGTGGTCGGGGGACATTAAGGGCGGTCTCGCATCACGACTCGGAGATAGGACTGGTATATCCAAAATACTGCTCAACGTTATCGTATCATGACCGCCATGATGTTGTTTACGAGGCGCCACAGCTCCTCAGGTTTGCTAATAATCGATCAAACAATCCTAAATCGTTTACGAGAACTGGATCGGACGTAAAGAACGTTTGAGATATTGTCAGGAAGTTCATCCATATAAAGTGGAGGAACAATAACGATATGGGCCGGTATTTGGCTCGGCGGAAGAACCGATCTCATTTGGATCAGGGGTAAACTCAATGCTCAAGTTTACGCAAAAAGGATTGTATCAGATGTAATCAATCCTTTGCGAGGCCACTTGGGTGATTCTTTTCAACTAATGCATGACAACGCAAGTGCGGTGTGTGGAAGTCCACACACGGCTAGAGTCGTAACACGCATTCTTGCCAAAGCTCGTATCAACGTTCTGCCGTGGCCTGCACAATAACCAGACCTCAACCCAATTGGGCACGCAAGTATGCATACCGTACATACTCCACAACATCATTTTATTTTATTTTAGAGGTATATTTAAAAAAAGGCACATTTCCCCTTTTTTTAAAACTGATTGGGATACTGCCATAGGTGAAAAATTACATTCCGATATGGTAATAAGAGACGCGACGCTTGGTATGACCATACTAGGAGACTCTGAGATTGTATCTAAATCTTGCCTACTTCTGGTGAGCCTCATGCTGATCAGGTGCAGAGGTAGACAGTGATAGCGCATGGTCTAGTAAATTAAAATCTTTATACGAAGATGGAATAACAGTAACTTCTGAGCTATTGTGTATAACCGGGTTATAATAATTTATTAAAGATATTGAAGAAAAATAATTACAGATAAAAAGTAGTTACCATTTAAATATTAACTTAGTTCTCCTTTTGCAGCACCTTCTTTTCTGACCCAAAGGTTGACTAGTAGAGAATGCCTCTTGGCATTAAGTTCGCCTATTGTTTACTTACTTTCTTTTTGGTACAGTTAATAGGTATCGCAAAATATCTTTACTTTATTTTTGTTTGGTTTGCTACCTGTTTATTAGCTCATTATTATAGTATAGTATCGATACCTAAAAATAATGTCCCAGTTCTTAATCGAATATGACACTTTCAATATTTTTCTGTTTTTAATCCCTAAGACTAGTACAAATATGCCTACCTTCTGGTGCAATTAAGGCGATATTAGAATAATATTAATAAGTTAGGACAATTAGCAGCGCACTTGTGACACCACTGGTGTTGCATCGCTTACCATCAGGTGATCCATCGGCTCGTATGCCACCTATATCATAAAAAAATATTGTTGTTGCACTTAGTGCGTTTTTATAAAGATTTATTTTAGATTTTAATACATTTTAGAGCTACATTTTAAGAAATAAATACTTAGTTCAGACTCTTAAAAGATACAACTTATTGAGAGTAAATTTAACATTATAACTATTAGTTGAATCAACACCTATGCTAATTTGTACTTTCCTTTTTTACGTGAACGTTTTCTAATAAAATATTTTAAACAAAACTGTTGTTTTTCTAATTAAGTTAAAAGTACCTACACTTATTTCCGAATTGAGTCTTATATTTGTATTAAAAACTTAATAAAACAGTGACCTAAGTAAAAGATGGTCAGAATATTTTGTCAATGTTTCAGTAAAATATTGACCCATTTTTAATTTCGTCATAAATTTACTGGTTGGATTTCATAAAACAATGACGCATCTCGAAATATATTTTTCAAAAATGGTTTTTTATTATTATGTATATAAAATTCATTAATTTTTTTGTTAAATCTAAAAGAATATATTCACAGGCTTAAAACCGTAATTTTACTTTCTTCTTACTGATCTTAGTTCAAATTTTATAGCAATTTAATGTTTATGCTCTAAAAATACAAATCGTTTTTTGCCATTTACCAAAACTTAGCAATTTTGAATTGAGTCATTATCTTATTAAGAGTGCGATATTTAAGTAGGTAGGTAGGTAGGTATGGGCAAAGGTACTTATGGGTAGTTATTTTATTATTTTTGATACTCATAACACAAATGCATCATCCACTTAAATACTTTCAATATAATAAATTATACTATAGGTATTACGTATAACTATCATATCCATGGGTGGCGGCGATCACTTACATACCTTCAGGTGACTAATGTCATAAAAAAATTAAGTCTTTTTTACGTACCTACTCGTAAGCTAAAAGTTTGCATTACCTAAATGAAAGAAAAAAAAACATTTCTGCACCCACTAATTACAGTTGCGTTTGCAAGAAAATATTCAAGAGGCACTAAAAATTCAAATTTAACCGAGGAATAGATGAAGCGAAATAATTTAATATCGCACCAAATAAGCCTTCTTTTAATAAAAAAACCTTAACAATTCTCGAAAAGTATCAGCAATCGAGATATTTGCTCCGTGGGTTTTTCTGTAAAACTCGTAATTATTCACCGAGAACGAAATCCGTTGCCGGATTAAAAGGGATAAGGGAAGCTATATTAACTGGTCATCTGTGTTTTGGAATAACGAGGACATGCCTTTTTGTACACGTCTTTTATAGCAATTAAAATGAGTATTTCGGACATCAGCCTACTTCATTCATACACATCTTTATACTCAACTAACTTTTACCTGCGGCTTCGCTCGCGCCCCCCACTTCCCTAAAATAGGGGGTTTAAAAGAGACAAAAAGAAACCCATGTTACTCTCACCTTCAACTGTCAAATTTCATTGTTCAAAAATCACGTCAATTCGTCGCTCCGTTTTGCCGTGAAAGAAAGACAAAAATACAGACAAACACACTTTCCCATTTAAAATATCTTTATACTTAATTTATTTTTAACTTGTTCACTTTGTATGGGAAGTTGAAAATGACAAGCTCACATACTTACACACGGGATTATTTTATTGCATTACTTATATGTTGCTATTAGAGATACATTTACACAACACCTCATATCATTATATTGACCTGACTCTGTACTAAGTAGGTAGTTTAAGCACTTGTGTTATAGATATCAGACAACAGAGGAACACAAATATAATACTTTAATACATATCTAACACCAGGCACTGAACAAACACAAGTGTTCACCACACGAATGTTTGTCCAGGGTGGGTTCGACCCACGACCTTTGACCGTTTGACGTATGAGGCTAGGAATCCGACTACTCGGTTTTCAACTAGTCGTTGACTACTGAACATACGTTGACTTTCCTGCCTGATCCAACCACTTTTATACGTTATCTACAGTCCCTATTATTTGAGTTTCCAAGAAGGTCCACACAAAACCTTCCTCTCTTTTGCATCCAGACAGGCCGGCGTAAAAAGAAAACCGCTGGTTCGCGGCAAAATAATAAAAACCGCTCCGACTGAGATGCTACTAATTAATCCCAAACGGCCCATTGCTGAATCATTTCACGAGTTTCATCTGCTCACTGCGTTGGGCAAGGTGGGATTGTTTCCGAAAAATTCCGCTTTTGTGTCCAAAGTGAACGATCAAAATGGACCTGTACTTTCTTCGATTTTGGGATCTTTTTACCGTGGGAGAGCCACGCTTTGGCATGAATGGGCTTGCTCTGAGTGATACCACAGCCTCAGAGAAGACCGGTGCTGAAACAGCACCTGCGTTTTTTTTCGTCAAGTGAGAGTACCGGAGGCCCAAATGAGCAGCGCACTTGTGTTGCAGGTCTCTATGGGCGGCGGTAATCGCTCACTATCAGGTTATCTGTCTGCTCGTCTGCCACTTTTTATAAAAAAAATATTTCACAACATAGTCTGCGCTTGTTAGTCCTAACTTTGACCTTGAGATATCAAGGTAATCATGAATACTATTTATAAATAAATAAATAAATGTGAATCCTGCTGATAACGGCGTGATACCGTATTATGCAGAAAAAACAGCGCTGAAGACAGCACACAGCCCTAAAGGACACCTATGTTAAAACGGTTAATAATGGTGTTAAACGGCCGTTATATCTACATAGACACTTTAATTGCCAGTCAAATCAAAATCCAACTGAAAGAAGTCGCAGAATCAAGAAAGAAAAATTTAATTTAAAAAAGTCTGCATCATAGAACAGGTCTTTTAATCGTTTAATTTAGTATAACGTGGTATAACCTAATGGCAAAAGCATACCTGCAAAAAAACTCAACGTACCGTCAGCAAAACTCTCGCTCGGAAAAATCACGAGTAAAATGTCCACCTCGATAATTATTTTCCTGGGAAAAAAACGAACAAAAACGGCCCACAAAAAGTTAAAGGCCCGTGATTGAAAGTGCTATTTTATCTGAACAGCAATTTATAGAGGGTGGACCACCCAATTGATGGGGTGCTAACCGCTGCCCAGAGGTCCAAGATAAGGATTATAGTCTCACCGAAGGTTTTCGACCGGACTCCGAAATTCAGAATCGAGACCCGCTTACCGATTTGACATGTTGTTAGGGTTCCGAACTTGAAGAAGAAAAAACCGGTTAAACTGTAACTGACAATAATTACCTTTTTGCAATGCATCGGCTAAGAATACTGCATATGGTCGGATCTGCACTCAACAGAAGCACCTTCGAAATAAGCGTACATATAACGACTCTAAATAGGGACCGTCATAATATTACAAATTTTCTATTGTTCCATTTAAAATTTTACTGGAAATAATAGGAAAAATTTAATATAAGGGTGATTTTCCCAAGCACTTTTTTTTAGCGGCGAAGCTGAAAATCGATGTATCGAGAGCTACTAGTAACAGTTTTTATTTTTTTGGTAAATATTTGAACTATTATTTATGACATGTCATCAGCGTTTTAGCCTTTAGATATGTATTTATTAGTTTAAAAAATGTTGGAAGACCTAAATTCTAATTACGGTGGACTGTCCGAATCGCATTAGTTTACAATAAAAGTGTTATTGTAAGTTTTTGATGAATAATTGTAACTTTAGAATAATGTACACTTAAAATACAATAGACGAGACTTCAAATTAATCAAACAGAATTATTTAAATATTAATAATTGGAATTTTATATCGATCTCAAAAATGTCCCGCGGAAAATAGCAATAACGGTGGCGCGTTTTGAATCCTTCTTTACTTGTCACGATGTGCTTTGGGAGACACGAGCTCTGCTTCCTCCTACCGCTCAGTGTGTCCCCATGATCGGGATTAAAGGACATGCGGCGCGCTGTCATCGTTTTCCCGCCAAACAAGTAAGTACTAGTTGCGGTGGCGCAGGAGAACATTTTTCATCAATACCGGTGGCATGTATTTTGAGCTGTCTTTTCTCCTTTACATGAAATCCAGTTTTATAGCTTATTGAGATTAAGTTAACTGTCATATTTATAGACTGTAAGTTAGTGGTGGGATAATATATTTTTTTATAATACCAATTTTGTTACTGTTTCTAAGTCCGGTGGTGCAATCCCGGTGGCTCCGGTGGCGAAATATAGCGCCACCGTAATTGTACAGTGCCACTGAAATTGATTTTCTACTAATTACAGTACATTTCTGGACTCTTTCCACACCCTTTGTGCCGATGAGCAACGGCGAAGAACTTGTCACTCCACATCTCATTTCCTGGGTCTGGGATGTTTATCTTCAGACCCATTTCCCGAGCTTCTCGTCGAAGGTCGTCCAGTTTGGCCTGCATGTCAGCTCGTGTGTGGCTCAACAGGCAAAGGTCATCGGCATAGTCCAAATCTTCCAATACGTTGGACAGTCCCCACTCTATGCCTCAGCGTTTGTTCTAGGTTTAATGCATAATGCCATCCAGAGCGACAAATAAGAGGAGAGGCGAGAGGAGACACCCCTGACATACCTCCGGATCAACTGGTACGTCCTCCGAGACGAGGCCTTCGTGCGTCTCGACTCGACTCTACAGGAATAGTTCCAGTAGATGGCCTTGATTATGTTGGTGATCTTCTCGGAAACTCCGATTTCACGAGCCACCAGATAACGTTTCATTTTAGATAGCGTTTCAAAGACTTTTTCGAAATCCACAAAGGTCACATACATTTCCCTTCTGATGCCTGTTTGAAGATTATTCGCAAGGTGTTGATCTGGTCAGTACACGATCGGTTGGGTCGAAAGCCAACCTGCTCTTTGCGAAGAAGAGCTTCGACGGCCCTCGATAGTCTGTCTAGGATGATCCAAGAGAGCTCTTCAAAAGGAATTGAGAGCAAGGTGATGCCTCTCCTGTTGCCACATTCACTAAGGTGTCCCTTCTTGGGTACGGTGGTGAGAAATCCTTTTTTTTCTCTAATCCTTGGGCACCTCTTCGGCCAGCCAGCTGTTCTTCAAGAGGGGATTCAGCACGTTCGCAGCGGTCCAGACATCAGCTTTTAGCATTTCCGCTGTGATGAGGTCCACTCCTAGGGCTTTCCCGTTTTTCGGGTATTGGATGGCCTTCAATACTTTTCCTCCTGTAGGGGGAGACAACATCAATGTTGCCTTATATATCTCCCTGAGATTACTGGCATTGTCAGTGCGTTAAGCTCGTTCGGCAATACTGTCAGCCCACAATCGGCGATCACGACGGGTACTGCGGTAAATTTTTCTGCGAATCTGTCGGTATTGGAGGTTGTTGAGTTTTGGATGGAGAGAGAGTTGAAGATGGAGTTCCGTCTTGTCTCAATCAGGTTCCAGGTTTTCTGAGACATACAGTCTTCGCGTGTATGTGTTTTGTGTCCAAGGACGGCGGAGTTAGTCTCTGTATGGGCCATTTTGATATGGTTCCACTCCGCGTTGACAGAAAGTGTAGAGACATTTTCGAGGGCGGAAAAGCGATTTCGCAGTTTTAGCCCAAAGGCGTCGGCTAGGTCGATTATCTTGCGAGCTTTGCTGTTGAATCGGGCCGTGATGATTCGCTCTGAGATGGGTTTCCAGTCCAGTAGGCTCTTCGTCGCAACGTGAGAAAGGAGGAATCCTACGCCGTTTTTACGTACGCCTTCTTCATCCTCCTTCCCAGATTAAAAAAAAGTAAGGCCCCTGGACGTTCCCAGTTCTCCGAATCCATTCCTACGCACTTGCTGTGGACGAGTATTTGCAGCTTGTATCTAAGCATTTCTGCTTCCACTTAGGCTAGTCGGCTATCCTCGCCGAGTGTTCGCACATTCCAACATGCTATTCGTGACCGTATTTTCATGCCAAAGGTCGTTGTAGCTTTATCGGTCCGGTTTTGTACTTCTTCAGTTTCTTCAGCTGGGTTCAGGTAAGCCAGTGATTAATCCACTATACCCTAGCTAGCTAGTAGGGCTGCCACCTTGGAGCCTGCAAGCGTGCTCGGTTTTGTTTCGGGTTTCCTTTCTTGTGAGTTTGGTTCGGTTTGGAGGCGCAGAAGACTCGCCTTTCGACCTGAGCTCAGCTGCACCTCAAGGTGGCGGCCGTGTGGTTGAACGGTTCCAGGAGGAACGACGGTGACGTGAGGTGACTTGGACTGGCTAGGGCTCTGCTTAAACTTGGTGTTCCGCCACTAGCACTGCAGATGGTTTCTTAGCACTTTATTGGCAATGCCGTTCTCACTTACTAACAGTAATTCCCACTAAGACCATACCCTGATTCCCCCCTCCCCCCCCCCTTACGACTATTGCTATGCAACAACTTAAAAACTGATCATATTCTACACGACTATTACCTTTATTAAAAAGTCATACAGGTTACATTAATTAACATCAACTAATGTGTACCTATATTAACGTGATTGCAATACAGCTACATGTCATATATTATATCTAATTAAACTCAGGTTTTTAATAATTTAATTCAATAAATGACAATAAACAATAAAATTGTTTATTTATTATAATTTCGCTGGCTTAAAATAATCGCGGTGGTAGGGATTAAATTACGGTGGCTCAAATACAATTACGGTGGCTTGTAAAAATTTCAAATTGAAATATCTCTAAAAATAATTATAATATTTTTATGCCTCCTATATTTTTGAATACTACAATGTTTATTCTATTATGTACCTCCCATAAAATGTATGTAAAGTGGTTTTAAAAATTCGCCACCGTAATTAGGCAAAAATGGAGTTTGTTGAAATTCACCCATAAAAAAGTTTTCACTCTTTTTCGTGTAGCTCTCGCTGTGTTAACTATTTTAATGATCCTATAAACCTGGTAAAATAAGGAATTGACTGACACATCAATTATAAAAATTGGTTGCATTGTTTAGTCGCTATTTATCAACATAACATACATAGAGTTTTTTTTGGAATTTACGTAGGATTTTAGACAATGAGGTTGTAAATTAAAAGTACAAAACCATACCTTTTAGGTCTGTACCTAGTCGCATCTGTGACCAATTTGTTGGTTTATGTCTGTGGACTACAACGGTAGGTACTTGACCACTTTAAGAATCAAAATGCTTTGCACAATTTTAAAGTGTACGTATCATCTAACTACTGTACACATACGGTGTATCTTACAAATAGGACGTAAGTGTACCTACGGAGTCCCATTGCGCGAACCTGACTCACTCATGGCCCGTATTTTTTTTCCACTAGTCGCACATCTAGATTTGGATAGTCACTTCAATTTGTGCGATTGATTTTTAATTCCCCGTGGAAACGGTTTGTTGGATTTTCCGGCTCAATTTGATTGTCTGCCAAACTATGTTTGTAGATTACTTGTGATATATTACAAGAATTTCCAGATTAAATTGGAGATTTTGATGGAATCTTCTACTTCGTACCAATTGCACCGAATAATTATTTATTTTTGCTATATCAATTCTTTGCAATTTATTCTTAAGAAGGAATGCACTTAAATATTCATCGTAGGATTCAGGTAGAACTCAAACCCACAACCTAAAAAGTAAAAGCCTAAAACCTAAAAGTAATAAACGCTTATACAAAACAACTGACTTTAGCACAAAATTGGAGAACTAGCCTAACTATTTCAATCAAATAATTTACGACCTTTCAGAACTTGGTTCATTACTAGAAACATACAACTATCTAATTGTTACATCACAATTAATACATACCGTTCCAAGAACAGCTTACTTATTGAAACAGTTCTTCCTATTAGACAGTATTCGATAGTTCGCTAATAAGAGAAAACTTCCTGCGATCAAATAAAGATTTTATCTCCATAAGATACGGTCGGGAGATAGATCCTTTGAACGGTACCTACAATGGGTGTTGCGTAATGGAGGTATGAAAGATAGAACAGCAGTAAGGAATGTCCAATTTTTATGTGATAGCTGGCAGACGAGCAGACGGATCACCCGATTATACTATAGATCAGTGGTTCTTAACCTGTCGTGTCAGGGACCACACACTTCGGACATGCGTCGCGGCGCCGTTTGCGTTGTGTTGACTCGACTCATCACGTCACGTCACTTGTTTATTACGATGTCTTCGCGGACCACTTGGAATGCCTCCAGGGACCACCGGTTAAGAACCACTGCTATAGATAAACACTAGTTGTATTAATTCGAAAATAATGTTGGGTAAATTAGCCTCCAATTCGGATCCTTCTTGTTGCGGTTACCCGTCCGAAGGCGGCAATTATTTAACGTCACGCTTTTGCTTGTGTGCATCCCTTTCTATAAATGCAAAATGATGGTAGGAACAGTAGTACATATACAATAGATATGGATATATGATGGTTGATAGAACACTTGGTTAAAGGGATGTAAATGTTCCCAGACACACTCTGTTAGGTCGTGCATGAGCTCGGACATACGACCTTTGGAATTTCCAAATCTATGTTCGTATTATTATAGCTTGGCGTTAACTATAGCTTGGCGTTGAGGGGAATTCTGAAGTCCCGAATGTAGACTCTTTTTTTATGTGATAGTTGTTCGACGATGAAACACAGCACATGCGCTTGTGAGTGTTTTGTGTAACCGTGGTATCACTCCGCTCGAACCGGCTCATTCATGCCGAATCGTGGCTCTCCCACAATTAACAAATCTTAGTCTTGACATTATGTGTACTGTTACAATGAGGTGGAGGCGGTATTGTTTTGAAATATCTTTTATTGCTTTTCTGAAAATAATAGGTTACTTCACGTTCTAACTACCACAATCTAGGAGGACACTTCCTCCCGAGCCCTAGAAGTACGTGAGGTCTGGACCCTCCTTACTCTAGCTCCTCGCGATATCGTCACTCAGTTCGGAATGCGCTCCCGAGAGCGTGTCTGTTTATTTTTCAATGCATGACAGATTCTCACTATAAAATCAGCCGTAAACGGCAGGCCAGTATCAAAGGAGTTTACCATCGTTACACTACTATGGTTTTACTGTCTAAAATGTCTTATACTACAGCGTGGGTGTGTAGGAGAGTAATCACCCGTATCACCGATTTTTTCTGTGACCTATTTTGTGATTTACGCATGGGTATTTCCCGCCTTGCCATATCTGCTGAGTTGCGTCTGTTAACCTCAGTTTTCCATTCGGAGCACATTATAATTCAGTGAGTCTTTCTTCTACCTCTTTATGTCTCACTTTTTTGTTTTATTCTTTGAATAATGTCGTTAGATGGTAGCTCGGTGGTTTAAACAGATTTCTTCTTATTTGAGGATGTAGGTTTTTTCAATGATTTTAATTCAAGCTTAGTTATCTGGATTTTTCTAATCTACTCCGTATGCTCAGCGGCGAGGGAAAACACTCTAGAGGGAACCTTCATGTTTCGGATAAGTTTCTCAAACGTGTAATCATGATTCGGTAGATCAGGCGGCAGTCGTTTCATTGTAACTACCAGAGAGCCAAGCATGATTGGGCCGGCTTTGCTGTGTTTCGCCAAGTGAGTGAGTGTACCAGGGGCCCACCCGGGGGGAAGCCAACGAAACACAGTGCAGGCGCTGCTTCACGCCGGTCTTCTGTAAGGCAGTACTCCCGTCGAGAATGCCCATTCGTGCCGAAGCGTGGCTCTCTCACAGTACGAATATGGTGATGAATAAGGTAATACAGCTGAAGCGTCCCTTCGTGACATATTCCCCAGGCGGAATGCTCGTTTGTACTGCGGGCTAGGCGGTTCCTCTCCCATCTAGCCTGGGAGAGGAGGTAAAGATAGCTAAGAGAACCAATCATCGCACGGCAAGTCGATCGTACCAGGCAGCAGGCCATTACAACACCGCAACTTCAAGTATCGTTAATCCAACTGACGTCACAAAAGAACGTAAATCTAACGTAACTAATACCCAGCAAAACCGTTAAAACGATAAACCGAATTAGGAACGCCATCAACTCCCCCTAGATAAACAAAACAAAACAACAAAACATTAAACAATCGGCCCCGCATTATCGGCACGACCCACCACTTATAACCTAATTTTTTATTCGAATATCCCTATCCATTACTCCGTTCTATTTACTGAAGGGATGATCTCAGTAGGGGCTCTTATTTTATTTTATTATTTTATGGCCCTGATAAATTTTCCGAAGTATAGTGATAGCGGTGGACAGATGAAACATTTGGGGTTATATGTCGCAGGTGGGTGTCAAATACAGTCGTTTTGTTAAATATACATTTATGTGTGTTAGAAATGCTAGTAATTATTGTAAGCTGTTTTTGGAAGGGATTGTATCAATTGTGTATTAAGTAATTTTTAAGCTATAATGTTGATTTTGACTTATTGACTGGCATTTGGTATGAATCGTGCCGAATTCAGCAAAGGTCGTGGGTTGGATGCCCACCTTGAGACAAACATTTGGTGTGATCAACACTTATGTGGTTTGTTGCAGTGTCTGAGTGTAATATTGTGCATTTATGTTTATTTGTATTTTCTCTGTGCCTGATAATCTATAACAACAACGTGCTTAAGTTACTTAGTATGAAGTCAGTTCTAATATATGTAAGAGATGGTGTGAGAAAAAATTGTGTGATTTTTTAAACTAAAATTCTAAATCAATAAGATGTACTTAACGGCTTTTTAAACAAAAACCGGCGTATATGTGAAGTTTTATCTTATTATTTAGATTTTTTCGTGTTACAATGCAACAAACATACTTCTCACACATTCTTTCAACTTATAGCGTTTATATTACTTTATTTGTTTATAACATAGGTAATATGTTGACACCCATCTGCGACATTGTTGGAAGTAGTATAATAAGCTATAAGCAGTACCTACCTTAGTGCCCTAGTTCATTCCTACCTTCACAAAATAGCTATTATGTTTATTCCCTGATAATATGATGCATCTACGACACACAAAGTGTCTTTGTCCGGACTCAAATAGGGGATTACCTTGGAAATGGATTTCAACGTAATATGGTGTAATATTTCAATGGGTCTAGAGCGTCTTAATTTTATGACGATAAATTGTTTACTGAAAATAAGGTTTAGAAAACTTCTGTATGAGTAATGTGTTAATGTGTGTGTAATTCTTCGACCTAGACTGTGGAAGGTTGTGGGTTCGAGTCCCACCTGATTTTAGACGAGTTTTGTAAGTGCAATATTCACTTTCTGTATACATAAGCTCAAAAATGGCAAAGTAATTATCTAAAATACTTACATATTACGTGCAAAAATATTGATTTGTGATCATCAAGTGGCTAGGACTTGATTTTTATGATATGGTCTTTGCCCCGCAGTGGGACAGTACCTACATAGCCTGATTTTTAACCTAACTTTTACATCATTGGTCTCGTGAATGAATATTTACATAAAAAAATATAAGACAAATTTTCTGTAGACCTAAATTGAACTATAAAATTTTACTTACAGAAACACTTTTGCCGCAAAGTGAGCTCGAAATACGTACCTTAATAAGCATATTTTCAGGCGAAATTGTGCCCTGGCACCATTCTCTGGGCCACTGCGAAAGGCCCATATAAAAAGGCAGATAAACTTTGCTACAAACGCCTGGTTTCCCCAAACAATTATAATGGTAGTAATTCTGCCGACCTTACCGCGTTATCAGGAATGCTTTTTAGACTGTGGCTTAGATGAAAGCGTAGATGACTCAAAACAATGTAGATCATTTTTATTTGGATGACAATGACAAACATAATTACAGATGGTTAGAAAACAATGGAACATCATGCCACAAAATAATTAGACCCAGAAGATGACTTATTGATGTATACTTAGATACATGTATACATCGCTAGTTAAAAAGGCTTTGAACATATCCTCATGCTCATTTCAGCTTGATGATGACGGAAACGATGGCGTTCACCTACCTACATACGACGGGGGCAGCACAGGGAAAGGGAGGGGACTCACCAGGACCAACTCTCAGGACACACAATAAAAGGCACTTTATTCCAATAGGCAACTTTTTCGCGGCACACACAAATTGATACTAAAAGTAAAAATATGACTACATAATAAAAAAGAACAAATTCCAAATATAAAACATTCATATAAAACCATAAATATTACAAAACAGGTCTGTCGCCAACACAGCTAATAGACGTCAATGTTCTCCACACAGATTGGTTCTGTGTCACCCGAATCCAAGGAATTCCCGCGACCTTCACTAGATCGTCGGTCCACCTTGTGGGGAGTTTGCCACGGCTGCGACTTTTTTTAACGCGGCGTCCACTTACCTTTCCGCCCAAACGACCAACTAGCTGTTCTCCTCGCAATGTGCCCTACCCTTTGCCACTTCATTTGAGTCATATAGTTAGGATCTTCGACTAAAGTCTTTACAATGAACTATAGACTTGAACGACACTTGGATTCATGGGCTCAAGCATATTAATAATACTAGGTGATATTACAGAACAGCCACTATAAAACCAATAGTCCATCAGTATTTCGACTCTGGTAGTATGTATGTCCCTCTGGGACTCTTCCTAGAGGGACGTACATTGACATGACAGTATTTCGACTCTGGTAGTCCAGAGTCGAAATACTGTCATTCCACCTATCAAAAGATGAAGAGGATGGAAAAGATAATGAGAATGGACAGCGCAATTTCAAAATCGTCGCACGCCACGCTAATCCAAAGCCACGGCCTTACCTACTCACAGATTAACTACAACAACAGTCACCTTACGCAAACGTAATAACGGCTATTTTACAACGCCACCTCAGACCCTACATGCCGGACCTCAGAAATAAATAATTTCACATGTTATTCTACGATGTAGACTGATCGCTTTTGTTAAGGGTAGTATGATGTCCAATTAAAATGTGCCTTTTATCGCCGCTTGATAAATACAGTGTTATTAATTCGGAAGTTTTATTTGGGTTTAAATATAGGCGTTTCGTTTGATGTATCACTGCTTCTTTTGAGTTTGTTACATAACCACTGACTAGGCATAGAGAAGAACTTTGTAGAAAATATCGCATAATTTAGGCACGAGATCGAAACGATTACATAGATTAGGAATGCAATTGATTTTTGGAATACTGGACTTGTACTTAAACTGGATTGCGTTGGAAGTGGTTTATCTTTTTCCTAAAATAAAAGTAGGTATTATTTTTTTATTTAGCCGTTACTGACTGTCCCAGTGCTGGGCAAAGGCCTCCCCCAAAGTTCTCCACACAGATCGGTCCTGTGCCACCCGCATCCAAGGGTCTCTCCGCGACCTTCACTAGATCTACGGTCCATCTGGTATTGTTTTTTTTTATGTGATAGGTAGCAGACGAGCAGGTGGATCACCTGATGGTAAGCAATAGCCGCCGCCCATGGACACATGCAACACTAGTGGAGTCACAAGTGCGCTGCTAACCTTTTATCCCCTTCCCCCCCCCATCGGGGCCGCTCCGCTCGAGCGGAGTGATACCACTCCGCTCGAGCCGGCCCATTCATGCCGAAGCATGGCTTTCCCACAATTAGACTTAACTATACTTTTATTTATAGTGGACTTTATCACACTTCTCTCAACATAACTCATAGACATTGAAGTTGAATAATCGCCAGTAATTCACCAACTCGTCCAAACGTGGCGCCTCCCCTTAAAAGATAAGGGCAACAATTTGATACCACGTTGACCCTCGGGCAAACGGTTTTTCCGCCTAAATAAATGCTTTTATTACTGTCATTGATTGATTGGCGTTTTTATTATTTCGTGTACGATTTCATCTCGCGGATAATTGCTGGGTAATATTTATCAGGTTTATTAAAGGGTTGTTTGAGATGATATTACGGTTCGGAATAAATGGAAATGAATAAATGGAAGTGCCCAATCATAATGTACGGCTGTGAGGCTTGGATGCTAACTCTTAAGGAAGAGATTGGAGTTGGATTCTGGGTCCTGCACAATACTAGATGGAACCTGGAGGAGGTATTTCTTTTTTGGAATTGGGAAATAAATGTATTTTTAAGCATTTTTTATGAGATAGGTGGCAGACGAGCAAACGGATCACCTGATGGTAAGCCATTACCGCCGCCCATAGACACCTGCAGTAACAGTATAGAGTCACAAGTGCGCTGCCAAATTTAACCTCCATTTCTCCCAATTAGGTCTCCAGTACCTTCACTGACTCGACGAAACACAGCGCTGGCGCTGTATCATTATAACTAGTGGCCCGCCCTCACTTCGCTTCGGGAACGTAATTCAGAGATGAACCAATAGATGGCGCTGTGCTCAATTACATCGCGCAAGCGTTTCGTGTTTTCGGTTTACCTATAAGCCTTTTCGTTGTCTATAGAAGTTATCTCTTTATAAATAGTATAGAAGAAGAATAAGATAGATATATGCCCGTGATATTGCTCCGGTCGAGCCGTTCCATTCATGCCTAAGCGTGGCTCTCCCACGGTTAAAATAGATAGATTCTCATTTCGAAAATCAGTTTCGGTTACGGTTACGAATCTCCATATCATTCCTGGTTTATTGCCAGAGAGATTCGGATTTTGAGCCATAAATTAAGACTATCGCGATTTAGTGTTCGGCTGAAATTACGTATTAAGTCTAGAATTAGGTTTGGGTTTCGTATCTTAGACTTGAGTAATATGTTCAGAGAAGACGTACATATTAACTTGTCGGGCGATAGGATACGTATTTGCCTAAATATATTTGGTACATACTAGTAGAGGCCCGCCCTCACTTCATTTCGGGAAACTAGTTTCAAAATTTACCAACAGATGGCGCTGCGCGTCAGTTGGTTTACTTATACCTAAGAAAGAAAGCCTTGTCGTTGTCTATAGAATTTACCTTAGTTAATAAATGACAGACGACAAACATTATATAAACACGCAAGTACTACCTTCATGTTTAAGGACCCCGAAACTAAAGTACCTACATACGAGTATAGTGTCTCCGGTGAGAGTCCGCCCGTATGTCAAATTGTCAATTTTGACAAATCATATTCCGCCTATTGTTACAAAAGTTCGACTTTTTTTTGCTTAACGCTGACTGTACAATGACTGTACAAAACATTCAGTAATGATGAAAATTGATAATTGGATGGATTTCGTAGTGTTTTAGTACCAAATGACTGTACCACAACCTTGATTAACCGTGAGAGAGCCATGCCTCGGCATGAACGGGCCGGCTCGACCGGGCTGATACCACGGCCTTCTTTCGTCGAGTGAGTGAGGCCTATTTGGGGAGAAAGGTGGTTATAGTTTGGCTGTGCACTTATGACCCTCCTGGTGTTGCACGTGTCTAATGGGTGGCTGCATCACTATCCATAAGGTGATCCGTCTGCTCGTCTGACCTATCACATACTTTTAAGCATCAAATGACCTTAGTTATGACCTTAATTTAGTTAAAATTGTTAGTTATCCTACCAATAAACTGTACCTTCTACCTACCAAGCTGAACCAATGTTCAGTCGTATATACCATCTTTGATGTTTAATATCGAGTAAACCTTTTCCAACCCCGAGCTAAGATATAAATTACCTGTTCCGGAGCCTTTATTGGAACTCGAGGAATTAAGTTGTTTAGCTTCTTATAAATAGGAATTGAGAGTTAACCAAGCTCGACGAGAGAGGTTGATTTTTCTAGACTAACTTAGGGAATGGCTACTTTGCTATGGAATAAAATTGAAATTGCTTGTGAGTTTTAATTGAGTAACTGAGTTAAAATTTTAGTAGCGCGTTTTCTAGTGGAAGGATCGTCGTATATGGAAGGGAAAAGTACAAGTTTTAATATGTATTGTAATAGAATTTAGATTAGAAATAAGGAATCAAGAATTTAAAAATCAGCTGGACGAAAATGCTCATTATAAAATTGGAATATGATCAAGGATGTTTGCACAAAAAGGTTTTTTGTACAGTTTATTCATATTTTAAAATGAAATGCAACTAGGTTATGTAAAGATAAACAATCTATTGAAAACGTAGGTAAGTATAACAGGAAAAAAACTGTTCAGATACTGGTAACGTTATTATTGAAAAAAAGCTGCAACTTGCCAATAAATTGGTGGAGTGCCAACCATATTTTAAGTTAATATTGTCACAAGTGCTTATATTTTCATCCTTACTAACATTAGTAATGCGAAAGTAACTCTGTCTGTCTGTCTGTCGGTTTTTTTTTATGTGATAGGTAGCAAACGAGCAGGCAGATCACCTGATGGTAAGCAATAGGCCTGTTTCCAATTTTTTTTCTGATTAGTAATCAAAGAAGCTCTCCAAAGTAGAAACATCGGCAAAAGGTTACTCTGTTAGCATGAATATTCTCCGAGATATCACCATTCAAAGATCACATAAAATAAACCTTGTCAAAACGCTCCATACAACGGCCCTGCCACGCTGTGACGTCACAGCGTGCTAGTTTGTGTTCATCACGGGAGACCTTTGTTCGATATCTATATTAAATAATGCGTTTATGAAAATGGTTTCAAAAGAAAAGTTGCTCAAAATTGCATGAATTATCTAATTGTATATAATTATTTAGTAAATGTAATACTTTTAAAATCAAGTTACGTATCAAATTTAGATCTAACTTTAATTGACTGATGACAAAAAATATCAAACTATATTCTTGTATATAGTTTTTTTTTACCGTTATTTCTACATTTTATACAAAAAATCTTCCAATCTCTAACCTTGGAAACAAGCCTATTGCTGCCGCCCATGGACACTTGCAACACTCGTGGAGTTACACGCGCTGCCAACCTTTAATCCCTTCCCCTCCCCAGGTGGGCCCCCGGTACCCTCACTCCCTCGGCAAAACACAGCACGCCCAAACTACTGAACAGATTTGAATGAAATTTGGTATACAGATAGTCTAGACCCTGAGAAAGGACATAGGCTACATTTTATTGAAAATATTTAAATAATTAAAAATGCTACCCAAAGATACTAGTATTCCACGTGGACGAAGTCGCGAGTAACAGCTAGAAGATGTTATATTATATAATAGAATAGAATAGAATTGAATAGTGATCGAACTCACTTGGAAGTTCGATATATATATATATACATAGTTTTACCATACCTATCAAGAGTTAGTATTTAGTAAAATACCCTATTCATTATAATATTCTTAACTTTTGCAAACTAAGCTCAATTCATTCAATAAAGGTCTCGTTTCACAGAGAAGGTTTTGAAGGTAGAAATATCTTCACAATGCATTTTCAGGGGAAACGTAAAATGTAAATATCCCAAATGAAGGCTGAAATTGGAAATGAATGTAAAGAGATGAAAATTAACCTAGTTGACCGAAGCCTACTTTGTTCTCTCGGGCGTTTCCAAGGTACCAAAAACAGGGCTGTATCAAGGGCGTCTCAGTGTTTTGACGTGACGATCAGTCCATAGAACGCCTTGTCATCCAAAAGAAAATAGAAGGTACTATACTCTGATTCATAATCATGTAAAGTAAACTGACAGATGTCAATGTGTCATCCCCATACATTATCACACATGCAAAATGTCAAAATGCATAGAAACTTGTCATTTTCATGACCGCGCGGCAGATCACGTTGGACTGACCAAACTAAGTCTGCCGTAGGGGACTCAGTCAATGAGTGCAGCAGGATGAGCTCCTCTCCCCCAATTAGGCCTCCGGTACCCTCACTCACTCGGCGAAACATAGCGCAGGCGCTACTTCTTGCCAGTCTTCTGTGAGGCCGTGGGATCACTCCGGTCGAGCCAGCCCATTCATGCCGCAGTTTGGCTCTCCCACGTAAGTTACAGAGAATAATGAATTAACACGTATATAACTCAGGGCTGAAATGAAGAAACATTTACAGATATTTTCACGCAACATTAAGAAAATTAAGTTCTCTATAAACGTAGCTACTTCTATAATATATGACCAATAGATACCTACTTCTAATACTGAGGTAAAAAATTGAAAATTTCAAAATATTTTTAGCTGCCTATTACCGGTACTGGATTGGTAGAGTAAATTGTCATAGCAAATATTTATACTTAAGATGTTTCATCTTAGGTTTCAAGTGGATGACCATTAATAGAGCATCTCTTCTGGCTTCCAAAATATCTCCATGTAGATAGATTACGATTTTGGTAGTCAAAAAAAGAGTAACTGGCGAGTTTCTTGCCGGATCTTCTCGTCAGAATCAACTTTCCAATATCGGTGGTAGAATCGCATTATGTCTATTTATTTTTTAGTATATCTTATGTATCAAGATATATATCAATCTAATTTAAATTATACTAATTAACCATATACATATCTTTAAGTAGTTTTAAATTTTTCTTTATGTATGACGATTTGTAAGTGCTGTATAAAGAATATTTGACTTTGACATACCGTTTTTATTTTTGGAAAGTTTTGGAATCGTAGATCATAAGGGGTACTCAACGTAGCCTTCCGCCTGACTTCGTACATAAAGCATCTACAGCATAACTTTTATATCCGCTCACCTGACCCAAATACGGCCCTGAAGTTAAGGTAAGTTTCTCACAAATTGCCGTTTGCTGTTCTGACGACTTCCAAACGAGGGTCGGTTCGATTTGTTTGAGTTCGCTTTGAAATTGTTTCAACTTTCATTGCCTTTTTAAAGCACACTTAGAGTAACATGAGCGTTTTAAGTTTTTAAGTAAAGAATCGGTCTGATCCGATGAAAAGATTTAGGTTTTGGTTCAAGTTTTAGTTCAGTAAAAGTAACTTTTTTCATTCATTATTAAGTACGGATAAGGCCTAAGTGCCTTTTTAATGTGTAAAAGTTCAATAGGACTGACATTTGACTATTGGCTTAAACACAGCGTTACATTATTGCCTGAATGGGTATTCTTTTTTTTTGTATGAAACAACTTCCTTTGTATATTCCTTATCATGTTAAAAAGGCTTTAGGTATTGTTACCTTTTATGAGGGTTTTGGATTTAATACGACTAAAATTTAATGGTGTAGGTATATGGTTTAAGAACCAGGCCGTGATTTCGAAGTCCTGGATTCGTTCCCTATATTATATTGGATTTGAAGTAAGTTTGAAGATAAAAATTGGGATTGATCTTGGAAAACTTCCCCGTCGTCCACCTACTTAACTCGTAAAACGAGGTATTCGCATTCTGTTCCTGCCAGCTAGCTAGCGCAAATCGTCACTCCATCTGCTCTGAGGGCATCCCACACTACGTTTATCAAGATGCGGTCTCCACTCCAGCACTCATCAAAAGATTGCATCGGTCCAGAAGTACTGTACCCATTGAGTAGGTACCATTATTCATTATTCCAAAGTTTTGCATATGATCAAAAGGCCGTTTTACCCCGAGCTCGGCCGGCGTTTATCACTCGCAACAGATTCCTCTAAACATCGATCAGCAATGAATATTTCATGGAGCTAGTTACCCCACATATTACCGCACACGCTCCGTCGTCGATCGCACAACGCGCCAATCCATACCGTTCAAACGGTGCCAGATTGGAATACGTCTCTTTTGCATAGTGGCCAAGTTGTAGCTCTCAGCGGTTTATGTCCTAATACCACAAAATAATTAGGAAAGTTGCTGACAGAGCCCACCGGTTAGCAAGCTGAAGTGGCAATATACGAGGTACCTAGCAGACGAGCAGGCGGATCACCTGATGGTAAGCAATTGCCGCTGCTCATGTGGTGCTCACTTGCACACAGTTGAGTTACAAGTGCTTTTGGAGCCAAAATATTTTTTGAATGGGGACCACTAGATGAATAGAGAAAGCGGTAAACGAGGCGTGGGACGGCCTTCCGTGAGATGGACCAAATGACATTATCAGAGTTGCGGGTTGGATGTAGACCGCCAGATTGGAGGTCGATGGGAGAGGCTTATGTTCAGCAGTGAATGTCTTATGGTGGAAATGATGATGATGTAGGTATTAGGTATCTTTTGAGCAAAAAATATTTTTGTTTGTGTTCACCAATCCGCATTTAGGCAAGCGTAGTGATTTAGCTTAATTCCATCATAGTAGCGATGACTTGATGAAAAAAAATCGAAAGATTAGAATTAAAAAACATTGGATAGCTCCTGTTTACATCGTTTTTATTGGGTATTATTTTAAAAGTAGGTTTAGGAATAGCTTCAACAGAAATGGTAAGTTTTCTAGATCCCTCGACCACGAGCGCTCATAACTTGCGCCACGCGGCTGTGTAGTCACGATGCACCACTAAATCGGCATGCATTTGTTC
Source organism: Cnaphalocrocis medinalis (assembly GCA_014851415.1). Lineage (NCBI taxonomy): Eukaryota > Metazoa > Arthropoda > Insecta > Lepidoptera > Crambidae > Cnaphalocrocis > Cnaphalocrocis medinalis. The sequence goes on from CM026283.1 coordinate 15,958,304, forward strand.
GTGTAACGCCACTATTTATTCTAGAAGACTCCACTCCAGCTTGATCGACTCCAATTGAAGTGTTCCAGCGACTTAGGTTATAAAGTTTGTGATCGGCAGGCATTTGTATGGAAGTGCTGAATGTTTAACTGAGGATGTCAGGGTCGACCTTGGAAGGAAAGTTTTGGACTATGTTTAATTTATGTGTGCCGCCTGGTTAGAATTTTATTAGAGTTGGCCAAGAATCCGTGGAGAGTGACATGCTTAGTATCAGATTCCAAGATCGAGTGCGGAATTTTGAAATCCGGCGCAGGGATAAAGCTCAGGACGTTGGAGGGAGAGTATTGGAACTTGTGGAATTGAGCAAGAGGCTTAGCTAGGTGCGGTAGTGAAAGGTGGAGTAAAGTTACGACCAAATATTTGGTTCCAAATAAACATTTCTTCTTCTTCAAAGAGTGACCTAACACCGTCAAATGAAATTCAGCTCATCCAGTGGCAAGATGGGTCGACGATTTCACTAAAATCGGCGGACCACATAGATCCGTTATTTTTTTATTAAAAATAATTATTACCAGTTCCCCTTGCTACAACAACTTAAGCTACTTAGTATGAAGTCAGGTCAATGTTAAGAACGTTGTGAAAATTTATTATTATTTAAGTATTTATGTTTTGGTTGTTGACACGCCGGTACACCATCAGGTCTCTTTTTGTGACATAAGCAGTGTCTATAAGATGGCGTCTTCTATTTTTAACCCCCGACGCAAAAACGACGGGGTGTTATAAGTTTGACGTGTCTGTGTGTGTATGTCTGTGAACTGAACAGATTTTGATTTATTTTTTTTGTTCGAAAGATGAATAAGTAAGGATGAATGTAGGGTAAGTGTTCTTAGCTATGTTGGATAAAAATCGTTACAAGATGGCCGTCGTCACAAAGAATGGATTCTATGTTTTAACACAACTCCCACAGTGAGGATATCATATGAGTAGCAGAATATATTTATTGTGACAAATTCCAAATCCAAGATGGCCGCCGTCAGCAAATGAGTGTCGGGGGTTTTTAAATTTGAATTTTTTACACTTTGTTGGTGTTCTAGCAGGGCGGGATCGTAAATTTACAGTTTGAACCCAGAATTTCTTCATATTTGACAGCGCTCGCAACTGCCACCGGTAGGTACTCCATTCACTTCACTTGCTATTCAACCAACGTTTATTTACTACGACAGGCTGCGTTTGTCAAATGCCAAATCGAGAACGAAATCGAGTTTCGTTCGACGGCGTGACAATCAGCGCCTATTCAGTGCCCCTTTGTTTCTCGAACAAAGCTTCGGTTAGGAGTCAATTTGTTTAGCGAAACATTATAAACATCATTATACAGTCTGTGTTAGGGTATTTTGAAAGCGACTCGAGTGGAATGGCGAATTGTATTTGTTTAATTAGAGATTTGATTCGAAATGATCTAAAATTCTTGGGTCGGTGAGCTTCATTATACCTTGTTTGTTATATACCCTTATTTTTTAATTAAGTAGTACGGATTTTATCAGGAAAGTTCATATATAGGTACTTGAATATGACTTTTTTTCTGTCATACACATAAAAATGAAAAAGCGCCTGGCGCCTGCGCTGTGTTTCGTCGAGTGAGTGAGGGTACCGGAGGCCCAATTTGGGGGAAAAGGGGTTAATGGTTGGCAGTGCACTTGTCTTTCAGGTGTCTGTAAGCGACGGCAATCGCTTACCATCAAATGATTAGCGAAAAAATCGTGAAATTCTGGGACGAGTTTTTTGGGATGAAGGGGTTTTTTTATGTGATAGGTAGCAGACAAGCAGGCGGATCACCTGTTGGTAAGCAATTGCCGCCGCCCATGGACACATGCAACACCAGTGGAGTCACAAGTGCGCTGCTAACCTTTTATCCCCTTCCCCCCTGATGGGCCTCCGGTACCCTTACTCACTCGGCGAAACACAGCACAGGAGCTGCTTCACGCCGGTTTTCTGTGAGGCAGTGGTATCACTCCGGTCAAGCCGGCCCATTTATCCCGAAGCATGGCTCTCCCACAATTGATAAGGGGGCTATTACCCCTTGGGACTATGTGCAATCAAAGCCATTGTTTCTGAGCCCAAGGTATGGATGGTGATCCAGGATTTGCCAACTTTGATAGTTACAATGAAGCGATTGCCGTCTGACCATAACCCTAAATAGGGGAACCAGATAACAATTAACCGTCCAGAATCGGGTATCCACATTTTGAGGAAACTATCCTAACAGTATAAAGGATTGTGTCACTGGCAACACTGCATGTTCCTTGTTGTTGCAGACATTCTTAGGCTGTGGTAGTTGCTTACCATCAAGCGAATCTGACGAGCAGACGGATCACCAAATGGTTGTCGCCACCCATAGTCTCTATCCCTCTTTGCCCTCAATTGGGCCTCCAGTATCTTCAATAGACCCCCACAAGCTTTATATGTAAACTGAAAAGTCAACACACTTGCGCGATATAAGCGGCCTCCAGCGCCATCTATTGGCAAATATAGGAAGTAATAGAAAAAATAAGTCCCGAAAGAAATATTATTTATTCTATTTAAGTCCATACAGAACATTTGTGAATATCAACAGGTATGTAATTTAGGTGTTGGGTACCAATTCTCGCATACTCGACATTAAAGTCGTTTTAGAGATTTCATACATTTGTCCATACAAATCTCTAATTCGACTTCAATGTCGAGTGCACAAGAATTGCCATTCAGAAAGTCGATTTCTACTGAGAAGAACCAGCAAGAAACTTAGTTACTCTGAGGGCGCAAAAAACGAAGTGAGGTCGGGCTACTAGTAATAAATTTAATAAAGTAGCCTATATCGAATGAGCCGTCAAAATTTAATTTAACAGTATCCTGCACAATTTGTATGCATCGCTCAATAATACGCTTGTCTCAGTCGCCTTTGACGCTCGGCTAATGGCGCGCCTAATAGGCGAGGCGAGACGTGAAGAGAATTGCCTTCCTCGCCCAGATAGGACGAGATAGACATAGTGACACGTAGGTGTGTCTATTATGTAGTTATGACGTTTGACAAACCCTTCGTCGTCATTTCTGCCCTTCGATTTTGCCACCCGAGTGGTTAGCATTATTGTGTTGTGTCTATTTTTATTTTATTTTATTGCTTTCACAAAATCCCAATTTGGCACTGCTTGTCTTTTATTTTCTCGCCTAGATAGGACGAGATAGACATAGTGACACGTAGGTGTGTCTATTATGTAGTTATGACGTTTGACAAATCCTTGAAGATCATTTGCGCCCTTCGAGCTTATCGTTGTGTCTAGGACGAGATAGACATGGTGGAGTCGGAGCTTGGACTTTGACGGATGCTATGTATAAGGAGATCTAAGCATTTGAAACTTCGGCGGCGTGGAAAAGTAACTTTTTACCCCCTTTTAACCCCATGCAACCCCCTTTTCGCAATAAAAAGTAGCCTATGTTCTTTCTCAGGGTCTAGATCATCTGTAATACCAAATTTCATTTAAATCCGTTCAGTAGTTTTGGCGTGAAAGAGTAACAGACAGACAGACAGAGTTACTTTCGCATTTATAATATTAAGTTAGGATGTTAGGGATTTCCCGAGTTAGGAATGAAGTAGTGTTGCAAAGAATAGGAAAGAAAGTTGAAGTTCTAAGTACGATTAAAAGAAGTAAACTGGAATATCTTGGACATATAAAGCATGGCCCGAAGTATAATCTATTGCAACTTATAAAACAAGGCAAGATCCAAGGAAAGAGGAAGAAAAAAAAGAACTTCTTGGTACAATAAAAGCACCCGTTCTCTGTTTAGAGCAGGTGTGTCAATGTTTCAAGTCGCTATTATGATCGCCAACCTTCGTTAGAAGATGGCACTCAAAGACGAAGAAGACATAGTCACACGTAGGTGTGTCTATTATGTAGTTATAACAAACCCTTCATGGCCATTTCTGCCCTTCAAGTTTGTCACCCGAGTGGTTAGCATTATTGTGTTGTGTCTATTTTTATTTTATTTTATTTTATTGCTTTCACAAAATCCCAATTTGGCACTGCTTGTCTTTTCTTTTCCCGCCTAGATAGGACGAGATAGACATAGTGACAAGTAGGTGTGTCTATTATGTAGTTATAACGTTTGACAAACCCTTCGTCGTCGTTTGTGCCCTTCGAGTTTGTCACCCGAGTCGTTGGCATTAATGTGTTATGTCTAGCACTGCTCGCTTTGCCTTCCTCGCCTAGATATGACGAACGTGTGTCTATTATGTAGTTTTCAACCAAGCGCACACACACATACATACAAACACAAACACACACGCACGCATACACACACATTCAAACACACACACATACAAAATATTGTTGCTTTAATTTTTTACTGAACAATAGTTATCTAATTATATAGACAGATATTTTATCGCAGCACTGGAACACCTAATACAGGGTGTATCAGTGAACATTTACATCCCTTTAACCATGTGTTCTACTAACCATTCTGAACAACATTTTGTTCTATGACTTTTGAAAATTCGCATAAAAATTTTTCATCTCTCCATACAAAGTCGGTCACGTGACTTGGACATTTTGTATGGGGAGTTTTTTTTCGAAGAATTTGGAAAAGTTGTTGAACAAATGTTGTTCAGAATGGTTGCTAGAACACGTGGTTAAAGGGATGTAAATGTTCACAGATACACCCTGTATGTGCCCACGATACAGGGATCCCTAGTGTGGGAATTGCAGGTTAGATCTCCTGTAACCTTATATCACTCTAATTTATTTAGGTTTTTAAGTTTAGTTTTAAGGGCCGATTAATACGAAAATAATACGACCGATCTGATTTACCTACAAAGTAGTAAGGACCTTCCCTTTACGATGTTAATCAGCATTCACATCACATTTGCCGTCCATCAGCATAACGTGCGTCCTGCCTCAGCGCCCGCAATGACACATTGCGGCTGGCCGGACCGGTGACGCGTCAACGATAAGATGCATGCATAGCTAATCTACCGGCTAGATATCAAAATGGACATTGTGGCGTTTCAACATCGTCGGTGATCGGATTAGGTAGTGCAATTTAGGGTCAACGTCTTAAAACATTTTTATTATTGTGAATACGCCCGCGAGATTTCAAAATATCAGTAATTTCAAAATATTCTATACGTGTAAATACATTTTATCTTATCTATTACTATTAATAAAGGGTTAATTTCAATTGACAATAACGACGCTTATTTATACTTCGAAAAAGCGTAACATGCGTTGGATAATTGTTTTGGTGGGTTTTTTTAACCTCGTTTATTCCTGGCGTGGTCTCAATACCAGTTCTTATTTTTTAAGGACAGTTGTTTTGGCAACTTATCTATATGGATTTCAGTATATTGCACCTTGCCTTTACTATGCAAATCCTCCAATCAGTATTAACGCGCATCAATCGCTCCTGCGCTCGCTCGGGCGCGCACTATGACACTGCGGCTGGCCGCACCGGACGCGTCTCCATAGAGCGATTAGACGCATGCATAGCTAATGTGCCGGCTAAGTTTCATTATGTCGTCATGAATCGCCACAACTATATATATAGTAATAAAACGGGACCTAACGCGACGTTTATTGTTAAGTTCATTGTATTGTAAGTATTATCTACTTTCTTCTTTTTGGCTACGTTGCAGCAGATGTGATCACAAGCGGACTGGCGGTACACGGCGTCGTCTGCTTGGGTCCGGTAGCGAATCTTTAGACACCCTCACGTTTTGATTTATTAAAAGCTACATAATTCCTAGTTTAGGTGCGTATAGTCAAAATTTGTCCTAAAAAAATCTCCGGAGGAGATTCTGACATAGCCCGCCAGCTCCCCGGTAGGAAGGTATGCATAAGGAGGCATTCCCCAGCGACAGCAAAAAAAGCAGTAAAAATAGTATAAAACTGTCTTTTAATAGTAGGGGTTGCAGCTCTATGTAGGTGATTCCTCTATGTAAGTACCCGGCAAATCATTGAGGTTCATCACCAAACCATTGAAGGACTTCATTACATTTTATGAATAGACTAAACATCATTCGTTCAATTTGTAGTATTCTCTGATTACAATAAATTTAATTGGTCTCAAAAAAAAAAAACACTCGAAAAGTATCATATTTTTTTAAATCTCACTAACTTTAAAAATACAATTACAGATCTGGGAAACAAAACGCACAATGACGTCATGTAATTGAATTGAACATTGAATCGTTGCGGGAGTATCTCTTTCCAATTTGGAACCGAATATTGGGGATTGTTTCATTTGAAAAATAATTTTTGAAAGGGTCGTACTGTATCTTTGGGGTTTATATCGAATTGGAAAAGGTGGGAGCAATTTATTTTGGACAAAACTTCTTAAGAATACCTAGTTTGTTACGGGGTCCTCTTACGCTACTCATTTTAGCATCTGATTCCCGGTTACGTACAAAGCTACCCGTTAGCTGAAATGAAGATGTAATTCAATAGGCTACTTAGAAAAACAAATTTACTTACTTACATTTATTGGGTTCCACGCAAAAACAAAATGGCGTCGATTACTAGTATGTGACGTGAGAGATTAGTTTGCGCAACTCTGTCACTCAGGCGCTGACTTGCAGAAGTTGAAAATCTAGAGCTTGTCCAGATGACGCGTGTAAGTTACGCGTTTTACTCGCGATTTGTAGTTCATTGCAGTTTACGTTTTGTGTCGTAAAAATCCTATTAAATTAAAGAGCAATGAACAACAAATAGCGTGTAAACGTGTCATCTGGACAAGCTCTTTGACGACGAAGCGGGGTGGACAATTTGATAGTGAACGATAGCGCAAAGGGAATCCTATACTACTAACGCACATGACAGACAAAAATACATAAAACGTTGCTATGGTTAAAGTCATGGCAATTAGGGTTAGGTATTATATTAAACGTGCACAAAGCATGAAATATCATAATATTTATTGCTTTATAATGATAGGTACGTACAGGAGGCCAATTCTCGGTTTTCGCCTCCTTTGTCGAGTCGACTTCATGGAACGCATAGACCAATAGGAGAACAAAATAAGGAATGTCGACTGTAATCTGTGTTATCCTATCGGTTGGCGTTCCATGAAGTCGACTCTACATAGAAGGCAAAAACCGAGAATTGGCCTCCAGGTATTAAAATATAATAGAGTTCGCATTAAATATCGGTCCTTGCGCAATTTTTAAAATTAGATAATGTCCTTTGACAGATTGTAACCTGATATGTGGCTAGTACACAATGCATTTCATTATTGTTTCAAAGTATTCAAGTCAATACTTATAATTTATCAGCAACTTTGACTCAAATATTAAATAAAATATTATTTGAGCTGATTTTGATACTTTGTTAATGGTCGTCTGTCTATCATTCTCAGAATTCAAACTCCGAGTTATATCTTTGTTCAGAAGTTTGGGACTTACTCTGACGCTTGGTTTGACTTTAAGTATGAAATTACGTTAAGAATTTATTGGTATCTAATAATGTTAATAAGTTTTAACTCAAGTTACAAGTTAGATACATATAGCCACACACCTGATAAATATAAAGAGTTATGTATGACGTGTTGTGTGATTGTCCGGATAGCGCATTTGGCACCTTGCTTCATACACCAAAGGTCCCATGGCGTTATCCAGGTTTTGACAGGGTGTTTTCACATTGATGTAGATGAACACTTATGTTTGTTCAGTGTCTGGGTGTTATACCTTTACCTATATGTATGTACTAGGTGGTCTGCCCTTACTTCGTTATGTGACGTAACTTAGACCAGTACCAATGGCGCTGGGTTTCAATTGCATCGCGCATGTTTGTTTTCCTAAAGCCTTGAAGTGGACTATAGATAAACCTTTTTATACTCACTTATTTTATGCGCACTTGTGACTCTACTGGAGTTGCAGGTGTCTATGGGCGGCGGCCATTGCTTACCATCAGGTGACCCTTCTGCTCGTCTGCCACGTATCACATAAAAAATAAAAACCTTTCCCTGCTGTAGCCAAAGCTGTTGGAGAAGAATAATACTAAAAATGCTCTGACACAGCAGTTATACAGTGTGTATCAGTAAACACATGAAATTTACCTTAAGTTTCATATTTTTTACCTACACCTATTCATAAGCGGTCAGATAATTACAAAACCCTTACCAAAAAAATCTACCGGCCTCTGTCAAAAATCGGACATACCCTAATAAAAACCCCCAATGAAAAGGGGGTCCAGTTTCCCATGGACGGTAAATCCAAAATTCTCTTTTTATGTTACAAACAATATTCCTTGTACGTATTTTTCACTTTAGTGATGTTACACAAATCGAATTTGTCGATTAATTTAGGTATTTACAATAATATCAGTTGTGAAGTTAAATTAAAAAAACAAGCTGAGAGTAGGTATATCGGTCAGGCATTAATTGTGTGATGGCAGACGAGCAGACAGATTACCTGATAGTGTAATTACGTACAGAAGTTAGATTAACGGAACATGTCAACTACTATTGTTTCATTATTGTGGCGAAAAGAAAACAGCGTTTCAGGGGGGTATAGAAAATATATTTTCAAAAACGAATAGAAATAACTAGTTTTCTTACATGAGTAGGCCAGATGTCCAAAATACATGGTCCGTCAAAGGATTTTTCTTTTTCTAAATATCTTGCCTAAGCAGCAAGGAGGTATGTCCTTAATATGTAGTTGAATTTTCTTTCAATGATAAATAGATACAGGTATTTCCATAGACGTTCAAAGTGACACAGCCTTAAAAGTTGTGAATAGGTACTAGGTACTAAGGCAATACCAGGGGTGCTAAAAAGTCTTGCAGGAAAAGTATACGCGGCCAGAGTGCTTTAAAAGAAACGAAATTTACGATCGAATCTTTATCCCCGCGCCTTTCATAGGTACGTGATGTGCGTTTGTTTTAGAGTAACAGTTATATTTTCATTAGTTACTGGACGATTCCGATTAAAGCCACCTATTTCGATTCTAACTCCAGGGGCATCACTAGTCATGAACAATATCCGTATTTTTCGCCTTCCCTGCTTCGGGTAAGGACGGATAATCCGCGCTCAGTTGTGTCAGACACGAGCGAAAAAATAAACATCCTGTACACATAGCGTTTAACTGTTTATTTGGGTTTGGGTTACACTTATTAACTTACTTAATTTTTGTTTATGCTGGTAAAGGGACTTAACTTACAATACTTATGGTCACACTCAGAGACGTCGGTGAGCTTTATCTTTAATCTGAAATACAGGATTATCATATCTAAGGGTCCAGTCCTCCCTAATATTGTATGTTTCTGATTTCTACGTAACAACGGTCATCTCTGTTAAATTATAAGAAGCTTGTAATGTCCGGTGGAAAATAAAAAAAAATTATATCTTACTACGTTATTTGTAAAGAAATAAATTACGAAAAGCGTCACAGATTCGCGATTTTAACAACAATTGGTCCTCTGTACAATTAATGTCATGAAATTAAGCAAAGGCGAACCATCTAATATAAAACAAATATCGTTGTTATGCGCATTATAATATAAAAACCGTGTTTTTTTCTTAACTAGTTTAGATAGTCTATTCGTATTATTTAATGTCCTTAGTCCACATAAGTCCTTACGCCTGTCCAGGTGTCCCGCCCATCTCCGTTTCAGCCCGCGTACCCATATCCCAATTATTAATTTTCCCGTGTCCCAATTATTAAATACGTAAATACCTATACAAGTAAGCCAATATCCTCAAAAGCAATCAAACTGTAATGGCGAAACCGACCACCGTCAGATCAATTTAAAGCGACCCGCCTGGACTCCCGGGAGACGACTGGAAAAGAAATTCCATTCAATACAATAGTCTAGGATCCGGTGGAGAAAAATACTCTCATTGTTATTTGGTACAAAGATAGACAGTATTAATAATGGCAAAGCTTTCCGTCTGATTGATTCGAATAATGGAGGCCACGTGCAGGAGGCCGCAGCCGTGGCAGGCCTTCTACCAGCCGAGCTAACATGCGCGCCACGAGATAATTTTGTCAACACTCGTATTGTGTCGGCGTAAGTCGCTTCTCGCTCACCTGACTGAGCGATGAGCGGGATAGAAGGATGCGCTTTCGCGAACGAGAGTCGACAAAATTTTGTCGCGGTGCGCATGTTAGGTCTACAGGTGAACTGACGATCTAGTGAAGGTCGCGGGAGTCCCTAGGATCCGAGTGGTACAGGACCGATCTGAGTGGAGAACGATGGAGTACATAAGTAATATGCAGGATGTCTTAATTAAATAATTCATCGAAGGGTTCTGGTGGTACTCGAACCCACGACCTATATACCGGGTGGCTGTTCTACCAACTAAACTAACCAAACCCCGTAATAAGCCGACGAATTTTGTAAGTTCTTGATACTGTTAGTTTAATGGGTAAAACAGCCACCCGGTATGTGGAAGGTTGTGGGTTTGAGTCCCACCTAAACCCTTCGATGATTTTTTGAAGTGCATTATTTACTAAAGAATAAATCTATACTATTTATAAAGAGATAACTTCTAGACACAACGACAAGGTTTACAGGTAAACCGAAAACACGAAACACAAGTGCGATGTAATTGACGCCCAGGGCCATCTATTGGTTTAGTTTGAGACTACTGTCCCGAAGCGAAGTGAGGGCAGGCCACTAGTTGCGAATAATTGCTATAACAATAATATTATGACGTTACCTGAGGTAACCTTGGTGAGGGTACATTTTTCTGCAACGGCTCCCGTACTACAAGGTAAATATTAATCCCCCGTCTCTTCCAATTTCGAGAAAACACCTTAATTTATTATTAATACGGTCGTAGATAAAGACGAACAAAGCAATCATGTTGAACCAGGGCTGTTATAGTCATGTTCAATCAAATGATTGGTCGAGTATTTGCGATCGGAACATTTCCTTGTAACCGAATCGCGATTTTGTACCTATCAGTTTAAAAGTTATATTTCCCTGACTGGAGTGAATCAGGGCTGTCAAATTTCACCTCAACTATTGCTGTAACAGTCTAGAGTTGGATAAAACAAAGAAAGTTTGTGGCTTGTCTGATGGACGGATTCTATTTCGGGAGCATCGGAATCAGCCGTTTGGTTGGCGAATACTTTTGCTTTTTGTCGTTTAGATAGAGACAAAACACTTTTCGATATTTGATTAGATCTCAGTCTAATCGTATTATTGTTGACTGTAGAACAATATTAAAGGTAAGGTGACAATGTTTTGAATGGCCCGTTGGCGCATTTGATAGTGACTCTGCCTCATACGCCAATGATCGGGAAATCAAGATACTGAAAAGCAATAAAGTGTTTACGTGTCTTTAAATGAAAGCCTTAAACATCAGTAGCTTCAAAAATTTCATCGGGTAGTTTTTTTATGTGATATGTGGCAGACGCGCAGACAAATCACCTGATGGTAAGCGACTGTCGCCGCTCATACCCATACACAACAGTGGAGACACAAGTGCGCTACCAACCTTGTACCCTCCTTTCATTTCGCTTGAGCCTCCGGTACCCTCACTCACTCGGCGAAGCACGACCGCTACTTCAAACCGGTCTTCTGATACCATGGATCAGTCCCGACAAGCCAGCCTAATGCCAAAGCGTTGCTTCCCACTTCCCTCAAGACACTGAAAATCATCAAAGTGTATGCGTTCAAAAACCATACCATAATATAATAGTAGCTTTTGAGGCAAGTATTGCGCATGCGTGAACCCAAACATTATCACTGCGTATTCCTAAAAAGTAATTACAAAACGTTTATGATAATCTCTACTATAACAAAGTGGGAAACCTAGACATTCGCTAGTTAACATCGCAGGAAGGCCGCTCCCATAAACGGGGTCCCAGGATATTACGTGTAATGGATTGGGTACCCTGTGTAAAGGAGAGAGTCCACTTCCCAGTGCGGGCATATTGTTTAAAGTGATATTCATTTCCAGTTATAGCTTTTTAGAGGAAATAAACTTCATTGAAATGCATTTTTTAGGTTGAAGATTGTATTAAAGAAAAATATAATCTCTCTCTTAAAACCTTTTTTTGCCCTCATTGGCGTTGCCAAATTTGTCTACAGATTATCATCAGGTGATCCGTCTGCTTGTCTGCCACCTATCACATAAATTAAATCTTACTTGCCGTTACGGTACACTTCATGGGGGATGGCTGACTCGCAATTGGCCGCTTTTTTCGTTTTCGATGAGTCGATTCTTACAAGTCTCCCTTGCGACGATACCAGCGCCGCCAATTGATTTATATTAATTGTGAGGATTATGAGAAACCTATATTTTTTAAATCCTTTTATGAAAACATAAAGAACTTTAATGAAAAGGGCTTTTTCCTTCCTTAAAAGCCGGCAACGCATTTGTGAAGCCTTAGGTGTTGCAGATGTATTGACATCGTCTCCCATTTGGGGAGACGGTGATCACTTACCATCAGGTGAGCCGTCTGCTTGTTTGTCCGCTATAATGTATTAAAATATTCACAAAAGCGTTGGAAGCACGGCTCGTGTGCTCAGAAGTAAGTGGACTCTCTCCTTAACAGGGTTAATACGGCGCATGATAATGCCATCTGCTGAACTTATCATCATGGGAAAGGCTATTTGTTTTAATGGGGGCTAGGTTTAATTTTAAGCCCCGTTTTGCTGATGAAGGGTGCTAGTGAGACCGAGGCGAGTCGCACCTTCGGAAAGTAAAGTAAAGCTGGCGGCATGAAAGAATAGCAATGACCTTGAGTGCGCAGAAACCAATTTTAGTAGAAAGTCTTCTTTTTTACAAGTGCGCAAACTGACACTTTTGTAACGGTCATCGCTATAGGTAGATGCCTCTGACTATATTCTCAGGGTTATTCTTATCGAGATATCATTATGGAGCCAGTCTTTGAATTCATAGTCCGTACGTACACTATCGAAAGTTAAAATTTGCGTTGTTTTCTTTAAATTGTTTAATTGTGATCAGATCATAAAACTAAGCAATGTTTAATAAATTCGAAACTTACTTTTTGCTTGACCTGGGAATCAAACTCAAGATCACGATCTGGTACTTAAATAAAGGCGATCTAAGACGTTATAAAACGTTCGGTATTGGTTACAAATTCTCTGCAGGTCAACCTTTATCTTTTTTTTTTCATTGACCCGATATGGCGCACGTCTTAATGCAGGGGTGAGCTTTTTTTCTTGGCGCATGATGATGATATAAAGTTTAAACATAGGCTTTTAGCTAAAGTTTATGTTATTTAGAACTAGCTGCTACCCGCGTCTTCGTCTGCGTAGAATAGTATCTTTGGGTAGCATTTTTACTTAAGTATTTATTAATTTTACTTATTTCACCACTCCTTTTAACCCTTTACGCAATAAAATGTTGTATGTTCTTTCTCAAGGTCTAGACCATCTGTATACCAAATTTTCTTTCAAATGCGTTCAGTAGTTTTGGCGTGAAAGAGTAACAGACAGACAGACAGAGTTACTTTCGCATTTATAATATAAGTAAAGATTAATTTTAGATTTCAACACATCAGTTCAGTTTATATGAACAATTTACAGCCTGAATGTACCTATATACAAATTCTAGCTAAACATGTATGGATCATATTACAAAAGTTTAATTGTCAGCCATTAGGCCTGAAACATATTAACATAAACAATCCCTGTAATTGTCCACGTGCACCTAGGGTTGTCACTAACGTGATGTTTCTTAAAATCTTGGAATATACTTAAAACCCTTAAATAACGGGAGCTACGATTTACCTACCTACAAATAAATTCAAAATAATGTTGATTGGCACAGGTTTATTACACAACACGTCTTACAAATAAAAATCGCTATAAAAAACTAACTCCTTAATTTTGATGTATAAGTTACATGCAATTATGTAGGTATACGAGTAATTATTATGTGGATAAATAAATCAAAAAATACATAGACATATTATCGTGAATCTATCAAAGGGATCGAAAAGATGATTTTGACCAGAAGATCCCGCAAGAAACTCGCCAGTTACGTCCTCATACCCTTCCACAGTCCGTCCTTCTACAGTCCAATGCATTTTAATACTAATTTTCAAATATCCTATCAAATATGTATTTCTGCCAGCCCTACAAAATGATACACAAGAAATAATTAACAGAATGAACATCGTAAAACACGGGTATATTATCAGGAGCCGATCTGGAGCGCAATTACGCGTAGATAACGTTTTATAACAGCTGTAAAAATTGCTATAAAACTCTCAGCGACTGCGTAAGTGATTACTCGGATGTCTGTGATTAACAATCTAGATTAAATCATTTCAATTGTACAAATTTATACTATTTATGAAGAGATAACTTCTAGAGACAACGACAAGGCTTATAGGTAAACCGAAAACACGAAACGCTTGCGCGATGTAATTGGACACAGTGCCATCTATAATTGATAAAGTCTAATCAATCTCAGCTGTAGCGTAGCGTGATGTGAAAATATCTGGACTAAACCAACCGGCAGTAGCGTAGTGGCAAAAAATAGGGACTGACACATAAAGCTGACTCAGCCTTGATTTTGAATTTAGAAGAGTTCGTTGACATATGCTAGGGTTGTTGCCCGGCATGAGTACATAAGCGCGCGGCCTCTACCATAGACCTCGACATTTTGACAATCTTATGTCATAAGTTAGGATTAATGTGGTCGAAAAGGCGTTTTGTGCGCATGGTCTGCTCCGGGCGGCACTTTTGAGGAGGCGGCTAAACCTTCTGCTTCTTTCTGGGGATGAGAATGTAATGTGGACTCTTGTTTCCGCACTTAGAATTAAAATTAGTCCATTGTACGTGTAGGATGTCCCAGGAAGTGAATTACGCGTACACATCTGCCATGTGGCGAACAGGTTATGATGTCGGACGGTTCCGGGGGTTCACCGGCTCAAACCTCTGGACACCCTCTTATAGTTTAAGGAGGACCCATGATAATCATCACGGAGACTTTACGCTCCACGATGCCCCCCGAAGGGTCCTGGCTAATTCTTCAACGCAAAAGCGCAGAAGCGTCCTGGGAACTTCACAGGCTTCGCGAAGTGACCTCGCAGGATCTCAGGATTTCCTCCCGTTTGCTTGTCACAGCATGGTGGTCAGATAAATTGATATGTGATATGTGCATAATAGTATTACAAGGTAGCCGCTGAAAACCAGCGTCGGGACAGGTCACTCGGACCTGCACCGACAATTTGCTGAGCGGCTGCCTATTTGGCGCATTTAATATTATTATAAATTGTTCTCTCTTCTTTTGTGTGTGTATGTTTTTCTTTTTTATTGTGTGTATTTTACTGTGTGTGATTTTGTGCCAAATAAAGTTTTGATTCATTCATTCAATTCATTCATTCATTCATGATATAACTACCTACTTGATTGCACATTAAAAAAATACATGAGTGAAAAAGCAGCAATAAACAGTACAATAAGGCGGTCTTATTGCAAGTAGCGAATTTAATAGCCACAATTCAAAACCTATAGTGTGACAAAGCTATTTGAGGCCTCATAAGTTTTCATTTCTCTATCTCCACAAGCAAAGTTCGTAGCCATCAAAAGAAAAATATAATAAGAAAACATTCGCCGATGCTATTATTCGCGTAACACTGTTAGTGGCCCACGACTGCGCCCCCTGGCGGCGCTGGAGTGAGGTAATTGGCAAATTGAGTTGCCCCCTCGTGATCTAAGTAGCAGCTAAATGTAATATCATTGATGGTGTTACACGCTGGGTAGAAAGAACTATTTGCTGTGCTGGAGAACAGTGCTTTTCAAAAAATACTTTTTATAAACGAGACTAAACGCATGGATATTTAGTTTAAGTACATATATTATAGCAATTACTGCTTGACGTTTCGACTGCGTAACAACAGCCATAGTCACAAGCGGACTCGGTGTCCGCAACGCGAAAGTGCTTTTCTAGTCGGTTTTTCATGTCAGACGAGCAGACGGATCACCTGATGCTAAGTGACTGCCGCCGCCTATAGACACCTGAAAGACAAAAGCTGAGTCACAAATGCGCTGTCAACTTTTAACCCCCTTCCCCCATTGGGCCTCCAGTACCCTAACTCAATTTTGTGAGGCCGTGGATATATAATAGTGCCCAAGTGTGTACGAAAAACACAGGTGCACTCTCTATTCTCTTACCTCTTAATTTGAAGGGACATTTAAGGTAATAGGGACACTAGTAAAGTAAGGTAATAGACGACAGATGGCAAATGAAATTCATTGCAAAACCTCTGAGTTAATGGTAGAAATGAGCACATTACATTTTTTTATATGAATTTGGTAGCAGACGAGCAGGCGGATCACCTGATAGTAAGAAATTGCCGCCGCCCATAGACACATGCAACACCAGTGGAGTCACAAGTGCGCTGCTAACCTTTTATCCCCTTCCCCCCCGATGGGCCTGCGGTACCCTCACTCACTCGACGAAACACAGCACAGGAGCTGCTTCACGCTGGTTTTCTGTGAGGCAGTGGTATCACTCCGGTCGAGCCGGCCCATTCATGCCGAAGCATGGCTCTCCCACAGTTAAAACATTGGAAGCCGCACGATTGTACCCACAGAGCTTCCATCCCTATTGAACCCTTAATAAAAGTATCAAAATGTAATAAATTACGGAAAATCTCCAACCTGACTCTTTGATTTTTACCAAGAAAATATAATTATTTTGTAATTAGGAAATTTTCTGCGTCCAAAATTCCCAAGGGGCGCTTAAGTACTCTTGATGAAGGGCAGGATTACACTTCCGACTGCCGGCTACCGCCAATATGGCGGCTTGATGTTGGCGCTGCCAGGATTATAGTATCGAAGAGGATTTAAAAATCACGCCAAGTTTCAGTGCGACCTATGCATAGAGGGTTCTAGACATGCAACTGTTAATTAAAGTGTACAGGGCCAGCTAAAACCAGTGCTGTCAAACACCTTAAGATGAATATCAGTTGAGGAAATTTGCCAGATTGTGGTAACCCGATGTGTGTCTGTCTGTACACAATGACAGCTTAGGATTTTTTTTATAAGATAGATGGCAGACGAGTATGTGGATCACCTGATGGTAAGCGATTGACGCCACCCATAGACACCTGCAATACCAGTAGAGTCACAAGTACGCTACCAACCTTTAACCCCCTTTTCCCCAGTTGGGCTTCCGGTGTCCTTACTCACTCAACGAAACACAGCGCAGGCAATCTTTCTCGCCAGTCTTCTGTGAGGCCGTGGTATCAGTCCGGTCAAGCCGGCCCATTCATGCCGAAGCGTGGCTCTCCCACGGATAAAATTGTGTAGTGTTAATAATAATGTCCCGTTTTTAATCTTTAGGCGCGGAATCCTAAAAACACCTAACGATTTTATAAAGATGGGAATATTTTATAAAGAAATAAGAAAAGATCAATGACCTATACAAGGTAACCATTTTTGGAGGATTTTATCTTTTTTTTTTATTGAAGTACTTTACAGTTATAGTAAAATTGCTATGTCGCTCCACGTGTGCTTACATAATTGAAAATATTAATCTAAATTGTGTGGTGTGCTTGCTTAGTTGTATTTATGCTTTGTTTAATTTATATTTTTTTCTTGAGTGGAGGTGTATAGGGCCTCCCTCTTTGTGATAATTTTACTTTCTCATTTTCAAAGAAGTGAGTGTCAACTTACTTCTTTGAAAATTCGAAATTGAAATTGAAAAATGAGGGGAGTGTGAGTCGAATGAGTGAGGGTACCGGAGTCCCATTTGTGGGGGTTAAAGATCAGCTGATCCGTCTCCTTGTTTATTACCCATGATCATCATTTCAGCCAATAGACGTCCACTGCTGGACATAGGCCTCCCCCAAAGTTCTCCACACAGATCGGTCCTGTGCCACCCGCATCCAATGGACTCCCGCGACCTTTACCAGATCGTCCCCATTACCCATGATATAAAAAACAAAAACAAGATTTGAACCATCTATGGAAATCCAAAAATCTATAATCCATGGTTCGCGTTTTAGGATTAAATGTCTTCAATCCTGAAAAAAGTGAAGATGGTAAGTATTCTATACGGTTTGTCAACCACCCCTCTTCTAAGAACCGCCATTTCAAATTTAAACAACCACCCAACGTGCACAGACAAAGATTAAACTCTAATTCCTTTTATCATCGCTTCACAAATTAGATTTTACAAAGTTTCCAAGTAATAGGTGTATTCCGCTAAAGTGTTCCGTACATTAAGTGATTACGTGCGGATGTTCCGCCGGCACTTCGGATCCGTATCCGCGATGGTATCACTTTCATGTTTCGGATACGTGCCTGTATCATGGGCTCGGTGAGTGCTGGTTTATTTGTCTGTGCGATAAAATGTACGTTTAAAAGCCTTTAAATCTATATCTTTATTGTTGTTTTAGTCTCTTTTTGGATTAAGCCCTTTCAGCAATCTAGATCGACAAGATTGATAGATAGATTTAAACAATCTTTATTGCACAATAGTTGTAGACTATTATTGCAACGCGAAAATTTTATGTTATGGTGAAATTTTTAACTATGCCTTCAGGCTCAATTGTCGTATAAACCGAAACCCTACTTTTCAGGAGAGACAAAAAACGTTTTATTTTTTTATAAATAATTGTATCTTTTTTTATTTTAGAAGTTATATATTAGAAAAAATACCAATGCGTTGAAAGAGTCTAAATATTCAAAACATGCCCTTATTTAGTAGTTTTCAAGTAAGGTAGGAGTTACGTCTTTAAACAAGGGTTTTTGCTCGACCCTCAATCACTAGGACAAAAACGACAATTAAAAGGACATTACCCAAAACACGTCTCTTCTGCGCATCTGTCTCTATCATTTAGTCCAAAACATGCTGAGATAACTGCAAACGCGCTTGATTGTGTACGGAATAACTGCTGAGTTTCTTGCTGGTGTCTTCTCGGTAGAAAACTACATTGGTAGCTTACATAATATTCGACATTCATAAATGTTCTGTACGGACTGAAATTAAATAGAGAATATTTCATTCATTTCATTTCATTTATAAGTTTTCTGTATGGACTTAAACTGAATAAACTATTTTCATTTCATTTCTGAACGTTTAGCTCACAATACTCGTATAGATATGATAGGCAGCCAGCGTAGTCTGATTATTTTCTGGTAAAATATTCACCGTAGTCTGATCATTATTATTATTTCCCCAGACTTTATTCACAGGACAACTCAGCTTTCAATACAGCACATGGCATTAGTGATGCTGAACAGTCGATAGTTTAGTCAGTGTCAGCCTAAAGTCTGGGAGTTGGTGGTCTTGTACCCCCGTGCCCTTGAATGCACGTTAAGCTGTTGTCCTGCACCTGAACTCTCTTCGGTCGTGTCACACTGATGATCCATCGAATCAAGAGGGCAAGGGAATAGAGAGTGAACCACTGTGTGGGTATACAGGGTGTAACAAAAAGGGGGTATCATCCCAAAGTGAACCGATTCTGACACACTTTACAAATCTCATACGAGTATTAGAGTTTTTAACCTGCCAAGTTAATATTACAATTATTAATATTTAATTGAAATCAGATTTTTTGTGAAATCCATTTCAATTCGCACATCACTAATGAGCAATCAACTGATAGGGATATTAAGTAACCTTTGACCGCTCCTTTTGAATAGTTACCGCCCCTAGCATTCCTGACAATTGTTTGCATACAACATTTTATAAATGAATTACGGTAAGATTGTTCATCTTTTCCAAAATTATTTTTTTATTAATTTGAAACTTTGCATAAAGAATCTACACAAGATACACATTATTTCCCTTTATGGTTGATACACCCTTTTTGTTACAGCCTGTATAGTTGAGCGTTATAATACATCCTGAGTGGCTGATCATATTAGTTCTAAAGAGTCAACAATAGTATCGATAGGTAAATAATTTACCTATCGACAACATAATTTACCTACATTACAATTATTGTAGACACAATACTGTCGATAGGTAAACGCCAATACTATTTTTATTTAATTCATTATTTATTTATTTTTCAATTGACAGTATCGGGCGTTAAACTCTCAATACTATCAATAGTATTGCGATTTCTAACAGTATCTATGCTATCAGAACTTAGCTGATTTTAATCGATAGTGTAAAATTATCGACACCACCGATAGTATACATACGTAAAACTATCGATTGTATTGGCGTTGTCAATATTCCTCAAATTTCCTAATTGATAACATTGATACTATTGACTCGTGGCAATAGGTAGATAGAGTTATCGATATTATTTATTTTTCTTTTAATATCGATAGTGAACTGTCAATAGCCAACCCTACATGGCATCCTTACAGTTCAGCACCTACCTATGACCTAGTTCCATACATATTCACTTGAATATGCTCAACTTTACGTTTTTTTCCGGGATCTCATCTTCGAGATACATTATAGTAAGGGTTCATACACATGACACGATATTTGGCAAACGTGCGAGTTTCTGTAACCAGACTACGCAAGTAGCTCTATCCACTCAAAAAGTGACTTTCAAAATATTCTATACTATTTATAAAGAGATAACTTCTATAGACAACGACAAGGCTTATAGGTAAACCGAAAACACGAAACGCTTGCGCGATGTAATTTAGCACAGCGCCATCTATTGGTTCATTTCAGAATTCCGCTCCCGAAGCGAAGTGAGGGCGGGCCACCAGTAACTAATAAATCCACAGAACATTTCATACATTGTCGATTGACGGCCTCGATCGCGCAGTGGCTAAGGTGTTCGCCCAAATCGCGAAAGGTCCCGGGTTGGATTCCCTGTCAAGTTGATTTAGGAAACTACATTTTCATAGTTTTCTTGGGTCTGGGTGTTCTGGGTTGACACCCCCAGTTAATTATCGTCATCTAGTACTCATAGTCAAGGGTTTCCCTAGTACTATAATGGGATTAGGTTTGATCACCACGTTTGCATAATGAGGATTAGTGATCACAAACATACTTTCGCTCGACCCGGGAATCGAACCTGGGATCCCTAGATCGTGGCCTGGTACTTAAACCAGTCTAGACCAACGGGGCGTTATTTTTTTTCACTATATGCGCGTGTCAAAACTCTGTGTACCCAGGCTCTAACATACTGAGCCGTCTTAACATCGTAAATACAATATACTGCCGTAAACGAGCTTTGGAATCCTGGAACTCATTAAAAGTAAAGACTTCGCCTTTGGACGGCGTCGGGTAAATTTATTATGTGCCCTGTAACGTGTTGATGTGAGCTCGAGGATATTGTTAAGCTTATGTATAATAGTCATGAATGCAGTTATATATTGCAGGAGGCTATGATATTAAGGAGACAAAGACGAAAGTAAACTTGACTTGTAAAGACTTGTGACTCTATTGGTGCTGCATTTGTCTATGGGCTGACTTAACCCGCCTGCTCCCCGGTACCACAAAATAATTACACTCAGAAAGAAGATAGACTCAGCCTGAAAAAAAAAATAATTGAAAAAGTGTGTTTGTGGCGGTGGTAATCGTTTAGGCACCATCGGATGATTCGTCTGCTTGTCTGCCACCTATAAAAAAAGAATAAAATGCTATCAATCTATAGAATTTGAAGTTGGAACTAAGCTGGTGTTGCAGGTATCTATGGGCGGCGGCAATTGCTTACCATAAAAAAAAGCTGTGTTTCATTGTATGAATGAGGGTACCGGAAGCCATAATACTGAAAGTAAAGTATCAGCCTACATACTGCCCTACTTTGAGGCTCTTTCATAGAACTACCTATGGTGGAATTCGTCACCACGCTTGATTTATGCAGATTGGTGATCATAAACTCGAGCTTTATCCGAAAAGTAAAAACATACTTTTTGCTCGACCCGAGAATCGAACCTAGAACCCCGAGATCATTACCTAAGCCATGATTTTACCGGGTTAAATGAAACCAATAGACCAACGGGGCTAGTAAGGTTGAAAGTAAAGACATAAAATCAAGTCTTCCAATTTCAAAGCTGTTATTTCAAGCTATTGCAATATATTTCCCGAACACCGCATCGACTCACGCCAAAATGGCATTCCTAAACATGTTTACTCGAAACCCCCAAGATGTAGTAACTCACGAGTGAAGTTTACTGACAATACTGACCGAACGGCCGTAATAAAGTACAAGAGAAGCCTCCTTCTTCCGCCCAATGTCTTCACTTTGTATTAGGGTTGCGGTTAACAGTTCACTTAAGTGAAAAGAGTGATTGGTTTACGTTTTGAAATTATGACACAAATAGATCTTTACGAAATGAGTTTTATAAGTAGCATGAACAAATTTTCACAGTCATTATTTAAGTGTTTAAGTTAATCATTAAGTTTAATTTCCTTTTGGAGCCAGGTTTTGTTTGAAGGTTCGAGAAAGTTCGAGTACTCTCTATAATGCCCTAGTTGCAAATGCCCGCGAATATTCTTGAAACTGTCTCGATCTTTTTTGAAGCGAGAATAAATAGCGGGACGTGCGAGCGCGCGAGTCAGTTCCGATTTAGAAAGCTAATCGAATTTGATCTCCTGTGTTTCGATAGTTTCCAGTGTGATTAAGTGGCAGTAGTAACCAGACTTGTCAAATCTTGAATCGTGGTCTAAGCGTACCGAGGAATCCGAAGCGACACCTTTAGACGCAACTGAAAATTACATGCTAATATGAGAGAGATTAGTTCGTTTAAATGTCCAAAGCAATGGTATTGAGTAATCATGTGTTTTGTTAGGTCAGCTTTTTGTCAAACTCAAATATTTTGAAGTTTCAAAGTAGCTCATTCATAGCTTACATCACAACTACAACATACCAGTAACAACATTGGAAAATAAATAATGATCAACCAGAACTAGTTGAGTGAACTATTAACTTCACTTCATAAGTACTTTGAATAAAAATCGGACGCCAAAGTGCAAGCCAATAGAATGTGCAATAAGAATAATGAAAAATAAAGTAGCCATAGAAAGATCTTGTGGGCTGGCCCGGGTGTATATTTATTGTCGCTGGATGTTCTGAGAGCAAAAAGACTGCTTCCTTGTAGACAGAGAATGGGATTGGAGATTTATTGGCTAAATAAAATTCTAGATAGAGCTCCTTACGCACTAGTGGTTTACCGCAGCATGTAGTTCCATGTTATTTTTGATCTCCTGGTACTTTTAAAAATAAACTATTATATTTAAAAGTTGTACTTACTACTTGTCAAGCCACATATAGTGTACTTCATTTCTAGCATACTGCTTCTGCCTGATAAGGTCCGTACACGAATATATTGTGTAACAATTCATGCCTTTAGTGAAGTGTTGGGTCCATTATACTGAAATGTAGAATAGCGGCCACTTACAAAGTTTAACTGTGAGGGTAGGAGGCATGAATGGAATAATTAGCAGCGCACTGGACTCCACTGTTGCACGTGTCCATAAAACTAATTGATTACCAAAGGTGATCGCCTGTCGTTGCTATCCACATAAAAAAACTATTTAACACTTATACTAGACGACGCTCTTACTTTTTGTTATTTTTGCTCTTCTAGTACTTAAAAAAAAAGAGTTTTAGAGCTATGCGTATTGTAATCAATTTGTATGGACATTTAAGACCTAAGTAAAAATTACGTCGAAACGTCGGAAAGGATTGTACCGCAACGTAAGCACCCGTCTACAGGTTATACAACTAACATATCCAATACATTTATGAAGGATATGGTCTGATACGATACATTATCAAAGGTACATCGTGCTGAGTACTAGCGTAATCCTAGACTGGGTACGATACGCCAATGTTACGATTTCTTGTTCGTTTTAGGCTACTGAGTGCTTCTACAAACTGCTTATGAAGAACATGAGCATAAAATTTATTGTGTCTTAAAAGATACTTAAGAAGTAAAAATGTGCCCTTTTATACGTTTTTCCAAATATCATTAGCCCCAATTCACAGAATTAAGCAACGTTTGTCAAAACAAGGACAAAACATATTTTTTTCAAATCCTACTCTCGATTTATTACAAAATGGCAGCTTTCGTTCAAAAGATAGCAATGATTGATGTTGGCACGAATAAACGCAAATAACGTCGTATTGGGTTTTATGTTTTATTTGAATAACGCACAGTTATGGTTTATTGGTCAATCAATATGTTGTTTTTAGGCCTACAACACAGTATATTTAATAAAGATTTTTTTATTTGAAAGCTTGCTATTTAAAAATGTTAAAAAGTTCCGACTCGCATTTGTCCGTTTTTTTTTCCTTTTTAAATAGTAAAGAAACCAAACTGCCATGTACTTTTCGATTATAACAGTTACATGTACTTATTTCTCTTTAAAACCAACTGACAACTTAACTATCATACCAGTGCGCCTGCGCTGTGTTTTGTCGAGTGAGTGAGGGTACCGATGGAGGCCTAATTGGCGGGCAAGGGGGTTAAAGGTTGGCTGCGCTCTTGTGACTCTACTGGTATTACAGATGACTACGGGTGGTGACTATCGATTACCATCAGGTGATCCGTCTGCTACCTCACATAAAAAAATTGTTAATTATAATTTATTAAATACTCTACCGCCTGCAACGAGTCTTTGCGTATAGTATAAAGTAATGTTGTATCTATGTAGTAACCAAGAATCCAGGTCATACACAAAATCGCAAAATGCATTAGCCCAGCAGAATTCGCAAGACGTTAATCCAGTAGCAATTCCGCATTCAAGAGATAAACCCGGGTGTGCATCCGTTTCGACACGTATTAGTTTGCCAAATTCTGTTATCAATAACCGTGTCAAACTCGTATTTCATCGAAATACTGATCCAGTACTACGGAAATGTCCGATTCGAATTTACTGACCAAACATGCATGTATAAGTACTTAAAGATAAATCGCACAATTCTCAACTCAAACTTATTGAAATACGATCCAATATCAAATGGGTTTAAAGCTATTCGAAGCATGTGAGGTTGGGTAAAGGAATTTCAGTCATAAATCTTCTAAGTAAGGGCGAGAATTGATTTCGATGCTTTGTCAAAGATTGTAACAATATGCCGCCGTGTGACCTCTTCGGACAAGTTCGTAAAGGCTCTGTGAAATGATAATAAAGTATGTTTCTGGCTGGACCCTTCGGCTTTTTTTGACTTCACATTCGGACGGATTGGAGACGAGGATCGTATAGGTTTAGCCTTGAATATTTCGCAAGATTGGACAGATCCGAGAAGCAAAGGTTCAGGTCATGCATGATGTATAAAGAAAGATAAGTACCTCATATAGAGCTCGAATTTGTCTCCAATAATGTTTTTAGCCGAATTTTCGTAAGAATAAGAAACATTTTGCATAAAACAAGGCACACTTACAGAAAATAACAATACGAAGCATTGAGACATAGAATTATTGAAACATGCAAAAATAATTACGAAGAGAATTAAAATAAAATAAAAAAACACATCGCTGCTCAGACCGGGCAGTCATTTTGTGTCCTAGTATGTCGGTATATTCAGCAAAAAGAAACTCACTCAGTTCAAGCCATGGCTTGAGATAGGCTTACCTTTAAGCCATGACGCTGGTTTTATGTTACATCAATGGTTTGGATGAATCGGAAATAACACGCTTTGTTAAAAGAGCTGGGCAGATTAGCAAACGGATCACTTGATGGTAAGCATTTGCCGCGCCGCCCAAAGCAACACCTGCGGAATCAGAATTAAGATGCTAACCTTTTTTTTTATACAAGTACTTTACAGTCCACAGACTCAAGGTCCATGCCTTTTTTAGCTACAATCTTATGCAATAAAATTATAATAAAATTGCTATATTGCTCCACGTGTGCTTACATAATTAAAAATATTAATCTAAATTGTGTTGTGTGTGTGCTTAGTTGTTTTTGTGCTTTATTTTTTTTTCTTGACTAAAATAGGGCCTCCCTATTTGTTATATTTATTGACTATTTGTTTACACGTATTTGTTGTAATCTATAATATAAAAATGAATCGCAAAATATGTTGGTAAGCGCATAACTCAACAACGCCTGGACCAATTTGGCCAAATCTTTTTTTTAAATGTTCGTTGAAGTTCAAGGATGGTTTTTACGGCGAGAAAAATTAGAATTACTTTTCCACGCGGACGAAGTCGCGGGCGGCTGATAGTTTATTATATTTGTGTAGTAACATAATTATTGTGTGTTACTTTCGATGCTACTCTTAGTCAATTATACCATATCTAAAACAACACATTCGTACCAGCGACTCTTAAACAAAATGGGCGAAAATGCCGGCTCCACGGCTAACTATCCTCATTAGTAATGCTGCACTAACTCGCAATCCATCGCCTACAAATATCTGCAGATTTGTCTCGCTAATGGCCGGACTGTAGAGCGAAAGAGACGGTTCGAGTGGAGTGAAATAAATTGTGTCCAGTGGCCTTACCATGAGTTTGAAATACTATCCTCGCTATCCAAAGCTATTGCTCTGTCTCTTTCAAATGCATCACAATAAAAGAGACAAAGCGATAGTTTTCGATAGCGAGGATAGTATTTCAAACTCATGGTAAGGCCACAGACCAAAGTGACGGTTAATAGCGTATCGAATAATCACACTACAGACGGGTAGCTCGAACACTTTTAACTGTGGGAGAGCCACGCTTGGCATGAATGAGCCGGCTCGACCGAAGTGATACCACGGCCTCGCGGAATTCCCTGATATACACTCACAAAATTCCGCCTTTCTAACAGAGAGCCTGTTTGTTACTTTTCACTTCGACCATAACAATGTAAACTGGTAATACACTATTCAATAATCTGCTGTATTTCGCCGAGTGAGTGAGGGTACCGGAGGCCCATCGGGGGGAAGGGGATAAAAGGTTAGCAGCGTACTTGTTGCATGTGTTCATGGGCGGTGGCAATTGCTTACCATCAGGTGATCCGCCTGCTCGTCTGCTACCTAACACATAAAAAAAAACAGGGGAAAACCTCTAATTAAAACTCATTCCACAGCCTGAGCGTTCGCGGTTAACTAACCGCGAACTCCCTATAAACAAAATACATTGTAAATACCAATTCAATGATAACAAATGCAATACAAACAGCATCCCCAAAAACAGGCCACAAACCTGTCATCATTATCGTAATGGTTCCACCAAACTAATTCCAATGCAGGCACACGACTCGTCAGATAGGTAGATTTGTCTCGATAATAGTCGCATTACTCTGCGGGGGCTTCCCCCTAAAACCAGCAGGTTAACAGAAATATCTTTGTTAATCCTGGCTGGTTTTTGTGTTTGAAAAAAAAAAGTAATTTTAAAAATAGAATTAGATTGACGGTGATTATTGACTGCTTAAAAACACAAAAGAAACGTGTATGTATAATGGGGTAAGTATTGGCTTATCTACCGTCATCTAAATACGTTAATTTTAAAATAAGTAATTCTTTCCTCTACTCATATGTCATTGTAATGTTTTTTGATTATGTTTTTGAAAAATAAATATGTAATGATTGGATAGATAGTGTAATTTAGCTGTAACATTACGTTAGCGATCTCGCAGATAATAAATAAATAAATACTTCATAAAAAATAAATTCGCACAGCATCTCATCCATTGACCTAACTTCGTAGGCAGATGGATTCATCACTTGTGTTACAGATATCAGACAACAGAAGAATCACAAATGCACATAAATTACACCCAGACACTGAACACATACATTTGTCTAGAGTGGGAATCGAACAGGGTCACTACCAAATGCGCCATTCGACCAAAGATCCTCTCTGAACTCGCTGATATTCCTGACGTCGGCGCCCGTTACCATAATTACTTACCAACAGCTGACCCGCTTGCTCGTTCGTCGCCTCTAGTATATAACTCTACACTTATCACATCGTATGGAGTGAACTTGGTAACGGATAGCATTTTTATAAATACGTAATAGGACAGAGCCGCTACACTATTCGCGGAGCGTCCAAGAATCCCTTTCATCTTATATTGCGTGACCGTGGCTCTCGCTGATCTAGGATGAGAGCCGACGGGGGTAGCACACGGGAAGATATTGTAGCATACAACCTTCGTATGCCACGATCGCCAAAGTATTATGAACTTTGTTACAAGCAGAGTACAATTTGTTTTAAGAGTCATGTAGTGCTGTTGCGCTACGTAAAAAATAATGTTTCTGGCCGGTTTTACTTTAAAACTCGGCTATTAAGAGGTCTAGTTAGTGACGCCTATGACGATTTCACTTTATAAGAAAACCATCGAGAATCTTACGGCCACCGTTTTGAGCCATTGTTAGTAATATTGTACTTATGACAATTTGGTACAGCTGTTCGCTACCTAATACAAAAAATAATCCCTCTCTGTAAACAGAGTAATAATTTTGTTCTCTGATAATCATGGATACTGTAAGCATGTGTGTCTACACTGTACGTACGTCTTATTAAAAAACGAAAATAAATTATTGAAAAGATACAAACTTTTCATAACTAACGCCCAGAAAACTAATTTGATTACATTATAATAAAAAATCAAATGACAGAAAAATCACAAAAAAATATATCATGAATTTTAAACAAAAATCATTTCAAATCGCTTCAGTTTTGGTTAACAAATCGAACCACGATAGAAGCTTTGTTTTTCTATACTTTAAATAGTTATCCGGTAGGATTTATTTATCGCCTGGTCTATCATTTTAGAATGATCAAGTTCGCTCAAATAATACACGTATGTTTCCTCTATAAGAACATAAAGCAAAACGCGCTTTTAGGTGCCTAATAGAAATTCTACACACATGCAGCCGATGTGCGAAGACCCTAATATCATCATACGAGGATACTTTTATTTTGGGCCTTTCCGAAACATATGATCCTGTGTCTTGTATTATATGGGGTACAAACTTTTATTGGGTTTGTAACGTGAGAAAATGTTCTGCTAAAGGAAGGAGGATTAATTTTCTTTTTTTTTGTACGCGATAGGTGGCAGACGAACAGACGGATCATTTAACGGTAAATGCCGCACCCCAGAGACACCTGCAACATCAGTGAACTTTTTAACCCCAGCTGATTGGGCCACCGGTTCCCTAACACGGCGAAATGCATCACTCGATCCATTCATACTAAAGCGTAGCTCTCTCACGATCAATATAATAATCCTATACCAAAAGCAAATATTACTAAGATGCTAGAGTACTAAGGGAAGTAACCAAATCAGACTCCTAATTCTAAACCATGTTTTAGGATTTAAAGTCCGGTAATTATAATGAAGTGACTGCCGTCTGATTTTCGCAAACCATAAGCAGGAGACACTCAAAAACTAACTCATTGTTACACGTTTCAGTAATTATATGAAATCCTATAGATTTCCTTACGATGTCTTTCTTCCCTCATTGCAGAGTTAATATTAAATACGAACCCAAATCGGTATGAGGATATAAATGCTAATTAGCAAACATCCAAAATGGAGTCGAAATGTATCCAGTTAAATCCGGTTCAAACACTCTTTCTCACTGAATTAGTTCATGGCAGTTCACGTTGATGTAATCAAAGCAAATTATGAACGGATTAATTTGAACCGACGAGTGACGTCATCAGTGCGTGAAGGGGCTGCGGCCCCCTGGCCTACGGTTCAATACCTCGGAACTAGGAAAATATGTTAACGTAGGAAAGTAAATCAGCCTTTATACTGTCCCACTGCAGGGCAAAAGCCTCCATCATAGAAATCAAGTCATCGCTAATAGTAGCGATGACTTGATTTCTATGATGATGATGGGATTGGGCTTAATCATCGCGCTTGCCTAAAGCGGATTGATGATCAAACCCGAGCTATGTTCGGAAAATTCGAAACATACTTTTGGCTTGACCCTTAGGTGATTCTCAAATCATATACATAGTTCATAGTTATAACGCAACGCGAAAATGTAAAGATATAAATATATTTATTACTAGCGTTTAATTGACAACCCGTAGACTAAGATCTTTAGTACTGGCTAAATTAGGACATTAAGTAGAGAATTGGACATTAGATAGGAAATTAGGTCTTAAGTGTAGGCTTAGATTATATTAGTTTATGCTTAGGATTAGTAATAGTTAGGTCAGAGTGACAATGACGAACGACGTGAAAATTTACTTGTGCTTGATTCTTAACTGAAATTGTGATCTCCTAGAAGTAGAAACGAGTTGCACTACCAAAATAGGAATCTCAAAAGGGCCGGAATCTCTAAAAATCATAGTTTTTTTTCCGGCAACTGACACCAGTAAAAAAATAAATACATTACTGACCAAAGATTTAAATTTACTGACTACAAAAACAATAAAAGTCTTTTTTATATTCGGTTTCTTCGATTTCACGTCCACAACAGTCGCTTAAATAAAAAAAAAAAAACAAGATTTAACCACCTTCAAAATGTTAAAATATTATTTTCTAGAATTTATTTTACGTTACACTTTTTATAAGACGTGTGATTAGTTATTTAGAATTTGACGCTGACTTCAATAGAGCGTGATCTAACCGACGCCCAGCGCCGTCTCTTGGTTCAGTTTAAAACTACCAAAGTGAGGGCCTCACTAGTGTTAACTTATTTGAATGTGCGTGCGCGCCAAACAAAATAATCGACTTCTCGCATCGCTTCAGAATTAAAAATAATTATCTGTTTGTTAAATCGTCCAAATGTGTCGAAAAACGATTTCGATTCTGTCCATCCGAATCGAGCCTGATGAAATTCATCCGTTTTCAATTAACCTGCCCGCGATTCGTTTGAACTTTTACTACGTTATATTAATAAAGATAATTACGGATGCCGAAAAAGCTGAAAAATGTTAACTGATTATGGTTGGGAGACATTTCATAGATTTCAGTATCGATGATTTTCTTCTTGATAAATGCTGCGATAGACCAGTCTTTTAGAAAAAACACCTGCCACTTATCACATAAACCCATTTAAAAACGTATTTCATTCATTATGAAAAACACGATTAAACGGCTTACTTTTTGTATTAACTCCATGAAAAATAAACACTATTCCATCTCGAGTTCATCCAATTTATTCATTAATTTTGCTACTAAAGAAAGAAAGAATCGGTAAATTCCATTTATTTATAAATTGACTAGGTACTAAAGAATCCAGAATCGGTTAATTGAATTTCTTGATGAATTGACTACTAAAGAATCCATACACGCGGTCGTCCTTCAAAAGTCGTAAAAATATTACTGCCGACTGTCACCAGAGATTGGGAACTGGATTCAAGCTCTGAATACTGTTAAATTTATAGCCCGGTTTTTGTTCCCCGTTCGCTCGGATAGAGTAGTGAAAAAGTCTTTTAAAAATGTTAAATACGAGTACAGTAGACGCGGGAGTGTGTGGACACGTAATATTTACTGACAAAAGGTCCAACTTGGTAAGCCGTACTTGCAGATAAATCGACAAATCTTACATCACATCATTTCAGCCAATAGACGTCCACAGCTGGGCATAGACCTCCCCCAAAGTTCTTCACACAGATCGGCCTTGTGCTTTAAACATAAAATATTCACATTTTGTTTTTCTTTTGCGACAAACAAGCATTTGACCTCGAACACACCTGATGTTAAGTGAAGTTAAGGTCTAAGGTTTGCCCTGTGGCTAATGGCGTTAAGAATACTGCCAAGGTATTCCCGGCCGGTCGTAAGAGGCGACTAAACGGGCTTCGGAGTACGTGAGCATGCCACTACTGGGGAGTGGCTTGCTCACTATCACGACTCCGCGAGAGAAAAAATCCTATTGGGTGTCCTGGTAGGTCGCGCATTTGGGAAGGGCTGCATTGCGCCAAACAATTTGGCTCAAAGTGGCGAGCGCGATTTGCGGTACGGTCTAGTCTCGGCTGTAGGGGATCCGACCGCGATTGCGCTGAGATGGATACCCCAGGGGTTTTGGTTAGGGTTAGAGTCCCACACACCACCTTGTCCCCCACATGTGGCAAGGTGAAGGCCATGATGGTTTCCCCAGGGAAAAAAAGAAAAAAAAGTTAAGGTCTAAGGTGGGACAAGCTTGCCCGTGAAAAGCCTATTCACTCTTGCCTTAAAGAGGTCCAGGTTACATTGTTCAGGAAAACATACCCCAATACCTTTGTTCTTTTTGCTCGACCCAAAGGTTGACCCTCACTTACCCTCACTTACTCGGCCAAACACTTTTTAGGGGCCGTGGTATGACCTTGGTCGAACCAGCCCATTCGTGCCGAAGAGCGGCTCTCCCGCGGATTGATAGTCACACACATATCATTACTGATGTCAGTGATAAAATGAAATGAAACGCCAAGAAGACCCGAAGCCCGATTCGATTTATCGAAACATGACTGCGGTCAAATAAACCAATACGTAACTCTACTGCTATCGGGTTTCCAATTAATACTCCCGAAGCTTCTAATGTTGTTATTATACGGTAAAACAAGTTGCTATTCAATTAAAATCTATGTTCCAGCTAGGTTTAACCATCGACAGACGTGGTTAGACCTTTCAGACTAGCGTTTACTAAGTTGTTACCTAGCACAGAATAAAAATTCAATGTAGCAAAAACATTTTCTATCACGAACCGCAGTTTTGTGGAACGGTTTAGCCGCGTGACCTAGGGGCCTTCAAGAGAAGAGCGTTCTACCACAAAATAATTACACACAGTAGTTAGACTCAGCCTGATTTTGAATTTAGAAGAGTTCGTTGACATATGCTAGGGTTGTTGCCCGGCATGAGTACCTACATAAGCGCGCGGCCTCTACCACAGACGTCGACAGTTTGACAATCTTATGTCATAGGCTAGGATTAATGTGGTCGAAAAGGCGTATTTCCCCGTTAGTGCGCATGCGTGAGTACATGACACGTTTTTAGCTCTTAGTGGGCAGTCTCTTTTCTGTGTGTAATTATTTTGTGGTACTACTCCGTCTTAAAAGGCCGGCAACGTATCAGCGACCTCTCTGATCAACCAGATGTTCATGGGCAGCGTGATTACTTACCAGCAGGTGACCCACTTGCTTTTTTGCCGCCTCTAGTATAAAAAACACAAACTTTTAGATCACAACAAGGAGTTGAAGCATATCACAAACACGAGCTATGTTCGAAAAATTCGAAACATACTTCTGTTTGTAACAGAACCCCGCGATCACGGTTCGGTACTTAAACTATTAGACCAATCGGGCCGTCGCCAATGACATTCCACCTACTGGACATAGCAACGCCATACAATAACCAAGCGCGGAAGAGGCACATGCTCCAAATTTCACCTTATTATGCTTCAACTGATCTGTGTATACACTGCTGTTACAAACTGCATGTGTAAACATCTTGACAGTTAAAGTAGTAATGTATAACTACGTGTCAATCGAAGCTGCATATGGTGATTTACGGAAAAGTTCAGAGCAAGGAATACACGGAGTCGCAACGCTTATTATTTATTTCATCTACTATAGGTATTTTATAGGTTTGCGTGCACTCATTTGAATTTAATTATATTTTTATATGTATATACAGGGTGTATCTGTGAACGTTTACATCCCTTTAGCCACGTGTTCTACCAACCATTCTGAACAACATTTTATGCTATGACTTTTGAAAATTCGCATAAAAATTTTTCATCTTTCTATACAAGTCGGTCACGTGACTTGGTCATTTTGTATGGGGAGGCATAAAATTTTTCGAAGAATTTGGAAAAGTTGTTGAACAAATGTTGTTCAGAATGGTTGATAGAACACGTGGTTAAAGGGATGTAAATGTTTACACACCCTGACTATACCCAAAACTGGAATTCAAGAGCCAAAAAATCTACTACAATGTGCTACTGCAATAAAATAATTGTACCATAGTGTACCCCTTTTTTCTAAAAACACTCGCTGATGTAATTTATTTATGGGTAATTTGAATCTATAATTAAAAAAAATATTGTAATTACTTTTTTCACGTAAATAAAAGACCCTTTTATAAAAACTTAACCACCGTATTTTTAGTTATCAAAGATGGTATTGCGCTTGTTATACTTCAGGTGCTAATAACATTTGGTATCTACCTACAACATTTTAACAATGTATGGAAACTTGACAGTTTAGTCTGCTAAATGAGAAAAATAATGCCAAAAAGGTTGGCGAAACCTATAAACGTCACGTAAAAATGACATAAGTGACTTTAACAGATTTGACAGTGACGTATCTGTCGTAGATTTTTTGGTCTTGAATTCCAGTTTAGAGTATAGTACTTTTTGTGCATTTCCCATTATAAAATAAAAGGGTTTGTTATTGCGAAAATAAAATTACTTTTTTTGTGTGCGTAATAATTTTATTTTAATGAAATCAATGGGAAAACTGGAACCTGAAAAACTTTCCATTACAACTAACTTGCGCCACTTCTCTCTCATAATCTCATGGAAGTAGTGGAAAGCTAAAAAAAAACAGTTATCGTAAATTAGTTAGTGACCTGCCATATCTCGCTCGGGTGAAAAAATTTAACAAAAGAGCGACTCCATAGTTATCATTGACACACGACTAATCAAAAGCATGCCTAGGCATAATTTTCAAGTTCCATTCACAAGGCGCAGATGCGAAGTCCATTGTAGGTGGAATGTCATTGGCCGTCGCACTTATTTGATTTCTTTTTCGAATACACGAGTGGTTATGAAAACTGCGTTAGCAAAAACACGCTAGTCTGGAATCTCCTAACCAAATAACTAACTGCTAGCGAGTTGAGTCCATCACCGCAGTCTCATAGACGTTGACCGCCGCTCAGCTGGACAGTCGGGTTAGTTTTAGTTAGAAATCTAAATTGTCGTCACTGCAATATAGACCGCTAACGAAACCATGTAGTTTTGAGTGTATTTTAGTTATTTTCTATACTATTTATAAAGAGATATCTTCTATAGACAACGACAAGGCTTATAGGTAAACCGAAAACACGAAACGCTTGCGCGATGTAATTGGACACAGCGCCATCTATTGGTTCATTTCTGAATTACGGTCCCGAAGCGAAGTGAGGGCGGGCCACTAGTTTTTTATACATGTACTGGCCTAAAGTGGATATAGGCCCTCTTTTACACCCCCCAGGATCAAGACTTTTATAGATATTACTGCCCCCTAAGCCTGAAAAATGCCAATGCAGTGGCTTAGAGGTATATGTCACCTATCTTGTCTCTCTTTCGTAACCAATCGATTTATTGATTGTTACCATCGATTGACACCGATTCAACCGTCGATGGTTAGTTAGTATTCATAGTCAAGAGGGTAGTTAACACAAGGCAAAAAAGTTGAGTTGAAATTAGCGTAGTGAACCATCTACAAGCTGATTGGTTATGTTTGATGTGAAATGTCAAAATGTAACAACCAATGACGTTGAAGTTGGACCTCAGGCAAACATTACGCCACCTAGCGGATTTTTCACACACGATAGTCCCCATTACCACAAAATAAAGACTGACACAGAAGTTAGGCTTTGACCTGATTTTGAATTTAGAAGAGTTCGTTGACATATGCTAGGGTTGTTGCCCGGCATGAGTACATAAGCGCGCGGCCTCTACCACAGACCTCGACAGTTCGACAATCTTATGTCATAGGCTAGGATTAATGTGGTCGAAAAGGCCGTATTTCCCGTTAGTGCGCATTGCGTGAGTTCATGACACGTTCTTTTTAGCTGTTAGTGGGCAGCCTACTTATGTGCGTAATTATTTTGTGCATGCGTGTTCACCGGTGACAAAAACGCAATTTTTTCATACATTTCTCCGCAAGTATCCAAGGTATTTTGCACAGCAGAGTAAACTTGTTTTCGCAATTCTGCACGCATGACTTTTTATTATGCATATAAAATTTCACCCACGTCTTACTTTCCCCCGAACTAGCAGCTGGACCTCTGCAAACCCCAATTGGGATAACGCCGTATGTTCTTATTGACTTAGGCCCACTTAAAAATATTATGTCGGCGTAAAATGATATGCCGCGGTCTCAGCGAAACCCTTTGCAAGGTTTGTGTGCTTAACGTAATTTGAGCCACGCAAAAATGTTAAGGACTACTGCATTACTATTTTTGGATAACTGGATTTCTTGGGTTATGTAACTTCGATTTTTGGTTGCCAAAATTTTCGAATCATTAATTAAAAAATACAAATGTCAGAATAATTATTAACAGCTAGTGGCCCGCCTACACTCTGTTTTTTTTCTTCTTCTGTTTTCTTTTTCTTCTGTTTTTAATTATTTCTGTTAATTTTGATATTAGTTCAAATCTTTGCCAGTAGATGCCGCTGCGTGTCGATTACATCGTACCAGTATTTTTTCTTTTCGGGATACATTATAAACCTATGGTTGTCTATAGCACCTAATCTTTAGTATATAGTGTAACTTTTCGTTGTAGAATAGTTGCAAAGGGCCGATTATTATAATCCCTAGTTACCTTAAATTTGGTTAATATTGACTGTAGATAACTTTGACAATTGGTAAAACCAATGGTCAAAGTAGCAGCCTATTGGTTAAACTAACTATTGATTAAAAACATGTTTAGCGATATCTGACCATTGGTTACTTTTTTAATCATTATTTCAGTTTTATTACGGACCAAAAAACCGGCCCTTAGTAACACTTCGAAACTTTGATCAACAAAAAGTAACTGAGTTGCGGGTACATTTAACATCCCCAGTACTGGTAGAAAACTTAAACCCATTGACAAATTGACTCTTCCATCACTATGGCTAACAACGTCCTAGAGACCACTTGCCTGCCTAAATTCAATATAACCGTTATAACTGGGAGCAATTGTCTAGCTTTTAGTTGCAAACTAAATTTACTGGGACGAAACTTTGTTCGGGCTAACTTTGTTGTACTTGCAGACTGCAGATGGCTACTGCTGTTAAAATTCGTCCATCTAATGTTTAAGGTTAGAAGTTATTAATTGTTGGACAGTGCATGACTTAGGGCAATTGGGTATTTGAGTAAATTTTTTTTATGTGTTTAATCAAAAGACGCCTCAATTTAAGAAACATCGTTGAAAGAATCACTTGATTCTCATTTGAATTACCTGAGATATCATAACTATAAGAGCACATATATAAAAACGCTCACTATACAAAAATGGCTATTGAATTGTGACGCCACAACTCAAACTTTGTGCGCGCGTCTAGTAAATTTTGTTTGGTAGCTATATCAAATGTTTCGTTTAAGGTAATGGTTTTATAATAAAAGTTGGTGGAAAATGTACGGGTAGTTCAATGATATATTTTTTTTTAAATTTTATACTTTAAAAATGGACTTGCCTATGAAACTGCTGTGGTTGATTACAATACTATCGATTTTAATACTAACGATACGTCTACTACTATTTTTCAGTAGGTATGATTCATGGTCTTGGAATTTAATCCATAACCAATAGCTATTATCTTCTTCTCATCGAGTTACTATTAATATTTTTATCAGAGGCCTTTTACGAGATATTGGAAAAACATTTACCTTTAAGATATATTTGAAAGTCGTTTTTAAAGACGTCTACTCTTTTGAAGTTACCTCTAAAGAAGCATGAATACATTTTCTGTATTTACGTTGATAAATAGTGTCTTTTTGAAAATCGAGAATAGATTTTTGATTGATGGCTCTGAAAATTATGATATTTATAGCAGGCTTAAAAATCGGCCTGAGTCAAGGAGATACAGACAAGTACAGGAAGAAACCAGGACCCACCGTTAGGGTACTGTGAAAATAGTAGGTTTTTTTTTTATATGTGATAGGTAGCAGACGAGCAGGCGGATCACCTGATGGTAAGCAATTGCCGCCGCCCATGGACACATGCAACACCAGTGGAGTCACAAGTGCGCTGCTAACCTTTTATCCCCTTCCCCCCCGATGGGCCTCCGGTACCCTCACTCACTCGGCGAAACACAGCACAGGAGCTGCTTCACGCCGGTTTTCTGTGAGGCAGTGGTATCACTACGGTCGAGCCGGCCCATTCATGCCGAAGCATGGCTCTCCCACAATTATTAGGTAGACTTGGGACGTCATACTTTCTTCAGTCATTGATATCCAGTCTATGAGAGGGTGGGGGGGGGCTAGCGTGGGCGTAATACCTAAGGGGAGGAGGTTCCGCGGTTCTACCCCCCTCCTAGGTATGTTTACCCTCTATTAACTGTTTTACACAGTGAATATTTTTATAATGGGAAAGGAGTGAAGGGGATCCATCATAGTAGCGATGACAAGATTTCTGTGATGGAGGCCTTCACCCTGCAATGGGACAATATAAAAGCTGATACCTACTTGTCTCTATTTAATACTATCCCATCAAAAACATAAATGTGAATTGTGTTAGCCAAGGTAAAAAGAGTGTTGTTTATCGAGTTCAGCGTCAAAAGAAATGATATCTAAATAGGTGCCAAGGTCAATGGTGAGACCTACTCGGCTATCTATAGTTGATAAAAATGACGATTTTTGGACAGTAATAACTAAATAACTATTAAAGGTACGTTCATAAAATTTGGAACGTGTAATTATCTTCGCATATCTCATTCCACATGACAAATTTCACACGTTTGAACGTAATAGTTTTCGAGCTATGAGGGGGTCAAAAGTCGCTCTAAATGGTTCGTGTAATATTATCCCTTGTTCGCTTTGTCGCCAATTTTTTTTTTACCTTGGCTGGACACGCTCCCGCGTGTCTAGATTCTAAAATAAAATTGGCCGATGTAACAGCTAAAACCAAACTGCGTCAAAATCAGGCTTTGGCATTTATATTGCGATCACAGCGACATCGTCCGAAAACATATTTTTAACCCAAAATCTCCAGTTTTCTATTCGAGGCATGAACAGGGCTCGGACAAAATGGGCTATCACCACACAATAACGCTACAAATCTCATACATTTTTATAACTTAATTTGTGACAGTTGTATGTTTAGATACGACTAAAACTGAATTGGACTGTGCATTTTACGAAATGGATGTTTTTGAGGAGAAATAATAAAAAGTTGGATAATAAGTGAATTATCCCTATTACGTTAAATTTTAGTCGTTTTAATCCCGCGGCCCTCATAATAGGTTCAAAAACAAGATTAAATCCCCTTTAGCCTATCGTCAAAATTAGCAAATAAAAATACAATATTTTCCAGAAAACCATGATGTTCTCTGTAGAAATTGACATTCATAATTCAATTTGATTTTTTTAATATTATCTAAGGACCTTAACTAAATACTTAATTAAAAAATTATTTTTTTGTCACCTGCGTTAAAGCCTGCCCAGTATACACTCCTGTACAGTACAGTACATAGCCATTATTCCATCTCTACATAACGGAAAAACAACCTCTTTTCACTACCAAATGCGCATTAAACCAGTCAACTTGATTTCATAAGAACTCCATATTTGAATAAGGCCGAGCAAAATTAATTGCATTTTTAATAGCACACTTGACGCTTATTTATCAATAAAATATTTGCTCGCGCCATGGCATCGCGAAAGTTAAATATTGAGTAAATTTCGGATCGGAAAGGTGTTGAGGATGCAAATTGTGTTTGCTCGGGGGTGTTGTAAGAGTATGTCAATATTCGATAGAAAATCGCCTAGTAGGTACCCGATTACAGAGTTAATGATGTGCGCTATCGATATTTCTGTTATCGATTGAAGCTGAAATTGAGTTGAATAAATTCAGTAGATGATAATGTAACGTCGTAAGGTCCAGCAGACACAATGGAATATCAATTGTTTTATGCCTTTTAAAAGGCTTTTGGGTCTTACGGCGTTAAGATATTTACGATGAGATGAAATCTTTATGACTTCATCTCGTCGTATATTTTTACTGACATTTGGTTAATATTCATATTGTGTTAGGCATTAGTAGTCATACGTATTTACATTTTGAAGAAATTAATATAAAATAATGAATGAGATGTGCTGCTCTCTTTTTTTAGCACACACATGTGAATTTCAAATATCCTGTTCCGATAATTAATCGTGAAAATTAGGCCATAGCCAATTGGTAAGAGGCAAGTCTTTTTCAGAATACTACGCATCCAGCGCTCTATTTTCTCTCGCTCAAACTTTGGAATTCTTAAACTGCTAGACGCGGTTTTCCCTGAACGCTAGGTATATTTTTTTTTTCAAAATAAGGTTCAAAAGAGTTCTTCATCTACGGTAGGTAGCGGCAACGATAGGTTTTAAGAGTGTTTGCCTTAGGTCCTCTTACGTCAGGATTGAGCACTTTAATCTAAAATTATTTGTTAACATCGTCTTGCGCCAATGCGAATTAGCGCTTAATATTGGGGGTGTTAAACTAGTTACTATTACTATTATCATAACTATTACGAAATTAATAAATTGGTCTTCAACATCGAGTGCAAGCGGACCTTAGTCTACAGTCCCTTCATAGATATCAAGAAAATATTGAATGTTACAATTTTGTGAATATCGATAGTTACGGATTGAAGTCACTAGTTGACAGAATAAATCTTGATACTGTAGGATGAGTTGACAGGGTGTAGCTTGTTTGGCAAAAAAATATTTATAATGATAGGTAAGTTTGTTGGTAGAAATAAGTTAGAAGTGCCGAAAGTCATCGTAAAGCCTCAAACATGTTGAGGTTTCTTTTCGGCCTAAGAGCCGCCATTTGCTTTTTTACTAATTTTGAAGAAATAAAGAATAAAAAAATCTGTGGGTACATAGGTAGGTACTATTCATACGAAGAACAATTCGCGATGTAATCGACACCCAGCACCATCTATTGGTACAATTTGAAATTAACGTCCCGAAATGAAGTAAGGGCAGACCACTTGCTTAAGATTAATATCTAGTACGCTGCAAGATTTAATTTTTGTTTGATGTATTTTATATTTTTATTTTGAGTGGCAACAAAAAGAAAAAAAAAACATGAAGGTGATCCAGTCTATTAATATAAACATGAATAAGTATTATATTGTTTGATATTATAATGCTTAAGCTTCTTCGTAGGTACCGGGTCAATCTATGAAATATTGTATAAAATTTATTTCGGGAAAATGCTCTGAGCTACCACGCACATTTTTTTTTGTAACAAGGTGATTCAGTAAAAAATAAGCAGAAAAATAGCATTTTGCTAGTTGTGTTCTCTTTGAAGACAGCGTAGGGTTGCCAAAAATAGCTTAGTCAAGTTAAATAAGGAACCTCAAAATAATTCCAAGATGGCCCTTGGGTTGACTATTGGGAGTACAAACTTTGTTTCAACTACTTAAACCATAGTCCTTAAAAGTCACACAACAGAACAAGAAACGGCAGTGATAATAAAATCATCTAGATACGACTGCAAGCACTAACTCTTCCTACTCTCCCAAGAGTGTATTGTACAGTCACGTGCACTAATAAGTATACAGGCTCACTTCAAATATGAACCTTAAAGTCCTGGCGATAAGAGTCGAGGTGTTTACATTTTATTGCAGGCGACTGTACTAGGACGCCATGTTACATTGTTACTCCAAGATACCGAAGTGTCATTAAGATAAAGAGATTTGAGTAACTCAGATGAGTGTAAAAGGAAGATGCATAGATGATTGGACTGGAAAGTTTTTAAGGACGAAATTTACTTAAACTTCATCTGCGCTGATGCATGCCAATCTCATCTCAGTTTATCATTGGTGATTGCATCCAATACGTCTAAAATAATAAATTTTAGAAACGCGCTGTTGAAGACTACCAGCCATCTAAATGATGGGGCGGAACTGATTACGAGTAGAACAATCCGAAATATATGTTAATATCTTGGCTGTTTTCTTAGGCTTGTTTGTTGAAAAGCTATCCAAAACCACGTAATTTTTCTTTCACCGCTGAGCCATGTTGTTGAGAAACTATCCAAAACCCGACGTTTTTTTTTCACGTACGCATGATATTTACCATAGTGCTCAAATGTTTGCGTAAACACTGGCGCACTTCCCCGTCCATTACTCTCCTAATTCGATAGGACACCAGTGTGACACGACCGAAGAGTTCGGGTGTAGGACCAACTTCTTAACGTACCCGAGGCACGGGGGTAGAAGACCGCTAACTTCTTGACTTCAAGCTGACGTTGAGAATTTCTGAACTGTTTTAACTGTGGGAGAGCTACGGCATGAATGGACCGGCTCGACCGGAGTGATACCACTGCATCACAGAAAACCGGCGTGAAGCAGCCCCAGTGCTGTGTTTCGTCGAGTGAGTGAGGGTACCGGAGGCCCATCCAGGGGGGAAGGGGATAAAAGGTTGGCAGCGCACTTGTAACTCCACTGGTG
This sequence comes from Cnaphalocrocis medinalis, assembly GCA_014851415.1. Classification (NCBI taxonomy): domain Eukaryota; kingdom Metazoa; phylum Arthropoda; class Insecta; order Lepidoptera; family Crambidae; genus Cnaphalocrocis; species Cnaphalocrocis medinalis. Next base: position 16,000,380 of record CM026283.1, read on the forward strand.
TTGAAAGTGTCCATGAGCGGCGGCAATTGCTTACCATCAGGTGATCCGCCTGCTCGTCTGATACCTATCACATGAAAAAAAAAACAGAATACTCAAGTACATTTTTTTGTCTGAGGTTCGAACGGGGGATCCCAAGCGCAGCCGTCGCTTTAAATAGTACTAGTAAGACTTACGAGTACAACTCACTCCTCTACCGAGACTCTCTTAACTTTTTGTACCTCTATACAGGGTCAACCATTCTGAAATTCATAGAAAAAATTTTCGCCTGTCCATACAAAATGACCAAGTCCCGTGACCGATTTTGTATGGAAAGATGAAAATTTTGAAGCGAACTGTTGGTGAACTGTAGGTACAAAATTTAATGTTGTTGTAGCGCTACCATGAGTTGACATCTACAACTGACATAACGTAAACTATTGCTCTGTCTCTTTCAAATGCATCACAATGAAACAGACAAAGCGATAGTTTTCTATAGCGAGGATAGTATTTCAAACTCATGGTAAGGCTACAGAATGGTTAGTAGAACATGTGGTTAAAGGGATGTAAAGTCCATACTAATATTATAAATGCGAAAGTCACTGTCTGTCGTCTGTCTGTCTGCTACTCTGTCACGCAAAACTACTCAACGGATTTAAATGAAATTTGTATACAGATAATTTAGACCCTGAGAAAGGGACATAGGCTACTTTTTATTGCAAAAGGGTGGTTGAAAGGGGTAGGGGTAAAAAGTTACTTTTCCACGCGGACGGAGTCGCGGGCGGCCGCTAGTGTTATTATATAATATTTTACTGTTTATATTATATTTATGTTGTCTCTATAGAGTAACTCCCTATGTAAGTCATAGGTACATACAAAGTAAGCGCTAGCGAATTCTATCGGCCGTAACTTTATTTCCTTGTTTCAGAAACAGAACATTCGTGGGCGAAATAAAAGATTCTTACGAGAGTGTAATCCCAGAACATGTGCTGCGAATGGTCAGCAAGATAAGGCGGCTAATTTATAGCGCTTCAATACCTCTGGACTCCGATCTAGTGGTTTATGGAAGAGGCTTGGGTTGGTAGAGTTTTTTTTTATTTTCAAAGTCAAAGTCAAATATTCTTTATTTGCATAGGCTTGTACACAGCACTTACAAATCGTCATACATAAAGAAAATATTTAAAACTATTTAAATATAATGTATATGATTTAAATGAAATTAAATATATATCTTGATACATAAGATATACTAAAAATAAATAGACATAATGCGATTCTACCACCGGTATCGGAAAGTTGATTCTGACGAGAAGATCCGGCAAGAAACTCGCCAGTTACTCTTTTTAATCGCCAAAATGTTTATTACAATGTTTTTTATTGATATATGATATAGGTTTCCAATTGTGGGAACTCGATCGGAGTGATACCACTGCATCACAGAAAACCGGCGTGAAGCAGCCCCTGTGCTGTGTGAGTAAGTGAGGGTACTGGAGACCCACCCGGGGGAAAGGAAAAAAAGGTTGACAGCGCACTTGTGTCTACTCTGGTGTTCCAGTTATCCATGGGTGGCGGCAATTGCTTACCATCAGGTGATCCACCAACTACTCACCAACCTTTAGCTCCCTTTCCCCCTAATTGGGCCTCCGATACCATCACTCACTCGACGAAACACAGCTCTGGCGCTGCCTTACGTCTTTGGCACGGCCGTGGTATCGCTCTAGTCGAGCCGGCCGATCTATGCCGCGTCCCTCACGTTCAAAGTCTCTTTGGATTTTTTTTTAAATGTGAAAGGTGCAGACGTATACGCAGAGTAGACGGATCACTTGATGGTAAACGATTGCCGCTACCCATAGACACATTGCGATATTGGTCTACTTCCAGCCAAAGAATATCCAAGTTGAAACCTTCTTAGCGACCAGATGTTAAGAATTTAGTTTCCTCCACGTGTTATTCCTAAGTTATTTGTTTCTGAAAGTGGACACTCGGACGTTTGGCCCGATATTTTTATAGTTATTTCACCGATATTACCTCTTAGATGTAGTGGACATTTCTTTTATTGATTTAGGATTCGATGCCGAACTAATGGTGTTATTGGTGAATGTGAGATGGGTCCATTGTTTGCTGGGTAAATTGTAATCGAACTATTTTATTGGATCTATGAACCGAGAGAAGTAGCTTTAGAAATTTTATTTATTGTTTTTGACGTTTGCTTGATTTTATGAGAAACAATAAATTATATAAAAAAAATATAAAATCCCGAAAAGTTGTCATAATGGTATGCATCTTACTACTAAAGCCGTCTCATTTGAACTTTATTACGGGAACCAAGTTAAAATATGGAATTCATATTTTTTTTGGTAGGGGGCCATTTAATCTAGCTAAGGATAATCCCGATTCATATAACTTACAAATAAATAAAAAAAAACAAAATTCAAATCGTTTTATCCGTTCGGGAGCTACGATGCTATTGACAGACAGACACGTCAAACTAATAACACCGCCGTTTTTGCCTCAGGGGTTAAAAAGATAAATACCTACAGAGTGTGTTGCCTGGAGATTGACCGCGGGTCGTAGCCTGCTACGACAGCTACGATACAATGCACGTAGCAGTCGTAGCTGGTTGATTATTTTGGCGCTACGAAACCCCACAATATCAAGGTTGCACCAACAAGATCGCGCGCGATTAGTAATCGAATATACAGATTGTATTTGTAGATAATTACATCCCTTTAATATTTTATACCTAGTTAAAATGCAACGTGAAAATCTAAAAAACTATTTTGAAAATTCGTCAAAAAAATTACGATCTCTGCATAAAATGATCAAGTCACTAGAACATTTTGTACGTAAAGTTTTTTTATGATTACTATTTCCAAAAGTCATACAAAATTTAAGTTCAGTATTATTAATAGAAGTGGTATTTTAAAGGGATATAATTGTTTACGAAAACACCCTGCATAATAAATAAATTCAAATATAACCCAAAACAGTACAAAGATAGAAAAAAATATGTTCTACATTTTCTGTCACTTAACCCCATTCAACTTGACTAGAGTCAGAAACCGAGTCTCGTACTTGACAAAATGACTCAGACTAATCATGTTCGACATACCAAAACACGGGCTCAGAACATAAATCGTAAGGATATCTGACTATAACAGGACTATCGTATTCAGTTAATTAACTTACGATCCCTGAATACGTCCCTATATTCGCTGGGACACGCATCAACAGTCAATTACGCACTCTATGAAAATGGTAAGAAGGTCTATAATCCATTTGTTACTATGATGACACCAATTATTTGATATGGGACGCTGTCATATGATATTGATTACAATCTGAAAATATATATGTTTTGTTTTATTGTTGTATTTTTGTACGCGTAAATTGTTTTATTATTTACTTTATTTCTGAACTTTGATTTTTTTTCTGAACCTCAAGCTATTTAGGTACCTACCTACTCTGGTCAAAGAACTGTGTTTAAGCATTAATCATTATACATTTTCTTGATAAGGGAGTATATCTGAACTAAAAATTAAAACTAGTGCTTAAAAATCAATTTAGCCAAAAACCAAAGGATTAAAAGAAAAATAAACACTTCTTGCAACTGTTTTTGTTAATATTTGGCCTAGGAAAAGTACATATATTAACACACTGCTGAGTAAATGGGGAAGGATACTGTTTAGTTTTTGGTTTTAATTTTCTTTTTTGCTGCGTTATAAGACCCAGACAGCAGACACATTATAAAAAAAACAATTGTTTTTGCTTTTAAAAAAGGCCCTGGAAAATGTGTAATGTAAATTTTATTATATTTTTGTATTTTTTGTGTCTGTGTAATTTGTCTGATCACATGTGTTGCGGTGTCCAAATAAATAAATGTATTTTCTTCAGTAAACACAATAACATAGGTCCAACAAACAAAACTTCAGCACACAGACGTCAACACTCGTGTTCGTTGAGCTAAAAACAGCTCGGTATTTCATCCCAGGCTCCCGTAATCTTTATGACCTGGCTCTAGGATTATCCGGGAATTTATAGTACCTGGACTAGTCGCGGCTTTGTACGGTGGTAACAGCCTCCAGGATTACGTTGACTAACAGCGGTCAACGTGTGTGGTTGGCGGTGATTGGGTAAATGAAGGAAGCCTTATTGCTTGTGATTTTAATTTATACTGTGACCGGTGATCTGTGTTCAACTCGTGAACAATATAATGTATAACTACATAGGGCTAGGTACTATAGAAACCATAACAAAGCATCGTTCTGCGAGCGGCGAGTTTTCGATATATGTATTAGCCCAAATCATTACAAGTAAATATCATGTGTGTAGGGTGCGTGTTTCTATACACATTGACTCGCCAAATTTATCGATTTCATCGAAAAATCAATATTAAAACTGTAAGAGTCATTTGTTGAAGGGTTACCATTGTTTTTGGTATTATTCATCATTATTTTTTTTTAATTAAGTTATTTTACGAACCACAGACTCTTGGAAGTATTCAAGAGTCTGAGGTCTGTGATTTTCGAAATAATACGTTAGCATTAGTAGGTAGCATGAATAATTGCTAACCACTATCAAATCCTACAAAAACATTCAAATAAAATTCATTCAAAGTCCTACACAACAGACAGAGCCAAATAAAAACTTTGACAGTCACTAAAACAATATTAAACAGAAAAAAACACTCACAAACAAACATAAAAACCATGGACCGGCATAAAAATGGTGCCCAAAACACTTTTTTGCAAATATTTTGATGACTGCGTCAGATTTATAGAGCCATAACGCAGTAAGTACCCTGTCATCTCCATATAATCTCTTCGAAAGTTACCTAACACCCCAATACAGGGAATCAATAATGTAAATTTTATGTAAAGAGACCACGAGAGGGCAAATTTTGGAGGGAGGCCCTCGGCTTGGTAGGGCCAATCAGTGAGTCTTGATAATATGTATCGAGTGCTTAGTTTACGCAGGTTCGGTTTTCCCTTACTATGGGTTATTGCTTTTGGGATTTGTATAATTGGACGGAATGAGGAGTCTTAGATAAGGGCTCGGGGTGATTGATTGTGTTAAACGTTTATTTTTATATCTGTTTAATTTCTATAGGCAGTTGCAGGTTTGTTATGGTATTTTTTATGTGATAGGTAGCAGAGGAGCAGACGGATTATGATGATGGTAAGCGATTGCCGCCGTCCATAGACACCTGCAACACCAGTAGATCCAAAAAAGCGTTGCCAACCAATTGGCCCTCCGGTACCCTGACTCACTCGACGAAACATAGCGCAGGCGCTGCTTTGCGCCGGTCTTCTGTGAGACCGTGGTATCAGTCCGCGGTCGAGCCGGCCCATTCATGCCTATTCATAAGATGGAACTCGTTGCCGTCGCATGTGTTTCTTCAGTCCTACAATACGCATGGGCTCAATTTTTGCTTATCACCAGGCTAAGGTGAGCAAATATAGTGTGCCAATAAAAAATACATGAGGTGGACTGACCAGATAAAAACAGTAAGTGATTTATCATCACTTAATTAATGCACGAGGAAAATCTCCACCAACGAAGAGTGGCGGTGTGTTGTAAAGCTTGCCACTAATATCTGAAGTGATGACCACGACACCTCTAATACCGACATAGAAGAGTTAAAAAAACTAGCTTTAAGTTATTGGTGATGAAAACATGAGTTTCTCTAGTAAGTGTTTTCTTTATTAATAGGTAGGTATGTGCACAGCTGAAGTAAGCTTCATGTTGGTTGTTTTGCGAGCGTATCAGTGATCGACCCACACACTTCCTGGTAGATTGCTTTGGGGCCTGAGCATAATTCATTGCGATGATATAAATTCGTTTTTGTATTAATAGACCCTTGATTGAATATGTCACTTCTTTCCTAGGAAGTCGATCAACTTTCAGAATATAACAAACTGCGGTTGAAATGTATTATTTAAAAGGTGTTAGGTTAGAATAAGTGAACACACATCAGTGGCTTTTTGTGGGGTCACCAGTTTTAGAGAACCTAAGCTATTTTCGAAAATAAAATCTAGCACAGTTGATTATTTTCAGGAAGTTATCAACGGTTCGAAGCTTTACCGATCATTTACACAAACTTAGTAGATACCTAACAAGGTATAAAATATAAGGTCCTAAACGTTGTAGAGTCATGATTCATGTCATTTTATGGTAAGACTGGCTTGGACTTATATATCCCACGGCTTCACGGAAACCACTACTTCTCCCCTCCCACCTCCTGGCCAGGATATAATCTAGATTTTGCCACACCTTAAAAAATACATCCTCTTTTTCTTCTTCAACTCCTCCAGGATGAAGCAGGTCCTCTGAAACATCCAATGGCCCAATCTAGCGTTCGCCGCCCTCTTTTTTCCACCTCCCACCCCCCCCTAATTACCCCCTCCCCTCCTCTGTATCAGGATAAAGTCTAGATTTTGCCACACCTTAACCATAAAAAGTGCCGCCCCCCCACACCAGTGCAGTAGCATAGTGCTAAATTCCATCGTCTTTTTCTTCATTAACTCCTCGAAGTAGGGCTTCTGAGCGCGCAGAGTGTGCGTAAAAATACATACATTTTAAAAGAAATATTACTAAATGACTTGTAAATATTTACGCACCAAGCAATTTACTAAAAGAAAAAGTAACAGGCACCTTCCGGAGAATAATAGTGGCGAAATAGGAGCATTATTCAATTTCACTTTCCCCTTTGTAAATATTTCGTATTAGACAAGTTTTGGTCCCATATGCCCAGTGACTATGAAGAATGTATGTGTTGCGGGTTGTTCCGAATCATGGAAATATTATTAAAGTGTAAGTGTAGCTTAGCCCGTGGCTTGACATAATGTAATACCCTTTGTTTTTGTGTTTTTGGGGGTCAACGCTGCCAATGAACCTGCAGTTTAAGTCTGTAACGACTTACATGTAAAGAATGGGAAAGAAAGTTGAGGTTCTAAGTACTATTAAAAGAAATAAACTGGAATATCTTGAACGCTACCAATTAACTTGCACTTGTAACGACTTAGAAATAGAAATAGAAATAGAAATATTCTTTATTCAATTTAAGTCCTTATAGAACATTTATGAATGTCAAATATTATGTAAGCTACCGCTGATTCGGAAAGTTGATTTCTACCTGAGAAGAATCAGCAAGAAACTCAGTAGTTACTCTTTTCAAATTATAATCATTACAATTTTCATTCTGTTAATAAATCAAAAAATAAAATAATTAAGATTACAGTTACAATATGATAATCAATGCTTTTATCGTTTAGATAATCGTCAAAGTAAAATTATGGAATCAAATTATACATATAAAATAATAGGCATAGAAATTAACAAGTCCAGGAATCCACTTCATTTAAATAATCATCTACATTATAGTAGCCTTTCTGCATTAAGCAGTTTTTGATATGAATTTTAAATTCATGTAATGGTAAGTCAATAAGTTTTTGTGGTAACTTATTAAACATTTTTATGCTCAATCCCACAAATGAATTGCCAATTTTATGAAGTCTTAGATTTGGGACCGCAAGCCTATGTTTATTTCGTGTGTTAAAGCTATGAAAATCAGATTTTCGCGAGTAAAGATGCAAGTTTTTACGTACAAACATAATACAATCAAAAATGTATTGAGATGCTACCGTTAAAATATTTATTTCCTTGAATAATTCTCTAAGTGAGTCACGTGATCTAAGGGCCATAGATGGCACGGATTGCCCCTCTTCTGCAATATGAAGATAGCTTGTAAATCAGCACCGGATCCCCACAGCAATAGACCATATGACATCAGACTATGAAATAGCTAAATAAACCAGTCTTGCAGTCTCAATATCAGTCAGATCTCTTATTTTTCTTACTGCGTATGCAGCTGAACTAAGTCTTCCTGCCAAGGCAGCGATATGGGGGCTCCACTGCAATTTGAATCTAGAGTGATACCTAGAAAAACTGTGGAGTTTATAATTTCAATAGGTTCATTATTCATGACTATATTAATATTGACCTGCCTTACATTAGGCATTGTGAACTTTACACATTTAGTTTTCTTTGAATAAGAACTAAGTTATTAGAAGTGAACAGTGTAGTACTTGAGAGAGTGTGTTATTGACATCGTCAACATTTTCTTTTTGTCTATCAACCTCAAAAATCAAGGATGTATCATCAGCAAATAACACAATCTCACATAGATCCTTAGTATAGTAAGGAAGGTCATTTATGTAGATTAAAAACAGTTATTCCCATTCTTTATACTTACATGTAAAGAATGGGAAAGAAAGTTGAGGTTCTAAGTACTATTAAAAGAAGGAAACTGGAATATCTTGGACATATAATGCGTGGTCCGAAGTATGACCTATTGCAACTTATAATACAAGGCAAGATCCAAGGAAAGAGGAGCCCAGGAAGAAGAACTTCTTGGCTTAAAAATCTGCGCCAGTGGTACAATAAAAGCACCCGTTCTCTGGTTAGAGCAGCTGTGTCAAGGGTTCAAGTCGCCATTATGATCGCCAACCTTCGTTAGAAGATGGCACTCAAAGAAGAAGAAGAACGACTTACATTAGGGTGTTAACAGACCATTTGATCGATGAAATAGTACCTACCTATATAGCAAAATTGATAAGTCGACATCAATACATTGATAGGTAAATTTTTATCGGTACTGTTGATGGTACCGATAGTATCGATATGGAAATTTAAATGTGGCAATCATATCGATAAACTATCGATATTTTTGATTTTTCTTTTACTATCGATGGGATATCGAAAGAACATTGATAGTGGACTATCATCACTACTGTCCAGTGAGTCGTCACAAGAGAATTTGTTTGGACCCTACGAACATACAAAACTTGATCTAGACTTAGTTCATGAAGTAATCGAGACAAAAGAAATAGTGATTGAATGGACAAAGGGACGGCGATAAATCAGTGAAGCAAAAATACTGTCAATGAGAAATTTATGTCAGACTAAAGCCATCGACCTGACTTGATGGCAAATAGCTAAAGCACTAGTGTTTTAGATGTTAAAAAGAACGCTTTTAAATTTGATTAAAGTCTTACTCGTTATAATCAACTTTTGTTTTTAATTGCTTGCATGTGGTAGGTACCACATCAGGGTGCTCGCGAATTAATCGTAAGAATAATTCATTTCTTTCTTTCTTACTTAAACTGTATATTTTATTTATTACTTGCAATCCAGTAGAATCATAAGTGCGCCGGTACCCTCCCTTACTCGACAAAACACAGCGTACGCGCTGCTTGATGTCGGTTTTCTGTGACTGTTTAGTAGTTTAGCAAGTTCTTAAAGCTCTAAACCACTTGATGTCATTAGCAAATCTCAATAAACACTCCAAACTGCCAACACATTGCCAAACCTCCACATCGCATATCCTTAAAGTTGAGGCGACAATCAAGGCATATTCATAGTCCGCGTCTAGGGGCCGACTCACAAACTCAGTTGCCGTCGAATCAGCGAGCAAGTTCGGCCGAGTTGTCGTTCAACGTGACACGTCTTAACCCAATAACTAATACCCGAGGGATGCCAGGAGTTAGGTATGTATATTCCGCCAGAAATGACTTATGAAAATTAATGATGGACATTCAAATATAAATCCATACTATTTATAAAATGATAAAATTGAAAAGGCGAAAAACTATCGCGATGCAATCGACGCCCAGCGTCAAACAAAAACTAGTATGTTAGCTCCAATTCGACTTACGACCTTTAACGTCGTAAGGCCCATAAGCCTTTTAAAAGGCATAAAACAATTGATTTTCCATTGTGTCTGCTGTCTGGGTGTAACGACGTTATATATAATCATTATCATCATCAGCCTGTTGCAGTCCACTGCTGGACATAGGCCTCTTCAAATGCTCGCCACTTTGATCGATCTTCGGCTACTCGCATCCAGCTCCAGCCAGCCCTCTTGCGCAGATCGTCAGTCCATCTGGCCTGAGGTCGTCCTACACTACGTTTACTAAGACGCGGTCTCCACTCCAGAACTTGTTTACCTCAACGGTTGTCAGTTCTGCAGCAGATATGGCCAGCCCACTGCCACTTTAGCTTACTAATCCGGTGGTTTTATAGAATATCACTCAATAATAGAAATAGTTCTTGCTACTACGTTAACAGCATCTACAGACTGCACATATAGTATTTAACAGTTCATAACTCTTATTCTGACGAGCATAAGAGTTTTTTGTCAATATCACACATCATCTTTTGTTGTCGACTGTACAAAATAACAAATGAAATGCTACGCTACTGCTTTCTGAGACGGAACATATTTTAATATTTGTATCCCTAAAGGAGTCGTGTTGCAAATAGCTATTTCTAGCTTCACGGATCTCTGATCCAGGGTTGCCAGGTGGTTGAGGTTGATTTAGTAACTTTTCATTTTGTTTTCAACTCTCTAATTAATTTAGTTTCTCGGACTCTTAGAAAATACTTGACCTAAAATATTGATATAGGCGAGTTTTGACCCTTTAGTTGCTTAATACCTAAGCGATATAGTGGCCAATTCGGGAATAGCTACTTTATGGTATATATTATGGTATTTTATGGTGACTTTAAGGATAATTATGTTTATGAATTTATTTTTTGATGATTTTTAAGAATCTGGCTTGCGCTCATGCTCTACTGGACATCTACTGAAAATTTTAATATCGTACTTTAGTGCACCCTAGAAAGTTTTATTATATAGAAACTTTGTATTCATCATCATCATCATCAGCCTGTTGCATTCCACTGCTGGACATAGGCCTTTCCAAATGCTTGCCACTTTGATCGATCTTCGGCTACTCGCATCCAGCTCCAGCCAGCCCTCTTGCGCAGACCGTCAGTCCATCCGGCCTGAGGTCGTCCTACACTACGTTTACTAAGACGCGGTCTCTACTCCAGAACTTGTTTACCTCAATGGTTGTCAGTTCTGCAGCAGATATGGCCAGCCCACTGCCACTGCAGCTTACTAATCCGGTGGTTTTATAGAATATCATTCAATAATAGAAATAGTTCTTGCTACTACGTTAACAGCATCTACAGACTGCACATACAGTATTTAACAGTTCATAACTCTTATTCAGACGAGAACAAGAGTTTTTTGTCAATAATAAACCTCTACGCATCATCTTTTGTTGTCGACTGTACAAAATAACAAATGAAATGCTACGCTACTGCTTTCTGAGACGGAACATATTTTAATATTTGTATCCCTAAAGGAGTCGTGTTGCAAATAGCTATTTCTAGCTTCACGGATCTCTGATCCAGGGTTGCCAGGTGGTTGAGGTTGATTTAGTAACTTTTCATTTTGTTTTCAACTCTCTAATTAATTTAGTTGCTCGGACTCTTATAAAACACTTGACCTAAAATATTGATATAGGCGAGTTTTGACCCTATAGTTGCTTAATACCTAAGCGATATAGTGGCCAATTCGGGAATAGCTACTTTATGGTATATATTATGGTATTTTATGGTGACTTTAAGGATAATTATGTTTATGAATTTATTTTTTGATGATTTTTAAGAATCTGGCTTGCGCTCATGCTCTACTGGACATCTACTGAAAATTTTAATATCGTACTTTAGTGCACCCTAGAAAGTTTTATTATATAGAAACTTTGTATTCATCATCAACATCATCAGCCTGTTGCATTCCACTGCTGGACATAGGCCTTTCCAAATGCTTGCCACTTTGATCGATCTTCGGCTACTCGCATCCAGCTCCAGCCAGCCCTCTTGCGCAGATCATCACTCCATCTAATAATCTCAATAGATGGCGCTGGGTGTCGATTACATTGCACATCGCACATCGTACATCTGGCCTTTGTAACTTTGTTGGCAACTTTGTATTAACCACAATTTGGTCTATTGCTGTGTGTGTGGAAAAGTTAAGGTTCTCAAAAATTCTGGCAACATCTCATACCTACTTTGACCTGTTTCCGTATCAAGTAGCTTAAGCACTTATGTTCCAGATATTATTAGGTTATTTTTCTTAAGTCTCGGCTGGCAACACTAAGCTGGAGAGTATCCATATTCCCCGACACAAGGGACTCTGATTCCGCGCGGAAACTTCTCGATTTAATTTATAAACTTGTTTGGTTTTACTCTTATCGGGAAAGGAACTTCGTGGAGTCATACGAAAATTACTGGAGGTATTGTACGCTGGGAAAAGTTTTGACGGAACAAATGGAGAAGTGTTCGGTCCCGCTTCGTTTGTATCGCGTTGTTTGCGGCAGTAGTAATGCAGTTTGTGGGCGCCATTTTTAGTTAATCTTTAGTGGGAAAATAGCTGACTACCTGTGAGGTCACCTTATTAGAACTATTTTGAAATTCTGCTACATACCTACTTGTTCACGGTTTTTTTTGAGGTATAAAAATCTCATTCATTTGTTTAAAGAAAAATGGTACGGCTACTGCGCTGCCCCCTGCGAATCCAACATAGTTTGTAGATTTATATTATCTGTCTCTATGAAATTTATTGTATTAAAAAAAAGTTGATTATTCATTCTGCTGCGTCGGTCGATATGAGTATCATTTCTCTCCCAAGACTGAGCTACTGAAGAAAATAAAAATTTGCTTTTTTTGTCGTAGTGTTTTTGATTGTCAATTGTTAATTTTTTCATAATTATCTTGTCCAATTGTAATCTGTGTAAAAATATATGAAATTATTTTAAATGAAATTGTATGATGACCAAGGAAAAAATAGAACCAGATAAATATAGTCCATTGAAAAGAAGAAGGGTAATTTTGTATAATTTTTATTTATATTCAATAACTTTAAGGATACCTAATCTATCCATAACTTTCTCAAAACACTTAGTGCGAAATAAAAAAAAATGCCTAACGACTCACCTATATGTTGTATTTATCAGCTGATCACTTTTGTTTGGGAAGGCCTTTTTTATATTTCTTTATAGAGACAAAGATATAGATATATCGATTTTTCTTTCTTTCTTTCTCTACCTCACCCTATGTCTGTTATAAGAGCTTATTAAGGAACCAATTGAATAACTTTTCACCTTAACAACCAATTTCTTCATCACTTACTCAACTTTGTACTTGAATACAGTAAGCCAGTTACTTATTGACTTAAAGGCCTGAAAAGGTCACCCAATTTCACGAGCCACGAACTTCGTACATGTTTCTATTTACCGCTAACAAAATTGCCACTACTGGTCTACAAACATTCCCAACGTATATATTACAAAAATATAGCTAGTTACACATTCTATTTAGGTATTTCAATAAACAAATACACGAACCGAAACGAACCTAGCATACCCGTAAACGCAGAAACTATTCGTTTGAATAGTTGCGGAAACTTTCCTTTAACGGAATCCAAAACGCGCCTGTTTAGCATCAAAGTGGAAATCCAAAATCCCTTAAGCCGAGTTAGAACCGTAACAAATACGGCATTCTGACTCGAATAAATTAAGATCATCCTTATTGTGAAGGTAATAAGGGCGGGGGTGGTGATAAACGCAATGTGGTTTACGGTAAATGTGAGAGAAACCAGTTGGCAACTTTATTTCCGTAGCGACAATTGGCCAACTAGGTTTCGCCAACTAATTGTGGAGATTAAAGTTCGGGGCGCTTAGCAAATTCACATTTGCTTATTCGATTTTAATCTGGTTTTAGGCTCTTGCGCTGCTGTCCTTGATGATGCGCATAAACAAAGTTTGTTACTAAAAATCACAACCCTCCATTGGGCAGAACAAACAGATTAACCCATTGAATGTATAGTGGCCATCAAGTATGGCATTAAAATGAGTTATACGCGCTCTTTACTAAAATATCCACAACTATGAAAGTACACATTTCGGGATAGTTTATATTTGGCATACAATCAGAAGGGCTCTCAGTGGCAATGAACGTTGTAAACCATTTTTCTATGAGAAAATATCAATCAACATCACATATCACGCAGATATTGGTATGGGAATCGAAACAAAACTCTTGCATCTTAATCTACGTTCAAAACGGTAGCTTATCTTTGGTAAAATATTATTGAACGGACATAACGCCCCGTCGGTCTAGGTGGTTTCAGACCGTGATCTCGGGGTCAAACAAAAGTATGTTTTCAATTTTACATAGCTTATGTTTCAGATCTACTCTACTCTACAGACTTTGATTTCTGCGATGGAAGCCTTTGCCCCGACGTGGAACACATAGGCTGAAACTTTGATAGAAATGGAAACATATATACCCGCTCGAAACCGAATGCACCAATGCATCAAATTACCAAAAACCCTGACATCCATGCAACAAACAACCCTCGTAAACCAATGGCCATTGCCCAGTTATTTATTACTGCAGCAAGAATGCTTTTTAATTTGCATTACAGCATCAAGGATATTAACGGGCGCCGCCGTGTCCGCCTAATATATGTGTTTACTTTGTCTTAATAAAAATATAGGTTTAATATGCACTTGCTGAATCACATTTGGGGGAAAAAGTGGGTTAAAGCCGTAAGCATACATTTAAAACACGAGTAAGTACGCAAAACAAAAAGCGTCAGCTTTTTTACACAAAAAATAAGAGAACTCTTCTTTAAAGGGGACATAAGCTACACAAGGCCTCTACTTCACTATTCTTCTAACCGCAAGAGATTTATATGAGCCGACTTGGAGGACTTGCAGGAGACCGGCGTAAAGCAGCGCCTATGCTATGTTTCGTCGAGTGAGCGAGTGTACTGGAGGCCTAATTGTACAAATTAGACAAATTAGTACCCTCATCCAGAGGGTTAAGGGTTGGCAGAGCATTTGTGACTCAACTGGTGTTTCAGGTGTTATGTGTGGCGGCAATCGTTTACCATCAGGTGATCCGTTGGATGGACTACTTTCTACCACATAAAAAAACTTCTCTTTTCCCAGTCGCGTCCAAAAGTGTCGCTTTGGAGCCCGGGATAAGCTCAGACCAGATAGGAGTCTGGCGTAACATTGAAGTGACTGCCATCTGACCTTCGTATCCCTATAACAGGAGAACCAGTCCAAATGGAGATTTTCTTATTAACCACACAGCTAAAGGTAGAAATAATTATGCACATATAAAAAAAAAATTGGTTAAACCCGACCCCCGTATGGAAGACGTCTTGTTATCCCCTGAGCTACCCTTAATCATTTAATAACTCATCATAATAAAAATAAACGTCTCAAAAAGTGGCAGCACTTACTTATATTCGCATACAAATCTGTTTTGTTAGGACAAAGATAAAAGGAAAGATGAATAAACACAATGTTTATTGAACCCCATTCGAGATATCTGTACAGATTCATCTGTCTAAAAATGTTTTATCGCTCAGACAAGTTTAATCGGGTGGATTTATACGGGCTCCGTATGGGGCGGGTTTCTCACGGAATTGTGATGTCTGATTGGAAGACGGTGAATTACTTTTATACAGAATGGTTTAATCAGCCAAGGATTTTGTTTTTATTTTTGTCGTAGATTCCAGACGAGGAGACGGATCACCTGGTAAGCGATTGCCGACACCTATACTAAAACCTAGAATTATAAACTCTAGTGTTTTATCAACCTTTCTTCTTTCAACATATTATGCTCATATATATCAATGTTTCCGTGGAAGAGCCACGCTTCCGCCGGCTTGACCGAAGTGATACCACGGCCTCACAGAAGACATGATGATGAAGCAGCGCAAGCAGACCAACTGAATCATTGGAATCCAAAAAATCTACGACAGATACGTCACTGTCAAAGCTGATAATGTCACATAAATAAGATAAGGTAAGATAATTTGGCATTATTTTTCTTATTATTTCCATACATTGTTAAAATGTTGTAGGTAGATACCAAATGTTATTAACACCTGAAGTGTTACAAGCGCAATATCATCTTTGAAAACTAAAATTACGGATGGTTAAGTTTTTATTAAAGTGTTTTGTATTTAAATGAAAAAAGTTAATAAAGTTTTTTTTAATTATAGAATCACAATTACCAATAAATAAATTACATCAGCGAGTGTTTTTAGAAAAAAAGGGTATACTAATCATATGGTACGATCATTTTATTGCAGTAGCAACATTGTAGTAGATTTTTTGGTCTTAATGTGCTTGTTAGTAAGATGAGAGTCGATTGAAGAAATTTGACAGTTTTGTATACTTTGATGTGTAGCTGTACGTACTTACGTGTTAAATCAGTGACAATGTCAAAAGCCTTACAAAAAACTAAAATGACGTCTAGCCAGCACAGACCTCCGGAGTTTCCTCCATTGTAATCAGATCGGCTCAGACGGTGGATGTTGTTCTCTGAACAGCTTAGCGAGTGATGCATCGCGATAGCCGACGCCACTTACCTTCCCGCTTGGGACTAGTGATGGGCTTCGTCCACTTTATCGATTAACTCTGCTTCTGCCACAATTAAATATGTTACGGCTCGCGATATGTGTGGAACTGTTACCTTCTTTATAATCAGACTCAGACGGAGGATGTTTTTCTTTGAACAGCTAAGTGAGTGATGCATCACGATATTAGATGCCACTTACCTTTCCGCTTGGGACTAGTGATGGGCTTCGTCCACTTTATCGATTAACTCTGCTTCTGACACAATTAAATAGGTTGCGGCTCGCAATATGTGCAGTTTCCTTCTTTGTAATCAGACTCCTGTGGATGTTGTTTTCTGAACAGCTTAGCGAGTGATACATGATGATAGACGACGGATTAGTGATGGGTTTTGTCCTCTTTGACGATTAACTCTACTCCGTTACAATTGAAAATGTTAAAGCTGGTGATGTGTACAGCAGTATACCTACATTTTATTTGGAATGAAAACCAAAGTTTAAAATAACAATCATTATGTCCCTATTTTCCTAGTTATTTCTTTTAATTTATTTATTGTTTACACAAAACAAGTTACAACCATTACAGAAATAAGTATGGGTAATGTTATGTAAACCAGTTTGAAGTATTTTCTTGTCAATTTCTTTTGGAGTTGCAAGCGTCCATAGGCTACGGTAGTTGCTTATCATTACGCAAGCGCGCGCTTGTTTGTCACCGATTTTTATTTATAAAAAAAACTTTTCCCTATCGACAAGTCCCCGTCCCTAGTTTTTAAAGCGCTAGTTGTCACGGGTGTAGATGGTATCGGCGCTCTTTATGCGAGCTCAGGGCGGCACCGCGACTAATGCGAGCCCCTGGCTGTCTGTGCGGACGCTGTTTTATGCTACCTCCTACACCCAGCTTTACGTTCAAGCTTTCATAAAAACATTTTGTAATTGAATAAATGCATTCTTATTACATTTAATGCATTAATATTTGAAAAGGGCTGACCATATCTGCCGCAGAACTGACAACCGTTGGGGTAAACGAGTTCTGGAGTGGAGACCGCGTTTTGGTAAACGTAGTGTAGGAAGGCGTCAGGCCAGATGGAGTGACGATCTGCGCAAGAAGGGCTGGCTGGAGCTGAACTGGGACTGAAAGGTCTTTGAGTGGAAGCCGCGTACGCAGTCGTGGTAGGCTCCCCAGAAGGCATGACCGACGACCTAAGTCGCGGGAATCCCTTAGGATGCATGTGGAACAGGACCAATCTGAGTGGAAAACATTGAGGGAGGCATATGTTCAGCAGTGAACGTCTATTAGCTGAAATGATAATGATGATAATTCTTAGTCCACACTCAGGTCTATCATTACGAGACCGCGTACCCAACTTAAGCCAAGATTTGAGACTACTTCAAAATTATTCCAACAAAAGCCAATAGAAGAGGACACACAATTTTATTTTACCCTTATCTTTAGAATAATTTCAATCCGTGCCAAAAGATGGCGCTGGCGATCGGTTACATCACGCAAGTGTTAAATTTTTTCGGTTTAGATACTTAAATCCTAACCTGAAATAATTATAATATGTAGTTGCCATTAAAAGCTAGCTTTATAAAAAGAAGATAGATAATTTTTGATCTCACCAATACAAACAACAAGTTTATTCCTGTTTTTCAACCACAAAAAGATGCAACCAAAATATTTGGCGCCAAGACGCAAACTTATCATTTAAATAGTCTCCGATAGGTTCACAGTCAATTTGCCGCGATATTTATGTGGGGAGAATATTTTAACGTCACTTTCTTGGTTTTCAGTGAAAATATTGAGTTGTCAGCTAATTCTGGAGTCAGGGTATAAACGGGAGAGGTCATATTGGATAAGGTTTGGAAAAAGATTGATTCTATTTTAGAACTGATTGAATAAAACTCTTTGTGTCTCGACTTGTTTATAATAGGAGTAAAAATTAAAAGTTTGTAGTAGGATAGACAATATAGGCTGATACTTTTAACCTATACTGTCCCACTGCAGGGCAAAGGGCCTCCATCATAGAAATCAATCGTTAGCCGCCACAAGCAGCTGCTGCAGCGCTGTACCATAATGAGGATTTCCCTTGTGCTTTGGACACCAGAAACAACGAATCTTCTTCTGTGTCTGCCTCTCGACCGTCGCGCTATGACTATGACTATAACTAAAGGATTATTAAGTACAAACAGTAATATTTAAGCTGTATGTTCCTAACACTTATGGAATCTTTATTGTTCGATAGTGTATTTTTTTCTATTATCTCTTAAAATATCTCGAGCGGCTGCCACAGAAGCCAGTGGCGATGACAAGGCGCATCCCTACCCATCAACAGCCACCACTCTAAGAGCCTAAGAAGAACCAAAACAAAGAAAACTATTTACTACAACAACACACTAAAAGGGCGATATTTAATTTTGCCAGTGAATACCCTTCGGGCACCTACCGAGTATGTAGCATTTCCGTTCGAAGACACCGCGGATTCCGAATCACTGTGTGAGGGGAATAGAAACGGCCTGCTTGGTCAAGGAGCTTGGAATCGGAAATAATTTAGGGGAGATTTTGGGGTTGTATAGATATAAATCTTTTGAAGGCCAGTCACACACAGTATCTTGAAATTGAAATAGTACATAACGTACTGAGAGACATAAATCAAAAATGTATGAAAAAATACTTTCTTCGATTGATTAAGAGGAAAACACGCAACAACACAGATTGGATTTATTGTCAACTATTCTTAACAATATTTTGTTCTGAGTACGAATTTTGAAAACTTATCAATTTTTTTTCGATTCCCCATACAAAATCGACAAGTCATGATGAACTATGTTGTATGAATAAAGTAGATTTTTTTATTAGAATATCCCAAAGTCATAGAATAGAATATGTGGTTCAGAATGGTTGGTAGAAGCAGTGGCTAATTCAAGATTTAAACAAACTTCAAACGAACGAATTTTTTTCTTTTAACAACTACAACTTAAAATCTCAAAATAACTCAAAATGCTACTAAAGTTTAACCAAACAAAAGCCTTAAAGAAACTCCACGAAGTTTCTTACCTCCTGGTCCAGCAATTTAGCTGAAATATGTTTCATAAGCGGGGTTTCTGCCGGGAGAAACAAAACTGATAGTTAGTCTGCCAACTGTTATGTCTGACCGTACGCCTGATGCTGACGGTACACAAAATGTACTTTTTGGCAGGGATGTTTGTGAGCTCCGTAACCGAAACCGAAACTATCGGATATCCGTGTCCGCACTATTTTTATAAAGGTAAATTCTATAGGCATCGTCAAACTTTACCATCAGGCGATCCGTCTGCTCGTCTGTCACCCATCACATAAAAAACGAAACACTAGCGCATTGGAATCGATCGTACTAATTATTTTGTGTTGGTATAGTCCGAGGCAAGAAAATGTAGTTATGACCTTGAGTGCGCAAAAACCAATTTTGATAGAAAGTCATCTTTTTTACAAGTGCGCAAAATAACGGTCATCGCTATACTTTCGTGCCTCCAGCTATACAGATTAGAACTAATTTCCCTAAACGAAGTACGTTGTAATAAAAGTGCTTGAGCTACTCTAGTACGGAGTCAGGTCAATGTATGAGATGTTGTGTGAAATTATGATTATTATAATCCGTATTCGTAACCGAATGTGAAATAAAAGTTCTAGATAGGTAAGTAATACAATCATTAGGGCGGATCCTATTAGAGACACGTTAATTCACTTTTAAAATTTCTTAAAATTATCCGAAACAACGTACATAATCTAAATCATATCCGTAGCCGTACCCGGTATAATAATCATTCCCATAACCGTAACTGAAATTTCGTATCGTTGACATCTCTAATTTTTGGTTGCGATGCTGCTCCAAGATTTTTATTTTTGGTTACTTTTATTTTGTATACATGTTGTGTATTTATTGTGTATTTAAGTTTTTTGTGATTCTTCTGTCGTCTGATATTCGTAACACAAATGCTTTACTACTTTACTTTCGACGGTTTGATTAACGCAGTCTTTTGAGCGCTGGTTGAGACGCAACTTTTTTTATTGGTAATTGTAAGTGATTACCGCCGCCCATGGACGCCCTCGACATAGTGGAGTCACAATCTTAAACCCCCTTTCCTCCAATTGGGACTCCGGTACCCTCACTCACCCGACGATCTTCTGTGAGGCCGTAGTATCACTCCGGTTGAGACGGTCCATATATGCCTAAGCGTAGCTCTCCCAAGGTAGACCCCGGTGGAAAAGCAACTTAAAATTTAATTTATTTATATGCATGCATATACCTATGTGTTTTTAGGTAACATGATACTCGTATTACCAAAAGAACCTATGCGTCTGGAAGGCATCGCAATTTGGAATAGAGGGGACATAATAATATTATATTGTGCTTGAGAAAAAGGGTCTTGACGTCTGATAGAACAGACAAACGTAAGACGTAGACAAAGTGATCATCTATCGGTCTGTAATATCAGAGCTCAAATAACTAAAGAAAAATAAACCTAAAATCAATTGAACAGATGTCAGTGACTCACAAGAACAAAGACGAATTTCTCTTCTAGAAAGTACCTATACAATTTTTCATCAAAGTGTCCAAGTATCTCCTGCGGACTTTATTATACCAAACGTTTGTATTTTATTTTCTCTACCCGAGCGGATCTTGGGCGCAGCTGGAAGCGATCAAATTCGGAAAACACATTTACGCTATGGTTCGAAACAAACACCTAACGTTTTTCTATTCTATGCTCCTTTTCAAATTTTTTGTGAATGTTACATTTTTGCTTTGGTCCGTAACGAATATTTAACTTGTTATTTATTCGTTTCCCCGTTTTTTTTTTGTGAATGTGTAAGTTTTTTGAAATATGCACAGTGTGCAGTAACCAAATAATAAAAGTTTGTGAAAATAACAGTATAACGAATGTATGTAAATGATTATATCATATTATAGATTCGCTTTGCATATTTTTCTGGATGCCCAAAATATTCTGAATAATTTTGAAAAATGTATATCTATCAATTTGAAACTATTTCAAAAATATTGGTTTCATAAATACTTTGAGCGTGAATTATGTACAAGGAATTATTAGTAAAGAGTTAGCTACCAGTACTTAATGTAAAGTGAAGTATCTGCCTATAAACTGTCCGACTGCAAGGCAAAGGCCTCAAAAATAATAGAAGTCTCGCTAATGTGATGGGATTAGAGTTGATCACCACGCTGGCCTAATGCGAATTGGTGATCACAAACCCGAGCTATGTTCGGAAAATTCGAAACATACTTTTGCTCAACCTGAGTATCAAACCTGGGACCCCGAGATCACGGCCCTATATTTAAAATACTAGACCAACGGGGCAGTTTAGGTACCTATATGGTATATATAATTTTGCCAAGTTAGCAAGCAATAAGTACCTATCTACTTATCATAATAAAACAAATATTATATTTTAGTTCATATTTATTATAAAATTATTTCTAGTTTAACGGTTAAATAGTAAGTATATCAGTGTAAAAATAAAAACAAAAACCGTCGACATTAAAAACAAAATAAATAAAATGAACTCGACAGCTATCAACTATTTTGTTAAAGTGATTATTTTATTTCTCACTGGCTTTATGACCTTTGTGTAATTCGTCCTGACCCTACCCAAAAGTGGTTTGAACTTCAACTGAATCAGCTTCGTCGTCATTACTCTATCAGGTACCTCAGTTGTAAATAAAGACAGCACTTCGTAGTTCGGCTCTCTCGCTCCATTCTCTTCCGCCAACTTTCTTAATAGCATTTCGAAGTTTGATAACTTCATATTCTGCTTCTTTAACGGAACGTTATATTTCTTCGATTTTATCTTCTTTAACAGTCTTCTCTTATTCTTCTTATTGCTATTCATTGATTCTACTTTCACTTTGTACAGTATTGAGATATTTTTGCCTATCGTAAGGTCTTGTATATCTTGTATGTATTTTTTGAATTCTGTGAGTGTGTGGTCGTCGCCGGGGATTTCGAATTTGCGTGGGATTCTTGTCAAATGTCCCGTGCTGTCTTGACTAGTTTTATCTGCAATGAAATAAACTTTGAACGAAAGAAAGAAACACTTTTATGGTCTAAAAATAAGTAGGTACTAATATTTTCTAACACTTGCTCGGTATATAATGACAATATCGTAAGGAATCTTGGTCACCTTCTTGAAAACGTATTCACTACGGAAATAAAGAGTGTGCGTTGAATTTCTAGAGAGTTGTGACTCGTATTTAAAGTCACTCTCTCATCTTAGCTTTTAATTTCCAGGGTACAATTAGACCATGATTCAGAATTGGGGGGGCTGATCATAACAATGATACGACTGCCGTGTGACCTTGCAACTCATCATTACGAGAACCTGACCAACTCAATCCTATGATTGACGACCAACTCAATGTCACTGGTATTTTGATATTAAGTGGTGAAAAATAACACATTTGCTGCAAATAAAGAACTTTAACTCACTAAAGTCGATGGTTGATTAGTTAACTCACCATCAAATATTTCCTGCGCCCCCGCATATTCCAGGACCAGTATTGCCGAGCTAACTTTTAACAATATCGTACTAAACCCCATATCAATGATTGTGAACGATTCTCTAGGCACAGGTGTTTTATATCGATCTCGGGCGGTGCAAATAAACTAAAAATCTGTAACAATACCATTTGTTTCCTGGCGCTAAGTCGCTTAACCCTGCACTGCTGCGATAACAAATTTTACAAAGTAGGTACGGTTGATATTTTATTCGTGTTTTGAAGGTGAAATACAGCATTTTTTTTGATGATTCATAAAAATGGTTAAAATTCCGAAAATTTGGGAATATTCCAATATTTTCTACCTTGGTAGCTGTTTTGTAATCTATACTATTAATACATGTAGATACTAATCGTATAAACAAACCGATAAGGTGAAACACTAGCACGATTCAATGGACGCCCAGCGCCATCTATTGCAACAGAGTGGAAATAATGTCAAGAAACAAAGTGAGCGCGGGTTACTAGTTTATCTATAAAGTTGTGAAAATATTACGTCATAGGATATATATTTGTTGAAGTTGCAAGGCATTTGAACTTAACTTCTCAAAAATTTCTCTGTCTATTATTTGTGGAAGGTAGGTATATAAAACTTCTTTAATTATTTTATAGAAAGTTTAATGCACTCCCGTATTATAAGATAGGTACAAAAAAGAAATCTTGCCTTGAACATTCGAGCAGCAGTCGGAAAAGTCCCGTTAAAAAGACATTTTGGCTTAAACGTTGCATGTTTTATAATTACATTACCATCAATCGAAATTAGTTCGTTACTGGTAAATTTACATACACTACGACTGGCGGAAATGGTAATTTCATTGGCTAATTTGAAATTCATGATATTACGTTTAGCGGAGTCACACGAAACTGTATAATTTTGGGTAGAACAACGGTACAGTGCTAATATTAGGTAGTGGTTTAATATGACGTACTTTTACTGGTCACTTTTAGTGGTCTCGGACATAGCCCAAATAATTGCGTGGCTGAAATGGCAATGGGCAGGGCACATTGCGAGGAGAACAGACGGGCGTTGGGGTGGAAAGGTCTTTGAGTGGAGGCCGCGTGTAGGAGGCCGCAGCTGTTGCCACAGCTCCCTCCCACTAGGTGGACCGACGATCTGGTGAAGGTCGCGGGAGCCCCTTGGATGCAGGTGGCACTGGACCACCTGTGTGTGTGGAGAACTTTGGGGGCGGCCTTTGTCCAGCAGTTGATGATGATGAATTTTACCGGGCAATGCTGTACTAGAGAGGCGAGCGACCACATTTACATTTCCATAACTATGTCCTCTACAAAGCATTCTGAACACTATTTCTTCTACAATCTTTGGAAATTCACATAAAAAAAACTTTTCATACAAAGTCGGTCACGTGAGTGGTTTATTTTATTTGGGAAGACGAATCCTGTATATCTTAGTACTGACTTTTTTGTACTATGGCAATGGTGTCCTGTGCGCGATCATTATGTTTGTATGCTATGCATTTCTGATTTTATGGTTAAAGTTTGTTTCATCTTTTATCGCTTTCAGATAAATGCGGAAACATTTCTCAAGTTACGCATTTAAATCGAGATTTTGACAAAAATTATCCCTTTTTTTTGGAGTGGGAGAAATGAAATAGTACCAAATGCCGTCCAATTACTAATTCATATGCATTAATACACCATTATGCAAACAAATACCGTAAAAGCGTAATAATTACATGGCTTTTGTTTCATTTACCCACATTTCATAAGATCCCTACATGTATACAATGTAGGCGATGTTAAGCATCAACGATAATTTAATATTTGTAAACTTTGTTCAGTAAAGAGTATCTATCTGTCTATCTTTAGCTCAAAATAAGTGCATATTTTTGTCTCTTAAAACTCTTAGCAAACATTTTTATCTGTACTTAGTTAAAAGGGACATAAAAGGGAAAGAGTGAAATTGATTCAAATTCGGAACATCACGAAGGACATTCGAAAATTAATTTTTAATTTTGTATTAGTATAATACCCTCCAAAACACAATCGAAAAATTTGTGAAAGGGTTAAACAAGCTCGGTGTATATCAATAGCATATCATCATAACACATATGAATATTTGTGCATATCACCAGATTCAACTATGAGCTGATTTCAATAATGTGCTTAATAGCATCATTCATTCCGCTTTTGTAATTATTGAAATCAAACAGAAAATAGTAAAATAGCATAGAATTAATTTATAGTCGGTTATTAATGCTTTGTTGATTTAAAACTGTAATTTATCGAAGTTATCATTCCCAGTCCAATTTAATTAAACAGTTTTACTGTTACCATAATTGCAGATTTATGATTATTGAAAAGTAATTAATTGAGTGATCACTCACGTTTAAAATTTTAATTACACCATTTTTTATTATTTATATGATTATGAACGCCCCGTTGGTCTAGTGGTTTAAGTACCGGGCCGTGATCTCGGGGTCCCGGGTTCGATTCCCGGGTCGAGCAAAAGTATGTTTCGAATTTTTCAAACATAGCTCGGGTTTGTGATCACCAATCCGCATTAGGCAAGCGTGGTGATTAAGCCTAATCCCATCATAGTAGCGATAACTTGATTTCTATGATGGAGGCCTTTGCCCTGCAGTGGGACAGTATATAGGCTGATACATGGACATGGACATATGATTAGTCTGAGATTTCCCGGTCTTATCTTCGATCATAAATTCTCTAGACACAATTTCATAGTGAAAACGTTTGAAAAATGGATCCCAACAGTTTTTTTTTTTATGTAAAAGTATCAGCCTATACTGTCCCACTGCAGGGCAAAGGCCTCCATCATAGAAATCAAGTTATCGCTACTATGATGGGATTAAGCTTAATCACCACGCTTGCCTAATGCGGATTGGTGATCACAAACCCGAGCTATGTTTGAAAAATTCGAAACATATAAGTTTTCTTTATGTATGATCATTGTATTTCTTTGCTCCATGCTACCATTGTAGGGTTAAAATCATTATGCAGAAATCGTAACCTACATCACTATTGTTTTATCTAAGTCCTTGAACACGTGTGCACCCAATCAGAATGAATGCCATCAGGTGTTTAACGATCAGAAAGACACAACTCCACACACAAAAACCAACTCACAAAAATAAAAAAACTCAACTACTTTGAACTACGTAACGTCGAAGTTACATAGACCTTATCTTCATTTAACATCAGGTGTTATGGAGGTCAAAATCTTGGCTGTCGTAAAATAAAAAATAAAGTTTTCACTGGCCTGAATGGAATTTAGAGTTAGGTCACTTTCATTCTAAAGGTCTAATGTCTTTTTATTACTTTGAAACGATTGTAAGTTTCGAAGTACGGAACTCTAAAAACAACCAAAGCTAACACACTAGTAGTCAAAGCATATCACCGACGAACCCCGTTTATATTCTCCGATAGATTAAACAGATTAAACTCAGATTGTGTACAGGGTTCGCTTTGTAATGTTTCGATAGCGAATCGAAAATCCAATGCAAACGACCAAGTTTCGAACGGTTGGTAGCGAAAGTGTAATAAGTGCCCATTGGTTTAGAATTTGGAGATCTCGGCCGATGCTTATCGGAGTCGAGGGTGCTTCGCAACTTTGAGGAGACTGTCTTGCTGGGTAGAGTGTAAACCATTTTTTGTCTTGGAATTACTAGACTGCGTTAGTATTTTGAGATAATATTGTGTTATTTATATAACGCCCAGTTGTTCTAGTGGTTTAAGAACCGGGCCAGGCCAAGTGTGGTGATTAAGCATGATTATAGTAGCGATGACTTATTTTTTTTTGATGGAGGCCTTTGCACTGCGGGGGACACACTCATGTAGTAAAGTAAAGTATCAGCCTATATACTGTCCCACTGCAGGGCAAAGGCCTCCATCATAGAAATCAAGTTATCGCTAGTATGATGAGATTAGGCTTAATCACCACGCTTGCCTTATGCGGATTGGTGATCACAAACCCGAGCTATGTTCGAAAAATTCGAAACATACTTTTTGCTCGACCCGGGAATCGAACCCGGGACCCCGAGATCACGGCCCGGTACTTAAACCACTAGACCAACGTGGCGTAAACTCATGTAGTACACTGTTGAAATTTTGTCGTTTTAATCCCGAAGCCCTCATAATGGCTAATAGGAATGCTTACCTTTTAGCATCATCAAAATAAGCGAATTAAAATCAGCTGTTCCATACATACTTTTATATTATACTAGTGGCTCGCCCTCACTTCGCTTCGGGACCGTAATTCTGAAATGAACCAATAGATAGCGCTGTGTCCAATAACATCGCGCAAGCGTTTCGTGTTTTCGGTTTACCTATAAGCCTTGTCGTTGTCTATAGAAGTTATCTCTTTATAAATAGTATAGAAGATAGAAGATGGACAAACTTTTAAGTTTGCTTATTTTGATGATGAGCTAAAGAGGCTTTATTGTGTGACCTAAAGATGACCTCGGGATTAAAACGACATAAATATAAAATATTAAAACGTTTATTTTTAAGTACAATGATGCACCTAATACCTATCACTACTTTAGGTATAAAGCAACGCGAAAATCTAAAAACCTGTAAAGCGACATAAATTTAACTAGATTCCTATGATGCGAGGACTTGGTTTCTATGATGGAGGCCTTTGCCCTGCCTGTACAGTACATACTAGGGTCATACTTTACTCAACTCAAATGTGCTAGGTTTGTTCAGCTAACTCCGGAGCTCAATCAATATGTATTGAAAAGTTCTCGGCTGCAAACTGCGCTGGCGGCGAGTTGCGATAAAAGTTATTTATTTGAGACTTAGACGTGTACTCAGCGCTCAGATGGGATTACGTTGTGCTCCGGATTTAAGAGATATTATTGTGTAAGTGTTGATAGGAAACACGTTCTAATTCGTAATTGTTCTAGCAAGCTGGCTTCTAATTAGTTTTATCCATGGGACAGCCATACTAGCGATTACTCTCGGTCTACCTCATTCTTAGCTTTTTAACAATTTTTTCTTATCAAGTCTTGAGTATTGAACTGTAGGAAGTGGTATGAGGAAAACATTGTAATAAACATTTTGGCGATTAAAAGAGTAACTGGCGAGTTTCTTGCCGGATCTTCTCGTCAGAATCAACTTTCCGATACCGGTGGTAGAATCGCATTGTGCCTATATATTTTTAAGCA
Organism: Cnaphalocrocis medinalis; assembly: GCA_014851415.1. NCBI lineage: Eukaryota > Metazoa > Arthropoda > Insecta > Lepidoptera > Crambidae > Cnaphalocrocis > Cnaphalocrocis medinalis. Next base: position 16,028,336 of record CM026283.1, read on the forward strand.
TATCTTAGTATCAAGATAATGTTTTAAATATTTTATTCATGTATGACGATTTGTAAGTGCTGTGTGACTTGACTTGATTTCTATGATGGTGGCCTTTGCCCTGCAGTGGGACAGTATAAGCTGCTACTTAAATTTTACTTTACCATACTAATTTTGATTACCTAGAGACTGTAAAACATTATTTATTTTATTTTACATAACTTCAGGGGACCGTAGACTTGAGTACTCCAATACTAGAGTACCTCATTAAAACATACTCACGTACTATAACTGTAATTGTGTACTTTCATATTACATTATGGTAAGTATTTTCTAGTTCGTTAAACTAATTTTGCTGCGAGCTCCAGTGGGTTTTTTTGTTCAAGTGACTTTAGTTTCACGTTAACTATTTCGTATTTTTACAACAAATGCTTATTTTAGTCGAAGCCAACGAATCGTGAAGTATTCTGTATTTGAGTTTTGTGTAGACTAATTGGACCAAATTCAATTTCGAGCTCGCGAGAAATCATTAATTGTATGAAGAATTACATGTATTTGTTATTTAATTGTATTAAATTTGTTTGTAATGCATCGGTATGAATAAACATTCTATATATCTATGTAAGAGAGAAAAGGTCCATAATTATTTTGTAGGTTGATATGTATGTACCTGAAGGCAAGCGATTGCCGTTGCCCATTGACACCTGCAACACCAGTAGAGTCACAAGTGCGCTGACAACCTTTTTCACCCTTTCCCTCCAATAGGGCCTTTAGTATGAGGGTACCAAAGGCGCACGTTCTACTTAACTACTCAAAGGCGGAGGGCCTGCGCTGCTTTCACACCGGTCTTTTGAGAGCTCATGGTATCACTCGCTCAAACCAGCCCATAAATGCCAAAGCGTGGCTCTCCCACATTGTTTTTTATTTTTATAAGCGGCTATGCAGGTCCTATTCAGACCAGTATCACTGCGACCAGTTTGATTTACTGTCATCGCTATGCTACAATTCAGTTCCAAACTGCAGTTTTATGAAAGTGTTTTGATCTCCCACATACACACTACACGAGCCTACAGTGGGACCCAAACTAACAAATCCAGACTCCACCTGGCAGCGTCACGGTGAGCTATTCCAATTACAAAGTTGCTCAAAGTGGCTAATTACCACTGACAACAGCCTATTAATTAAAACTTCGCATCGGAATCCGATTAACACATAATTTAACTACGCTCTATCTAGTTTAGTTTATTTGGGCTTTTATTGGCGGCGAGTTGTGAGTAATCCCGGCTTGATGGGGTAGGATTTGATGCAGGGTAAACATGTTTTGCAATTTTGACTCGATTAGCGGGGATCAATTTGAATGACATTTTTGACAATGGTGACAAAACAGGTTGGTATACAATATGTATTTTGATGGCAACCCTGACTTATATACCTACCTACGTACTAAAATGAGGGCTGTCGCGTGTGAAAAATACGCAAGGTGGCGTTTAATCTTCTATACTCTTTATAAAGAGATAACTTCTATAGACAACGACGAGGCTTATAGGTAAACCGAAAACACGAAACGCTTGCGCGATGTAATTGAGCACAACGCCATCTATTAATTCATTTCTGAATTACGGTCCCGAATCGAAGTGAGGGCGGCCCACTAGTGTGTCAATAAAGTCATTAAATTAATTGAAAATAAGTGGCAGAGGCCATAACCCCATCCATACTAATATTATAAATGCGAAAGTAACTCTGTCTGTCTGTCTGTCTGCTACTCTTTCACGCCAAAACTACTCAACGGATTTAAATGAAATTTGGTATACAGATATCTAGACCCTGAGAAAGGACATAGGTTACTTTTTATTGCGAAAAGGGGGTTGTAAGGGGTTGAAAGGGGGGTAAAAAGTTACTTTTCCATGCGGACGCAGTCGCGGGCGGCCGCTAGTTGGTTATAAAACATGGACCTGCGTATGTCCTCTTACGTCCGAAAGGTACCTACCTACAATTAATCTTGGCCTGATCTGGGGTTGAACTCGAGACCCCAAACGCAGCCGTCGCTTTATAGTGTCACTTTATACCCACTGCGCCATCGAGACAGCGCAACTTATACTCTTGCTTCAAACAACACTAAAATCTAACTTTTCAACGTGGACTAAAACAAACTTAGCTATCACTAACTTCTCTTGCAGTTGACACTCTGTCTAAGTTTAAAATTTTCTTTCCACTTTCTTCGAGCTACGTAAATGAATCAAAGAATGATTTTCTTTGAAGTTTTTAAATATTATATCAGCTTTGACCTAGGTGAGTTGTATAAAGTTGAATTTTAGATGTGATATTTTCTAGCAAGTTAGAAAATTACTAAATTATTAAGAGCCGTGTGCAAGGATGCCCATGAAGGACATACTTAATTTTATTTAATTTCTTAAGCAGGTCATAGGCCTATCAATAAAAGTTTCTTTATATAAAAACTAGCGGCCGCCCGCGACTTCGTCCGCGTGGAAAAGTAACTTTTTACCCCCCTTTCAACCCCTTACAACCCCCTTTTCGCAATAAAAAGTAGCCTATGTCCTTTCTCAGGGTCTACATTTTCTGCATACCAAATTTCATTTAAATCCGTTAAGTAGTTTTGGCGTGAAAGAGTAACAGACAGACAGACAGACAGACAGAGTTACTTTCGCATTTATAATATTAGTAAGTATGGATTGTTCTGACCCGGGAGGTGAATTGGAATCCCAAGAGCAGCAGTAACTTTTAAGTATGCTATTGAGCGACTTGTTATCCAGAAAAGGTTGAAGGCACTAGGCAACGAGGAAAATCACCTATGAGGTAGGTTGACCAGATGAAATCGGCTGCAAGTTACTCATCATCACAAGGCCGCCATCAAAGAAGAGTGGAGGGGTGTTGTAAAACTTGCCACCAATGTATGATGAAGTGATGACCACGACCACTCTGTCAAGAGTGATACTGACATGGAAAAGAAAAACGCAAAGGTTCGGATATACGAACAGAAAATGCTTTCAAAAAGACGGTAAGATTATAAATTCCATCTAAACATTCTAATACCCGACCAAAATGTTATCCCATGCATAAACCCGGTACTCATAACCGTATCGTAACTTCTTATGTCTTCCAGTTTACACAGGGCTGAAATAAATAATCACAAATTGGGATACTAGAAATGCCCAATGATCGGTGAAATTGTTCGCAGTTAACGAACTGCGTAAACTCACTCTGACTACGATTCATTAGACGTACAATACCGCCTCTGCAGATTTGAAGACTTTACAGATTAGCGTTTTATTAGTGTTTTGTTGTCTTGGATCTGGGTGTTCTGGGTTGACGCCCCCAGTTAATTATCGTCATCTGATACTTATAATCCAGGTTTTGCCCTAATTTGAAACCAGGTTAATCGGCGCGATTGTCGCATTATCTAATCTATACTATTTTTATAAAGAGATAACTTCAATAGACAACGACAAGGCTTATAGGTAAACCGAAAACACGACACGCTTGCGCGATGTAATTGAACACAGCGCCATCTATTGGTTCGTTTCTGAATTACGGTCCCGAAGCGAAGTGAGGATGGGCCACTAGTTATTTATATATTTATTATACAACGTTGGTGGCGAATAAACGCGTGGCTTGCCTACTGGTTTGAAGCGACTGCAGCTATGGACGGTTTCCACTCCAGAGGATTTGCTTACGTGTTGCTGTACTACTGCTATTATTACCTAACTCATGATGCCTGCCCTTCAAAAACTTAAACTTGAAGAATTTCATACAGTAGGTAGTTATTCAATAATGCTCATTCCACAGCCGGAGTATACGAGGGAGAAAATTTTTTTGGAACCGTACCGGGTCAATACGTGAGGGTGGAATTTCTACTAATTTTCCTGGGAACGCTTGCAGCTGCTACACGGCAAGATGGGTTCTGAATTGTTTTAAGCACAGAAAACCGTCGTGTAGCAGCTCCTGTGCTGTGTTTCACCGAGTGAGAGAGGGTACCGGAGGCCCATCGGGGGGGAAGGGGATAAAAGGTTAGCAGCGCACTTGTGACTCCACTGGTGTTGCATGTGTCCATGGACGGCGGCAATTGCTTACCATCAGGTGATCCGCCTGCTCGTCTGCTACCTAGCACATAAAAAAAAAGCAAGCGTCGACAAATTATCATCTCATGGGAAGTAAAGTTTTCCTGCAGGAAGTAAATCGAACAGTTATTCAGAGAATTAGTGTCGTGACTAAAAGCGATAAAACATTATTGAGGCCAACTATATCAATAACAACTTAAGCGTAGTAACAGAAAGTCTTCAATATATAGTACGAATCAGCACGCTTAAGTGGCAGTGATCTGGCCACCTCCAAATAGAATCGATAACTATTGGAGCAGACGTATTGTAGAGTGGAGACTGCGATAAAGCAGGTGTAGTATAGGGACATCCCCATATAGGACTTTAGATTGGAAATGCAGAGTCAAGAATAGTACGTCAGTCGCACAAGCCCAGATATGCCCTTAACATCAGGTACCTCAAAAAACTAACACCTCTAGAAAACAGTCCAATACTGATCAGATCTGCATCTGATCAGTATTGGACTGTTATCTAAAGGTTCTAGTTTTTTGAGGTACCTGTTCTTAAGGGCATATTCTAAGGTACCTATAGCAGAAATAACGCTCGTCTGTAAACACTCGTAGACGCACCAAACCCTCCGCGTATTTGTGCCCACAATTCTTTATAATGAGATAAATTAGCTCATCTAATGCTTTAATGGGGTGAAATAAATTTATATTTTTAGATTAATTCATCTAGAATTTGCTTGAATGTCGTGCATGAGTTCTAAATTCGAATCCTGGTACAAGCAAAGTAAGATTCGTTAAAGTAGTTAAGATTTTTAAGTACTCAGTGCAGTATCTCTTGGAGTACAAGCCTCTCAAATCAGATCAAGCCATTATGCTGTCCAGACATTGGCGTAGCTACTCTAGGGATTTTTTCTAAGGAGGGGTCATGGCCCAACTGACCACTGACAGGAGGGGGTCCCAGCAGCTCGTTATGTCGTCGGTGGCTGGTCGTCTTGGGTCCCGAGGCTCTTTGCTCTCCTCCACATAAGCCATGGTAGTGGGCGCCAGCCCGCTGGGATGTGTATGGGCACATCCCTTTTAACCAACGGTAGATTCGTGCATGGAGGCTCCACCAGATCCTTCCCCATTTGTATCTTCACGCTAGTGTTCCTTCAAAATTTGAGAGTATTCATTATTATATTTTCTGATGCTTCCAAAGATAACCTTTCGAAGAAATTTTAAGTGCATTATAACTTTAACAATTTAGGACTTTGACATTAGACTAAATTGTATTATCTACTTTATAGGTAAGTACCCTGCTATTACTACCATATATTACCGAAGCCTGACGCCGTATAATAACATTTTAGCTTCGATAAATCAGGAATATGACAGCTAGTTAATCAATCAAAACCAGCAAATAAAAAAATACGGTGAAGTGCGCTCCAAGCTTCTGCTTAATCATGGTTTTGCCATCAAGATATTTGAAGGCCAAGTTTTCCCCCGTCTTAAAATTAAAAGGAATACTGAAGTTGAAATATTAACATTTTAGTCTATTTACGCCCCGTTGGTCTAGTGGTTTAAGTACTGGGCCGTGACCACGAGGTCATAGCAAATAATATGATTCGATTTTTCAACCTTCTGGGGTTGCAAAGAAGTGTGATATCACTCGGCTTGAATCTATAGGAGCTTGCCTCTGGGAACGGTTTAAGCTTACTCCGACCATGTCTTCGGCTTAACGCATCCAGTATTGACAATCCATCTATTCGAAGAGCTACGCTATGCTTTTCGAGTCTCAGTGTCCAAGCTCCAAATGTCATCAGTTATTTGATATATACGGCCAGCGTAGTATGCTGGCCGTATCGCGCACGCACGCACTTCAGTATTATCGAAGAACTGCATTTCTGATTTTATCCTTCAAAGAAACTGTATAATGTCGTTTAGCGACTTTAACTTGGTAAATTAGCCGCAGAAAAGTGGTGTCATATTTTGTAATCACTTATAAAAATAGTGTACAATTGCACATAGCTAAGTATATAAACTTACATTAATAGTTTTAAAGCCTATGTGTACCCCTAAAAACTTCTCCTTGCTTCGACGTAGGAACGAAACGCTTGAACATCAGCGTCTAAACGTTAAACATACGTACGCTAGCCCTTCTTTGTACCCAGAGACCTTTTGTACCTTTGTAGCTTGGACAGCAAGAATGTCACTGTCCACCGGAGAAAGACAAGCAGGAGTAGATAGCTGGAATAAGCCTTTGAAATGTGGGCTACCCAGATCAGCGAATTTATGTTCTGAGCGGACGCTGAGAGAAGACACGAGGCCATCATCATCCCCTAATCTCTATACCCCTTATTACACAACGGTGACTAAAGTTAGGCACGGCTTAAAATTGATGCTGTCACTTTCATTTGTGACTTTTATAAAAGTGACAGCATCATTTCTAAGCCAAGGCACAGAATATTTAATAGTACATGTACAGAAAGCCCACTCCTTAAAACCGTTTATGGAAATGAAGACTCAGGCTACCATAACATAACGTTGAAATTCCGACCGCCCAGCGTTCAATGCCTACCATTATTCATACCTAGAAGTGCGTTCTCTTTCTATCGCAAGCAACTGTCGCCGCTCGTTCGTGATTTTCTACTAATTTGCCCCTCCGGAGGGGACGCCGCATGTACTTGCAAGTTCGATACCTACACGCGGAGTAGGACAGGCCTGGCCAAGGCTACCATTAGATGACGTTTTGTATTATGGGGGTTTAAGTTTCCATGTGCGCGGGAAAAAGATGTTTTAGTACGGTTTTCATAACCTCATATTTCTGTTTGAAATCTTCGTTGTATGTTTTGCTACTGGCTCTGTTTCAACTGTGCTCTTACATAAGACAAAATAGATTTGCAAACATAATCCTATCCAGTTTACTGCGCCCCCTCACACTGTGAAAGCTATTTCATTGAATCCGCCACACCCCATCCCTTTAGATTTATTCTTCGCTTATAAATTGACGAGACAAATTCCCTTTTCGAGTGATTTAGTGACGTTTGTGCCGCAAGTTATTTACGTTGCGTTCCGTTTCACGTTTTGCGTAGACTTTTTTGGTATGGAAATTTTAGTTTCCATGGGAGTGGGAATGGTAGGAATTTTGATTGTAACGGAATAGTTGACAGAGAGATTTATTTTCAAACTTACAGTAAAAAATATGTTTGCTAGCATCCGAAATCACGGGAACTTTGGGTGACGCAAATTACGGGTTCGATTTTGTTGTTGACAAATGATTGTTAATGAAACAGAAGTTTGCATCGGGTCTAGGTGTTTGTCAGGAACAACTGATTAGCAAAATTTAAGGGAAAGCCTTAGTTTCAGACCTAAACAATCAAATGTACGTGATATTGACTAAATTGTTATTTTTATTTATGTAATATATCTTTATGTTATTTTCTTTTAGGCTTACAGTATCAACGAATATCTGACCTGGTACTGACCTTACACACCAATAGGTCGTGAATATGATCCCATGGACAAAAAAATCTGTTATGAAGTCATGTTTTTGTAGTGTCTCTGTCTGGGTGTAATTTTGTAATTTATGTACGAGTAGAGCCACACATCAAAGTAACTGTAAAAAATCTTCAATCGACTCTCATCTTACTGTCAAACACATTAGGTTGAATATCAATTGAGGAAATTTTACAGTGGTAACCTGACGTATGGCTGACTGTACATAAGTAATATATTATTCCCCTGTTTCCTTGGATTAGTACCTACATACGACATCCCGATGCACAATAAAGCTCTTTTTATTTTCATTCACTGAGCTACTGGCTCGCAAGTAACCTTCCTAAAAATAACATCAAAAAAGTAATATAAGTCTTAAGCTTATTTGATAATATTACCACAAAGAATGCCAGAAAACATCCAACATATTTTTCCCTAACGATGACTTGATGTAAGGAAAAATCTTATAAATTATTCTGCTATTGACATACATACTGAATAATTAGGTTATCATCAATATGTGGCTTATTGTATTAGTACACACGATAAGAACGAGAACAAACTTATTAAGGGTGTAATAACGTGGTATGTGTAGAATGTGATTGGATGATTCGATAAAACTCGTAAATATAATCGAGAATAAAACATTAGTGTTGAAAGAAATTTGGCTGACACACTTCCGAGCGTCTCGATCTAGATAAAATCATATTTTATGATACTTACTGTAATTCTTACATTTACTTACATGAGAGGGTGTATCGATAAAAATCGACGATTTTGTCAAGGTTGCGGGAATTCCTTTGATTCGGGCGGCACATTACCGATCTGTATGGAAACAGTGGGGGAGGCCTATGTCCAACATTGGACGTCTATTGGCTGAAATGATAATGATCTGTACATAAAAAGGCGCATACTTCTTGACCTTAAATTCTTTACTAGTTATTTCGAACAATTTTTTTTGAGTTAAATAAGGACTCGTCCATAATTTATATTGCTTTTTTACATTTTTTTTCCTTATGAATCAAATAATATGTAAATGATAAACAACAGCTAGGCTCTAACAAAACAAAAAACAACAAAAACAACTCTGCATAAAACTTTATTCTCCCGTTCAACCGAATAAAAAACTATAAAACTCCCGTAAAAATGTTATGGACTTTTTATAGTGAAAGATAAATATTGACCGACTAACTTGAAGTTAAAACGAGTTCCCAATCATCAAATAATGTCTTAGATGGCTGAGAAATCAGTTTACGAAGGTTGTAGCGACGTATCTGTTGCTAATGACATAGAAGAAAAAAAAAACCGGCCAGTACGTTCCTTACCATTGATTTTTCATGCACAATGCTTACGTTTATGTTTTTTTTTATCTATTTTATATTGGAGTAGGTTGAATGAAAATATGAATTGCAGCTTACAATCGTAAATAACTACTTAGTATTAAAAAAAAGGTACTTACATAGGTACCAATTAGATCTCATTCTAGAGTTGGCTTGTGGACCGTTGCTCAGGTGACCAACGAAAGATGTTGTTGAGACTCCAAGACTGGCAAGAAGTAGTACAGTAGATACCAACCGAAGTTGTGATCTCTTGCTTCGGAGGTCAAGAGTCTGTTTGAGACCAGTTTTGTGTGTTATAATTTATTTATTCGTATTTTTATTTTTCTATTATATAAGTAAGACGTTGTTATTCTAATTTCTCCCGCCAGCCAGTCTGTGGATAGAAATAAAATTCATCTATTTACGACGGGGATGATAAAAAGTCAAACACTACAAATAATAAATAAAAGTTTACAAGACTCTTCAGAAGGCAACCAATACAGATAACTGCGACGTTTCTTCAAGATAACCTCTCCCGCGTTGTCGGATAGTTGGGCACAATGAGATTAATTCCAGTAAAAAACTCTCTGTTGGCTTAAAATTTTATAGGTGGCGGCACAAAATACTTACTCCACTGTCTCACACAACACCTCATAATATTTTAACCTGACTCCTCTATTTAAATTTTAATCTTCTTCTTTGGGTGCCTCTTCAGTCTTGAAGGTTGGCCACCAGTTTATTGAATGTTCTTTCTATCTTTCGCGAGATTGAAGAGTTGTGTCACGCTGGTGATTTCAGTCTCCTCGTGTTTGTTTCGTGATTTTTTTTCTTCGCCCAGGCCGCCTGTTCTCAACAAATTTGCCCAACTTCATAAGTTGAAGTAAATTGTACCTATCGTGTCGTATCGTTGTGCACATGACCAAAGTATTTAGTCTTCGTTTTTTCCAAATATTATAACAATTCAATCCGTCAAATCACCCTGACGGCATTCGTGTTTTATTTTTTCTCATCTTTAATTGGTATTTGTGGACAATAAAGATCTAAAATGCAAAATTGTCTTGTGTTAAGTAAATGGTTATTACTTTCTTTTAATTTATGGCTCAATTTGCATTTTAACATTTGCCTCCTCTTTCGCTTTACTGTGGTCCAGTGAAGAAATAATTCAGACAACTTTCTCAATAACGGGTCATTCGAACCCCGATCGAGCCTAATAATAATCCCCGTTTATTTGTTTACCATCAGACTATGGGGATACTTCGGTACTTTAGCCACCAGCGGAGACGAAAACAAATCAATATATGCTAGAGATGTAAAAAAAACTATCGACTACTCCAAAATGCTGCTTTTTTTATTTAAAAAATCGTAGATTATAATGTCCGATTGTATATTTTATACGTTGTCAGATAAAATGCTTGCATTTTAACGCATTTTTTTTTCAACATAATCATAAATAGATAAACGGTGAATTGTGAAATAGAACACAATTCAAATGCTAACTAAAGTCATTTTTTCCATGCTCTATAGTCACAGAACAACAATAATTAGCTGAATGCAAACTAAAGATAGATGGTGTCTTAATAATTATTTATTTTAAAGCTCCTGGTTCAAAGCTAAGATTTTCCCGGAAACAGCGAAGGTATCACAAACACTCAGACACAACACAAAAAACACATCACACACACAACACCGCAATGTGTTGGAGCGGTAATCAAACCCACGACTGTCCGCGATACTTTCTCAACTGGCACTCACTGCGCTGAATGGGTTTTGAATAATAATAAAAAACTTTAATCTTTAATTTATCGAATTGACAAACGAATCGATATTTTCATACGTCACATCTCTAAAATAGTGACGGATTGGCTCCATAGCTTCGCAAAAATGCTTTCGGGGTCTTTGTTTCGGTTCCAACCTAGTTCGATTCAATAGATTTGAATACGAATCGTAGGTAGGTACGGTATGAAGAAGTTCCGGTAGTATAGTTGTCGGGTTAGAATAGTGTCGTGTTTTTGCGTTAAATCCGTAAAAGTTTTTATTTCTTGTATTTTTAAAGTTGGATTTTTAATTGTAGGTATAGTTATCAGCGGAATCTGTTAAACTTTGTTTTCATCGGTGGTGCAGTAGTCGTACTTTAAAGCAAGCTGCGTTTGATAGATTAAGCGAAATAAATACATAAATGGAGACAACATCTCACACATTGTCCTGGTCCCAAACTGAAGTTTCCTCTTGTCTATAGAAACCAAAAACAACGTAGGAACACAAACACTCTGACCCGATAAGGTCCTCAAACTACTGAACTAAACGATTCTCTTCCGGCTGCATTGGCAACCAAGTTTCACAACCAGTTGCCAAAAAAGAATAAACATTCTTGCTACTCAACCAGTTGCCAATTAGTCTAAATAAGAAAAAAATACATGAATATTTATTCAAATACCTTCAGCAGACTTATCGGAAATTCCATCCGTGGATTAAATATCCCCGAATTAATAATTCCATAAAGCAAAGCCTTCCAAGCCCAGTTCATTGAAAGGTTCCAGAATTTGGCTTTATGACTTCTGGCTCGTGTCATTAATCGTTTAGACCGAAACTGAATTTAACTCAACTTCTTGAAATCACTCAGCGCTCTCGCGTTGACAAGTACTCGTTTTAACTTTGCCGATTAAGTCCCTACTTTTTGGGGTTCTGTTGCTGAATGGTTAAAGCGGTTACGTGATTAATTTTCTGATATATTTTTTTAATTAGAACAGTTTGATTGCTCTTATTAGCTTGATGATTGAAAGTAGAGTCCACGTTGCAGTTACAACACCTTTGAAATCCCATTCCCATCAGATTGGGCGTTCGTTACCCTCACCTACTAAGTAAAACACAGCACAGGTGCTTTATCTGACACGAACTACACTAAACACTGCCTGCTCAGGGTAAAATAGAAAAATACACCTAAATTGCAGGTCTCACCAAACTGTATACGAAGCGACGTCTCAATCTTCGGCCCAACGCTAAAATATCGTAGCATTGAAAAAATACCCTTCCATTTTCACCTAAGACAAAGTACGGAACACTTATCTCGCATCCGAACTTTGCTAGCCCAGTTTTTTCGCCCTCCTTTGTTTTCCCAGAGATCGATGAAGGCCCGATGAAGGCGGTTGAAGGCCGTTGAAGTCCCTATGAAGTCGGCTGGGTTTATTAAACGTTCTGTTTAAGTTTTGTTAGAGTTCTGCGAGTTTGCGCCAATTGTGTTTACGCAACCACGGGCGCTTCTAAAAGTTTTCACGTAATATTTCTGGCGTGAGCAAGGATATTTTTGCGGGATATTGTCTTATCTACAAAATGGATGTTCTACGTAGCGTTTTTGATTAACTAACTTAAATCAAAATAATATCCCAACATTAAATGTTATTTTCATTTTGTGATACGTTTCATTTGTTTTTCTACATAAGTATTTCTTGATTTTTCAAATTGGGGATGGGATCAAATAAAAGGGATGGGCAAATCAATATTTATAATACTTACTCGTACAACGTTCGTATATAGCGACACATCAAACTATACAAAACTGTCAAATTCCCGACTCTCATCTTACTGTCAAACACATTAGGTTGAATAACAATTAAGGATAATATGACAGGTACGGAACCGTTGTTGGTTTAGTCCTACTCGCAATTTTCAGGTTTTACGTAACAAAAATATATTAAATTACTAAATTCTTCAAGCTAAAATGTCTTTAAATAAACCAAATTCAACCTTTGGTTACATTTTTCATACTAGAATTTTAAGGCGTGCAATAAAAAGCACTCCATCCAATTTCGCTACCAGAATACGAAGATCAAAATTTGGTTTAGCTAATATACTTACAATTTACCCTCAAATTCTTTACGAACACGGAGGTAAATCTCGAAAAAAGTCTCACCCACGATTTTATTGATCAATAAAAACTCAAGCCGCGTGCACACGTAACACAAATGAGCACACGCGACTGGATCTAGCAGAAAAATAGTCGTTCGGATTATGGCACAGATGTGTGGAACGGCCCGCCGACAAATTGTTTTATCGAAAATTACTTTCTGGGGCGGGAAGCGGATAAATTTCCATTTTTCTAATGGAACGGAATCGGTCCGGGACCGGGTGACTGTTACATTCCAATTACGCGGTCCGTTCACGTCACCGATTCCGTCGGATACGTGATCGCGAATGCTCAGGAAATTAAGGAGAAGAAAACGGATTGGATATTTCGTTTTGCTAATTTCAAAGTCTTTGAGCGTCTTTAAATGTTGAGAAATTTTGCAAGACTGACAACGTTTAAAATATTTCGTGAATGTGTGAAATAATAGGGGAGGGATAGATACAATAATGATCCCATAGGTAGGTTTTTCGAACATAGCTTGAGTTTGTGATCGCCAATCTGCACTAGCGTACAAGTAGCAAGCGTGGTGATTAAGCCTAACCCCATCATAGTTGCAATCACTTGATTTCTATGATGCAGGCTTTTGCCCTGCAGTGGGACAGTATATAGGCTGATTACTTTACTTCACTATAAAGAAGGTGCTCCATGAGTAATTACCTCCACCAGATAAGATATTAACAATGATTCAAAATAATCAATTGAAAATAAAAAATAAATTGCACAAATGTTTACATACATAATTTCCCACTACAATCTAACTAGTAGCCGACCGTAGCAAAAATTTCGACTGAAAATCATTGTCACAAGGAATTCAAAATCTCTCTAGTATGTCTTCAATAAGTTTTCACTTCTTTCACTGAACATCTGCAATAACAGTGTATCCCTCTGTTTGAAAATGTAAGCAGTCCATCAAAACTGTAGCCCAATTTTGTCCTCAATTAAGCACCTTATTTATGCACACAGATTTTCCGCTGGGACTATTCTGCTCTCCTCGAGTTGTTTTGCGTGAAAATATCCAGTAATTCTAACCGTCACGAGACTTAAGACTGTTTTCTCAGTGCAAGCACAAAATAATTACACACAGAAAGTAGGCTGCCCACTAAGAGCTAAAAACGTGTCATGTACTCACGCATGCGCACTAACGGGGAAATACGCCTTTTCGACCACATTAATCCTACCTATGACATAAGATTGTCAAACTGTCGAAGTCTGTGGTAGAGGCCGCGCGCTTATGTACTCATGCCGGGCAAGAACCCTAGCATATGTCAACGAATTCTTCTTAATTCAAAATCAGGCTGAATCTACCTTCTGTGTGTAATTATTTTGTGGTGCGAGGTTGGACAATGGCATCAAAGGCCTACTGTTTAAGATATATTCTATTTGAGTCAATACAGTGTTTAATTCCTCATAGGTACCTAAGCAATGCATTTTGAACTACACGTTTTAGGTGGAACTTCATGACTCTGACACCACTTTCGGCTAGCTGCCTTGCCAGTAGATAGCCACTCTTGTTGTCAACTCGTACATCCAGTGGCCTTACCATGAGTTTGAAATACTATCCTCGCTATCGAAAACTATCGCTTTGCTTCTTTTATTGTGATGCATTTGAAAGAGACAGAGCAATAGTTTACGTTATGTCAGTTTTCGATGTCAACTCATGGTAGCGCTACAGCTCATTTTTTCTGTTGTCTACACGGCACCAACTAGCGCAATTTCACTCAATCGCATTGGAGTTCCTCTCCCTTTCACACGCGCTGTGCGTGCATTTGTTGAATGCGACAGATATATTCTCATTCGTTCGGGAGGGCTTCATTATAAGCCACCAGTGTCAAACCTTATTTAAGCTCGTGTTACAAAATGCGATGTTTGGAGACAAAAGCGCGTTTTATACAAAAGCGCGTTCTGAAGATACTTATACGTATTAAAGCAATTGTTAGACAGAATACAGACAGACAGATAAATGAATCAGATTAACTTACAGCGAAAATTGTGCTACATAATATTGGCCGAACAATATCCATCGACTAGAACATCACTAGGCGCAACACATCTCTGACATCTGATATTAGAACTGTCAATCCTATGAGATAGATTCGCGCACTCTGAGGTTTACTGCTAGCAGTTTCGTATTACCACTTAAAATGCGTTTCATTGTTATTAAGAATGATTTGGTCGACTCTGCAGCAAATTCTTACAAATTCGCATGGCGTTCTATAGTGCTAGAAATCACAATACTGTCAATATTATCTAACGTTAACCTATCGATAGTATCAGCAACACTACATTGAATGACTTTATCTCATTAGGCTTGTTAACTCATATTTGCACATATACTTGCATTAATACTCATATCGCCGACGGAATACGAGGTAAATCTGGATGCATACGAGATTAATGAAAATCAAATATGTATTCCGCTACGGGGGCCGACCTTTACTATCAGTTACGTGTGCAGGAGGTGCCTATCGATAGTATAGTATAGTATCAGCATAAATACTGCCCCACTGTAGGGCAAAGGCCTCCATCATAGAAATCAAGTTATCACTACTATGATGGGATTAAGCTTAATCACCACGCTTGCCTAATGCGGTTTCGTGATCATAAATCCGGGCTATGTTCGAAAAATTCGAAACATACTTTTGCTCGACCCGGGAATCAAACCTAGGACCCCGACATTACGGCCTGGTACTTAAGTCACTAGACCAACGGGGCGGGGCTATCGATAATATCGATACTATTACATTTGGCAATACTATAATTGTACTATCGTATCCTGAATAGTTTTCCGAGATAATTATCGATAATTTCACCATCGATAGTTCCACATCACTAATGCGTTATACACATTATGCTCAGAACAGTCCTATCTTCCCCGTTGTATGAAACATGAGCATTTGGCAAACGCGATGAGAACTTTATATCATTTTAAATGAGTCGGGTAATCGGTGGCTTGCGGTTTTGAATAGTCGTTTTGCATACCCGACTTTTGATTAACAACTGTTTTGTTGTAAGGAAACACTTGGCAATGTTTGCAAGAAGAAACCATGCAGCTAATAAAAACGTTATGAAGTTTCAGTTGGCATTAATTTTATGGCGCAGATGATTTTAAATATTTCACTTGCTAATGGGAATTTATTCATGAATTATAAATCCAAAAAAAAACACCCCTGATATTTTGTGGCGGCCGCCATCTTGGATTTATATAATTTGCCATAGTTCATACATTCTACTACTCAATGGCAGCCAAGATTGGGCCGAAGTCCTGTGGGCAGACCACCTGCCCGTTGGTCCGACGATATTGTAAGGGTGGTGGGGAAACAATGGATGAGGCTGGCTGGTGACCGTAGGGAGTGGCGTAATAAAGAAGAGGCCTATACTCAGCAGTGGGTGGATGTGGGCTGACATGATGATGATGATGATGACTACTCAAACCTCTTCATTTGATATATTAGAGTAAAAATATGTCTCGAATTTTTGAACATAGTTCGGGTTTGTGATAACCAATCTTACATAACTAGGTATATAAAAAACGAGAATTGCAAAATAACTAATCCTATAAAAGCATGACATACCGCTGCGTTTCCAAAAAAAAAATGTTACTCACCAAATCCTTCCAATAGAGTTAGCGTTTCATACGTCAATAAAAAATTTTAGTCCCCACCCTAAAGCAAATATTTCTTTGTACAAACAAATCAATAGGAATACGCCGATAGAATTTTAAATTAGCTGTTTTTTTCACGAGCTTAAAAACTCTATAGAAAATTAAATCAGCCATTCTTGGCTGTGAATAATTCGAGGTGTTCGTAACCGAAATAGGGGTTTACACCTTTTTTGAAAAAAAAAAAATTAACCCAGAATCGTAGTAGTAATCTCGTTTAGTTTTTATTTCAATTAGACTGACCCGTTGGCATATTTGGCACCATGCCTGCCCGGGTCAAGGGTTCGATGTCTACCCTGGACAAACATTTATGTGATTGTTTTTTGTTATGTGATGGCAGATGCATAGACATATCACATAATGGCAAGCGATTGCCGCCGCCCATAGACCCCTGCAATAGCATGTAGAGTCACAAGTGCACTGTTGGCAGTCCAAATTGCGGGAAAGGGGGTTAAAGGCCAACCTTTAGCCCCTTTTCCGCAATTTGGAACCCTCACTCACTCGAAGAAACTCTGCGCAGGTCACGCCGGTCTTCTGTGAGGCCGTGGTAGCCGGCCCATTCATGCCGAAGCGTGGCTCTCCCACAGTAGTTTGAGTTACCTAAAACAAGCCTAATTTTCCCGCCTTAGACAAGAGCCTATCCATAAGATTCAATTGCAATACTAAACCGTTAAAAAGACAAGGAAAGAAAATTGAAGCCCTTTCTTCCTAGGTGCCATTGTGTCCGTCGAAGCAGATTCTAAAACATTTTCGCAGTTATTCTAAAGGTGACATAACAGGGCTTCGCCCCGCAAATGTTGGAGACTGCGAGATCTGCATCCGCAGCCCCGACAATAACATCGATGATTTTCAACGTTAACGATCCACTTGTCTCTGGAGTGCATTGTCTCCAAACTTTGGTATAGTGTGGATAAGACACATTTATTTCTTTATTTTAGACAGTTTGATAGGTAAGTCAAATTTAGACAATAGTGAGAGTTTCATAACCGCTGGCTTACTTACTTACTTGTCAACTTATTACTATACCTTTATTTGGTATATTATAAGTAGGTAATTATTAAGACATTATACTCGTATGTTTAATTATTCAATACATTATTATTCCGAATTAAAACATATGTTAAAGGTAAGCAACTAATGAAGTGCATAATTAGAAAACACGATAATTCATCGTTAAATTTAATCATATGTACACTAATCATGAAGACATAACAAGACAATCCATACTTATTATAAAGACTAGGAAGCGTCACATAGCTATGCAAGACATAAATTATTATGAGGATTAAAATTTTGAAGGGTACAGGCAAAGAACAGGGAATGTCCTAATGAAATGATTTTGAGAAAAACGCAACGTAAAATATAGAATATAATATTTTCTATAGTTTTTTTCGCTTCGGCCATAGATAAAAATGTATTTTTGGCGCCATCTGTTTACTTTTTTTAAATTAAGTAATTGGGGACTAAACTACGTTAGGCAAAGATTTGCCTTCAATAAAATCCGTATCTTGTGAAACAGGCCCTTAGACTACGTAATGAATTCTTGAAATCTTAAACCATTTTTATGGCAGGTTAATTAAAACGAGTACCAAACCATTTATTCTTAACTATCATTCGTAAAAATCCAAAGTGTCTAATTTTCATTTTTATTACAAAAGTTTCATTAATACACACTTAAATCTTTGCGGCTCTTCTTGTAATTAAAACGATTTTTTATCTTTTTCTTTGTAACAGAATTAAACATAATGGTATTTGATCAGTTTCAGACTTCAATGGATCTAATTAAGTTTTAATTGTGTGTTCAAGAGACTAGTACACACTATTAAAAATTAAGAAAATTAATACCCGTTCTTTGTGAGAAACGTAATAAAATTGAATATTAAATGAACTTTTCAATAAAATATTATTACTTTTATAATTATGTACGCTTCTTTGTTTTTACATACGTAAAAACAATATCATCTTGTTTCCTTTATCCTCTTTTTTATCAAAGGGAGAGAGAAATATTTCAACTTACATGAATAATACTGCGTTGCGACATATGTACTATATAATGCATCTTAAAATATTTCAGAAATTTTCGACGTGAAATATTAAAAGGGGACGGAACGAGTTTAGTTTTGCAACTTTTCCAAGACCGCGTTTTGTAATAAATAATAAAAAAAAAAATACACAGCATCACATACATTGACCTGTATCTTTACTCATTAGCTCAAGCACTTGTGTTACAGATATCAAGCTACAGAGGAATCACGAATATCTTGTATACTATTTATAAAGAGATAACTTCTATAGACAACGACAAGGCTTATAGGTAAACCGAAAACACGAAACGCTTGCGCGATGTAATTGAGCACAGCGCCATCTATTGGTTCATTTCTGAATTACGGTCCCGAAGCAAAGTGAGAGCGGGCCACTATAATATTATATTTAACGTCGTAAGGCCCAGAGAACAGACACAATGAAAAATCAATTGTTGTATACAACCTTTTAAAAGGCTTTTGGTCTTTAAATACTAGGTAAAATAATATGTCTCTAAGCCTGACTATAAGCCTCAAGAAACTTTTAATAAATAAATAAATGTCACCCAGACACTGAACAAACACAAGTGTTCATCACGCGAATCGTTATTGTTAAATGAGGGATGGTATATATATATACTTCGTTGATTTTTAACGTTGACCGACGTAAAGATACGTTCGATAACGTAAATGACTCCCTCTCACAAGTGCTCCATTGGTTCACCACAAATAACTTGCTTCTCAATGCTAAGAAGACCAAATGTGTAAAATTTACTATGCCCAATGTAAGGCAGGTCAACACTAACATCATAATGAATAATGAACGTATTGAGGTCATTAATTCAACCGTATTCCTGGGCATCACTATGGATGCCAAATTGCAATGGGGTCCTCACATAGCAGCCCTGGCGGGAAGACTTAGCTCCGCCACATATGCGGTTAAGAAGATAAGACATTTGACTGACATTGAAACCGCGAGACTGGTTTATTTTAGTTATTTTCATAGTATAATGTCATATGGTCTCTTGTTGTGGGGGTCTGCTGCAGACATACAGACTATAGTTGTATGCAGAAGAGGGCCATCCGTTTTAATGTACAACCTTAGACCTCGCGATTCACTTAGAGAAATATTTAAGAACATTGACATTTTAAACCGTACTTGTCAATATATTTTAGACTGCATTTTGTACGTGCTAAAGAACATTCATCTTTTTTCCAAAAAATCTGATGTCTGTTTTAATACAAGAAATAAACACAGACTCGCGTTCCAAATCTAAAAAACTCCAAAAGATTAGTAGTTCAATTTGTAGACTAAGTATTAAAAATGTATAACAAGTTTGCCACAAAATGTTATTGACTTGCCAATTCATAAATTTAAAACACATGTAAAAGCCTGCGTATAAAGAAAGGGATACTATAAATTGTAGATTATCTCAACGATAAGGATTCATGGGTATAATGATCTAGATATTTCAATACTGAAATATTATTGTATTAATGTTATTCAATTAGGCATTACAGCATTAAATTAATTTTGTATACAAATTGAGTTACATTTACTATTAATGATTAATAACTGACAAGATACTATCAACCTTTATTGTACACCACGTCCTACAGTTTTAGTAGTATTTGGTTTAGTACAATACTATTTTTGTTTTTTTTAACTTATGAGGAGATTGGAATGGTCGTGCTCGCTCAAATGTTCCTGAGGTGGTGGCGCTATGTGGCGGGTCATTACATTCCCTCTGATATGGCTGAGTGAAATGATGGCTGACACATACGTCATACTTGGGTAAAGGTGCCGCCTCTGGGAACTGGTCTGCTCCGATTTACCTCATTCTTAGCTATTTAAAAATTTTCTTCATCTTGAGTATTGTGACTGTAGGAGGTGGTATGAGGGAAACATTGTAATAAACATTTGGCGATTAAAAAGAGTAACTGGCGAGTTTCTTGCCGGATCTTCTCGTCAGAATCAACTTTCGATACCGGGTGGGAGAAATCGCATTATGTCTATTTATTTTTTAGTATATCTTATGTATCAAGATATATATTTAATTTTATTTAAATTATATACGTTATTTTTAAATATTTTTAAAAATTTTCTTTATGTATGACGATTTGTAAGTGCTGTGTACAAGCCTATGCAAATAAAGAATATTTTGACTTTTGACTTTGTATCCATAGTTTCCTTTCCTTAGTCGTTTCCACGGGATGAAAGCGGGTATAAAAATCGTTCGATCCCCATTCAAGACGAGTTCAAATGAGTCACGGGCGCTATCCGCCGCTGTGGCACACAGATTTAGACCAGGACCTAAGACGAAACAATCCTCATGCGCTTACAATAAGAGAAGAAAGTAGGAAATCTGGAAATCGAGAAAATGACTGAAGTTTTCGTTTTGAGGACCGGCGTGAAGCAGCGCCTGCGCTGTGTTTCGCCGAGTGAGTGAGGGTACCGGAGGCCCACTCGGTGGGTAAGGGAAAAAAGGTTGGCAGCGCACTTGTAACTCCACTGTTGTTGCAAGTGTCCATGGGCGGCGGCAATTGCTTACCATCAGGTGATCCGCCTGCTTAGCTGCTACCTATCACATAAAAAAAAAAACATATTGTCGCCCCAATCAGTGTAAATAGGTTGGCGGCGGTAGTTTCGTTGATATAGCCCCTTAAGAAACATGCTTTATTCTTATTCGTTACAGTACGGTTTCGCTGTAGGCCCACTGGCTTTAGACTCCGCATTCAATTGAACGGTGACGTAAACGTATTTAGTAGAATTGGTGCAAGTTGTGCTGTTTGAGAAAGATTTTCGGATTTGTTTTTTATTGTAATGGAACAAAGTCTTAATTTGACTACCGAATCAACATAGATTTTTGAAAGTGGCGCTTACACTCAGTTTAGTCGTTTTAGTGACAATTATGAACTCTAATACATGATGAGTTTTTAATATACAGACAATATTCATTATTGTTTTAGGTTGAATGGAGATTTTCTACAACAAGATAATAAGTAGACTTATTGTCTTGTATCGGGAGTCAAGAACTAGATTCATTAAAAGATGCAGTTCCAAAATCACCGGTCAATTTTAACATAACGAACATAACGTCTCTTTATTCACTTGACATTGCTAGAATTAAAGAGCCCAAGAGTCAACGCCACAGTAAAAAAAGTGTTTTATATAACTTCAACCCATTTTTGGTGTTGCAAGTTTTAAACTCGATTAAACAAAAAAATAAATCCTACTGGTTATCGAAAGAAAAGAGTAACGTTTACGAACTACAAACTCAGAGTGCTGCTGAGTTAACCATTAACCAGGCTATGTACCATATGAGACCTTCAGATTTTGAACTTTATGCAGTTATGATAAGGTTGAAAACCAATGAAAAAAAATATGTCTAGTTGCCTGGTTAAGGGTTAAACACTCAGTTCATGAACACCGCAGTTTCAAAAATGTGGTTACTTGTTTTAGTAAATTATGATATAAGTATGAAAGTACCAAGATATAAACATACTTTTTAATGTTTTGTTATAATACTTTCCGATACGCAAATTATTTCAGACAACAATACAGGACAATAGATCCAACCCAAACATTTGAACCCTTTCATCAAAACTTTTCCCACAAAAAACAAAACAACGTCCCAACCACTTTAATAGTAACAAAACATGGAATTTATTTCAGCGCACACCCTCCGTCCATCCCATATGACCGCTTGAAACTGGATTTATAAGAAAAAATGTAAAAACCACCCCAGACCCAAAGGTCGCTCGACAATGTGTTCCATCGAAAGTCACTTAGTGGGGGCGTGTGGGAAATTGTTAAATCAATGTTGAGTGTTCTTAGTTCTAATAAAAGGATTTTGTGAAGGGAAATAGAATTTGCAGATACGCTCTTCTTCGTCTGCAGAATTTGAGGTTTTTGCTTCGCTTTTTTTGTTGGTTCGTTTTAGGTAAAATAAGGTAGGTACTTATTCTCTTTTACCTTTCCGTTCAATACTTGCAAGAATTTCGTTTTAAATTGAAACTTTTACAATTGAAGCTTTTGGGCACTATTGGGCAGTTTGTACTTCGTTATAGCGGAGGAGGGAATGTTTCCACGGTATGGCGCAACATTCTTTAGAGCCTAATTTATTTGACTTTAAGGTGAGATATAAAAAATATAGTCAGTAAAAGTATTAGTGTACTTCTAGAGATAGCGCACTTGTGACTTGAACTGGTTTTGCATGTGTCTATTGGTGGCGGTAATAGCTTACCTATAGGTGATCCGTCTGCTCGTCTGCCACCTATCCCATATTTAAAAAAAACAATATTTTATAGAACATTAACGTTATTGACGTGGCCCGCAATCACTTTGTTTCGGGATATTAGTTCTACTTTTTACCAATTGATGGCGTTAGGCGTTGATCGCATCGCGCTGGTGTTTCGCTTTTTCGGTTTGTACACATATAAGGTTTATCGTTGTTTATGGAATTTCAATTTATCTCTTTCTAAATAGTATTCGATTAAATAGTAACGAATGGTAATTTGGAAATTCTACATATCATTGAATACCCAAAAACGTAGGTTCATATACAGTAATCCTATACTTATTCTGTTACTATTTATTGTGTTTTCGTATTTCACTTTCTATTTATTGGTTCGCTGAATTGTTTTCGAAATAACCTTCCAATAAGATAAAGCTATAAGGCCTATTAAAAGGCTCCTGCCTCGTAAACCTTCCGACCAATCAATAAATACTTAGACTGAGGTTATTGCTAATGTCAAGAGATGTCTGTTAAAATAAAGTCGTATTTAATGAAAATAAGTTAGGTACCTATTGTAACGATGGTAAACTACTTCGGTGATGGCCGCGATCTAAGGCCGGTATTTTGGAAAGACAATTTGTCGTCTATTGAAAAGTAAACGGATTATACTCTGATTCATAATCATGTAAAGTAAACTGACAGATGTTAATGTGTCATCTCCATACATTATCACTCAATTTTACACATTCAAAATGTCAAAATGCATAGAAACTTGTCATTTTCATCTGTCAGTTTACTTTACATGATTATGAATGAGAGTATAGTTTTGAGTTATCACAGAATAAAAGTAAAAAAATTTAAACCCAACTACGACAAAAAACGACGCTGTTAAAGTATAAAACAAGCTTTCGTTGTCAATTTATAATAATGTCATACAATACTATTCTGAAGTATGCAGTATTCACTATGTAGAGATAAATTTTCATGCTTGGAAATCCGCAGTCACACGTTGTCAAAGCGCTACGGTAGGTAGGTAGGCATATGAACGTGTGACTACGCCTTTCCAAACATGAAAATTTATCTCTACATAGTGAATATTGCTTTGCCGTAGTCGGTTAAAAACTAATACTAACGACAAAATCATTTTAATCTTAGGCACTCCACACGTTACAGTACTTACCTACTTATTATGTTACGAATCCCAGTATGCACATTTGTTTTTTTATAAACTTCTCTTCTCTGGATTTGCCCTTTTCCAGACAGTGTTTGGAAACACATTATAACCGCATTATTTTGAATCTTATTCACTTAAGATTAGGTCTCGCCTGGCATAGGAATTCCCTTATGCCTTTCTTCTTTTGGGAGATCTACATTTACGAATAGTTAACCACAAGAATATTTTGAAAGATACTTGATCCGTTCAATCAAATTTACTTCGAAAGTTTAACTGCTGAGCATGTTTTTTTATTGTTATAAAGTATCTATTTGATTGCCGAACTGAATTATATTGCATTTTTATGAGACCGTTTGAGATTTTGAACGGCAAAAATTAAATGTCATTTTATTATTGTTCAAGTATCAAACGAAAAGGCTTTTGATTTTAAGAGATTCTTTATGAATTTAATATCCTGCTATATAATTCAATTCTGTTAAGACCGTAGCGTCCCGTTTTTGTAGAATCATTATGTTTTTAGGATATTATTAAAACATTTACTTATAGTAAAGTTAAAATATGCACATAATCAAAATTTTTGGCAGCAACCATCTTTAACCCACGGCCATCAAACGTAGCTAAAACAGGCCCGACTATTTCAACTGTTTAAAAAAAATTGTCATACTCTCTCGTAGACGTTCATTAGACAAAATAATATCCAAATATGTAATTTATAAAAAAAACGAGTTAGTACCCAAATCAGTATATCCTTTGGATGCAAAAGAGCAATGATGCTACAACAGATAGACACGTCCAACTTTGAACAGCCCGTCATTACGTCATCATCATCCTATCAGCCGCCATCCACCCACTGCTGACTATCTTCTCTATCACGACACTTTCTATGGTCTCCAGCCAGCGAAAAGACCTTAGACTAAAGAGAAAGTACTGCCAGAGCGCACATTCATGTGCTGTATTCAATTCACGCCCCTGATGGGGAAAGGTGAACCAGATATGGGTTGGAAAACAATTTTTGTACGGAGTCAAGCAAATGTCATACAAGAAAGCCCCGTGCATGTACCGATGTCATCTACCTACAATTCGGTCCGTAATGCCAAGAAGCCGGGAAGGACCATGGGTAGGCGCTGGGTCCCCTGCCAACCTCATCCATTGTTTCCTTACTACTACAATATCATTTGCATCGGGGGTTAAAAATTCACCGCTCACTCCAGCCATCCAAGATTTCTTCATTAGCCTTACCTTACCTTACTTCACCTTACATATCAATAACCATAATCTGGAGTAGGCTTAATGACCAGCCGGGATCCAGGTTGTATTAATACAACCCCCCTTCTTAAGAAGGGTTCCGTATATTTTGCGGTAAACGCATCGTAAACTTGTACTTTTACGAGTACGTGAAAAGATTTACTGTAGAAGGTTTATTACGGGCCCAGTAATACCTGTTTTAGTGCTGATGCCTTTAATGGGGGGAATAAAGTCGTCTAATTTGGGTGGAAGAAAGGCAGATTACATTGGAGATGATTGGGTTGAGAGGAGGTTTTTGTTCAATAGTTTATCAAACTTCTGTCTCGAAATTGCAAGCGTTATCTGGGGGAAAATAGAGTCGTCTAATTTGGGTGCAAAAAAGGCGAGTTAAAATTAAATCGTTTTAATTCTTAAGCCCTCATAGTAGGTAAAAAGATTAAAGCCACATTTAGCATGTGAAATCTTTAAAATAACAACATAAAAATCTCTTGTTCCATACATTATTCCCCATTGAAAATTATTTTTTTGTATGGAACAGCTCGCTCGCTTAAAAATTAAAAGTTGAAATATCTACTTGTGTAGGTATAACATACAATCAATACAATACAATATCATTTTTTAAGACCTATCTATGGATTCTCCTCGCGTATGGTAAAAATGAAAAAAAAAATATTACGATTCTAAGTATGGGGAACCCCAAAAACTTATAATTTTTTGCATTTTCTGTATAAAAATCTTAATGTGGTTTACAAAATACATCTTACCAAGTTTCAACAATAGATATTGAAATGTTAACAGTATTTTAACAACAAATACGAGTTCCTATATGTAGACTCATTTACCTACAACTTTATTAGCACTCATTGTTACATTACTTGATTTCCCAGACAGGCTTCTCTTTCACTCTTATCCCTAACTTATAATAACTTATCTCATTCGTTATTTATCACCCAACTAAGTAAAAGACTAACCTAATAACAATATTTCCCTGCCCCCATTAACGGGGCAATCCATTGGCACTGCCAGTAATCTCGCGCAGATGTGGCGCCCGCGCCCGATGATAAATCACTTGTTTCAATAAATATGGCTTTGAGTGATCTTCTAG
Organism: Cnaphalocrocis medinalis; assembly: GCA_014851415.1. Lineage (NCBI taxonomy): Eukaryota > Metazoa > Arthropoda > Insecta > Lepidoptera > Crambidae > Cnaphalocrocis > Cnaphalocrocis medinalis. The sequence continues at coordinate 16,054,513 of CM026283.1, forward strand.
TAATGATAGATGATCTGCGTTTTACTTTAAGGTATTGCCAAAAGCGTATTGCTTCATAGAAGAGTCTGCCAACCTATTTATACTCATTGTGGTGACTATAACATGTTTTCAAGAAATTAAATTCCTACATATTTAGATGCAAGTAAATTGGATTTTTCAAGATGCAATATAGTATTTTTTACACGTGATAAGTAACAATAATGTTCATTATTGCTAAAAACTACCACTTTTAGCACTTCGTCTTGATAAATCCATACTAATATTATAAATGCGAAAGTAACTCTGTCTGGTCTGTTACTCTTTCACTCCAAAACTACTGAACGGATTTAAATAAAAGGAGTTGTCCCAGAATGTATGGAGTCTGGGCGTGGTATACGTACCCTATACCAAAATATAGAGAATTATATGAAGAATAGTTTTTGACTATCCAATTTCTCTATTGTAGCGTTGTTTTTTGGAAGGAACAATTTATTTTAGCAAAGGATTGCAACACAACAAAATGGTTGTCAATGTTGGTTACCTATTGACTGACATTACGAATTCGATGACGTTTGACGTTTGTCTATCTGTCTGACGTTTGACGGAACAAACCACAGACTAAGAAATGAAAACTATCCAAAAAACCCTAAAAACCAAACCGTTTAACGTCACATTGACAGACATTGACATTGACAGTTGCTTTTTTTGTCTTTGGTCACCGTCGTCTCACGCGTCTTGTCATTGGTAAACGTTGAAAAATGGTCATCTTTTTTATTTTATAACCACGAAACTGTGCATTATATGGAATTCATTGTATTTTTCTCGTATTAAGCAATTTTTTCTCCGATTTTTAATTTAGCGTACATAGACCCAACCCATAATGGGACAACTCCTTTGGTATACAGATGGTCTAGATCCTGAGAAGGACATAGGCTACTTTTTATTGCGAAAAAGGGGTTGTAAGAGGTTAAAAGTGGGGTAAAAAAGTTACTTTTTCCACGCGGACGAAGTCGCGGGCGGGTCGCTAGTTAAATATAATTATGTTCTTGCCTCTGAGTTTATAGAGATTTAGATGCTTTCTAAAAAATATCACATAATCGCCACAATCAATGTAAATTGTTTGACGACTAGTTTCGTCGATATAGCCCCTTAATTTTGCTATGTGAAGCAATTTTAGTGCCCCTATTTTAGTGCTCCCAATTTAAGTGCCCCAAGTTTGTGCCGTCAATTTTAGTGATTTGCGATATGAAAAAACATGGCGTTTATCGCTTGAAAACTTTACATAAAAACTATATTTTCGCGATATAGAGGTATATAAGATTTTGCGAAAATGTATATCCCTTTTCCTTCTTCTTGCCGTTTTGAACCTACCGTGAGAAAGCCACGCTTCGACATAAATGGGCCGGCTCGACCGGAGTGATCACGGCCTCACAGAAGACCAGCATGAAGAACATGTGATTAATTCCCTCCCTTGTATTAAACAAAAAAAAAACTGTTACTTTAATGAACATAATGTCAACATTTTTAAATCATAGCTATATTTTGTATTAAAGGGGATTAAGTTGTACAAAGACATTACAAAAACAATTTAAAACCAACAAATTATGTCTGTAAAATTAAAAATACATTAAGTACCAACCTCAATCATTAGGCCAGGGTCCCGTATCGCGGTTAAGTTGGATGTGACATGGGACACCGCAAATAAGGTCTGCCCGCTTAATGAATTCAATATTTGGTCGCCGACTTTCAACAAGTCTAGTTTTTGTAGATTACGAACTTTGAAACATACGGGTTTGGGGTTTTCTTTGATGGTGGCTTTTGTGTTTTATTTATCTGAACTAAATATACTGCAGACATACTTCATTCAGAACTTTGTTTTTTATTGGTTTGCCTGACAAAGGTTCTTGGAATTAGGGCTCTAAGGTACAGACAGCCACACATCAGGTTACTACAATCTGTCAAATTTCCTCAATTGATATTCAACTTCATGTGTTTGACAGTAAGATGACAATCCATTGAAGAAATTTGACAGTTTTGTATACTTTGATGTGTGGATGTTACGTACTAAGTATAAGCATTATGCCATAACTAGCCAATTATATCTACGATCGTGTCTTGTTCTGTTGCCGATATCGTGTTTATTTATCTTCTGCGGTCTAGTGGTTTAAGTACCGGTACCAAACTCCCCACTCTGGCGATAGGATCGTCACTGAAGTTTATTCAGGACTAGCGGCCGCCCGCACTTCGCGGCCGCGTGGAAAATTACTTTTTAACCACCCCCTTTTAAAAACCACTGACACCCCTTTTTTTGCAATAAAAATTAGCCTTTTGTCTTTCTCATGGTCTATATCATCTGTATAACCAAATTTTTATTTAAATCCTTTCAGTAGTTTTGGCGTGAAAGAGTAACAGACGTGGCACTTGGTAATTCCATTGTGTTTTCAAGTGTCCATGGCGGCGGCAAGTGCTTACCAATCCGGTGATCGCCTGCTTTGCCTTCTACCTATCACATAAAAAAAAGAACAGAAGACAGACAGAGTTACTTTCGCATTATAAAAAAAATATTAGAGATTAGTTTTTATTAAGGGTAGTTTAGAATGTCTCTCTAATAGCCGCCACCGGAGAAGAGCCCGACATAACCCGCCTGCCCCTTGGCAGGAATGTATGCATAAGGAAGCATTCCCCAGAGATAAAAAAATATAACTTCCAAATACGCCATTCGGGCACAACCCACCACCATCCTATGATCCTTCTCGTGGACCGAATCGTGGGAGACGCTATTGGTACTGACACGGGGCTCTTTCCCGTAGGCCTTTGCTTGACTTGAACAATGCTGAAGTTGTGCCTTGTTGTCCGCAAATATACACTACTTAAAATACTGTAATTATGTTGTTATTTCTTTTGCTTTTGTGGCTAATAAACGTTATTTTTCTATTATTGTTATTTTATTTGTATATTATTTTACTTCCCGCAGCGGTATTTCCGGACCGGTAAGACATTCAAATCTTCAAGAAACGAGCCTATACCTTCCTAAAAGGCCGGCAACGCATCCGCACTCCTTCTGGTGTAGCTGATGTCCATGGGCGGCGGTGATCACTTACCATCAGGTGACCCCTGCTCGTTTGCCTTCCTTTTCCTATATCTGTTTCACATCTCCCTATCTGGGGCGTAAACTAATACAACACATGACTGTGCGCTCTGGCAGTATTTTCTCTTTAGTCTATGTCTTTTCGCTTTCTGTGCCAATTGTGTGCGAAAATTCACTACCTCTTTTTGAGAAGTCAAAAGGAAGTCAATCTTGCTACTTACGAAGAGGGAGGTTATTAGCTCTCGACTCATACATCCTCAATCGTCTAAGAACCAGGGCCGCTCTACCATTAGCAATCAATTAATTGTAAACAGCGAGTGATGAGTCCGGCCCTCGCTAAGGCCGGTCTTCTCAGTAGCAACGGACTCCCCGAATGTAACCTGGAGACTACATCTAATATAGTAAGTTGGGACTAAAACTTTGATAGCGCGATTCAGGCTGGGCGCTCTGGTTGGTGGAGACAAACGCAAGCGTGCGGAACGTTCCGGTCGAGTTTCTGCAGCTATTGGAAAATAATTGCAGATTGCAACATTGCTTTTTATTAGCTGCGTGCGTTACAAAGCAAAGAATTCCGTTTATTAATACTGAAAAAAATATGCACTTGAGGAAAGTTGTGGGTTTGGTCCTCTGTTGTCTGATCTGTAGTACAAGTGCTTATAGCTACTTAGTACGGAGCCAGGTCAATGTACATATGACATGTTGTATGTGAATTTATAAGTGCAGTATTTGCATATTCACATTATGGTAAATACTTCTACATTGATGAAGTTGTTGAGTTTCAAACATAAACTCTAAAACAAGATGTAGTGAGAAAACTAACTTAACTTTCAAATGACTTGGTGGAGCTTGTGTTGAGAGTTGATTAAGTTTAAGCTGAAGAAGTGATGCGGAGTATTAAGAAATTTATCCGTGGAGGGTGTGAGAGACATCTTGGTGGAGACGAAAAGTAAATAGACAATGCCACTATATTATAAACGTGAAAGTTTGTAAGTATGAATAGTTGGACGGATAAGTATAAGGTTGCCATATAACGCAATTAACGAAAGGATATATATAATCAAAGGTTTTAATCTGTACTATGTGTATAGCACTGGTGCCGTATAATAATAGATATAATGGTAAAACCCAGTTTAACATCTGTAAAAATTTAAAAAATAATACAAACAAATTTTACACATCGAGCACAACCATTTGTGGGCAACTCTATAAAATTGATCGAAAATAGAAAATGATTGCAACAGCCATCGCCAACAGAGTGTATCGTTTATATACCTTTACCACGTGGTCTACAATCCAATCTGACACATTAATTTTTCTAAAATTTCATAAAAAAACTTCCTAAAAAATAAAGTCGGTCACAGTACTTGGTAAGCTTGCACTGCAGGATGGGGATACGAAAAAAATTTTCATAATGGGATAGTCCTAATGACACTTTTAATGCGTTCAGAATGGTTCAAAAACACGTAGTTAAACGGCAACTGTTGCACAGACATCAAAACGGATTTTGTGCTGCATTCATTTACAAAACGTTTAAAATACTTGTTGATTTTAATAAATCATGTTCATTTTACTAGAAAATCTTGACAAAAAGAAGGTCCCGGAAAAATTTAAGGAATGACAAACAACCAAGAGCAACAACTATGCGACATCTTTTAAAATAAACGTTTTCGAGACTGCAGCATAGTTCATGGCAACTTGGAAGTTTGTTCGAGACTTACGTTCAAGCGGGCCCAGTGGCCAGCGAACAGCCCGGCCGACTGTTACACCGTTTGTAGGACTACGATCAGGGGGGTAATTCCCCAGCACTCGACATTGAAGTCGAATCAGAGATATGTAAGGACAAATTTGTAAAATCTCTTTATTTGTCTTTAATTGCTTCCTTCGATTTTACTTGTTTAATTAACAAGACGAGTTTTATGTTATGACTACCTACGTCGCATGCGAAAACGTTATGTCACAACGGGTGATACAAAAATATGATCACAGAAGTACAATAAGAAGGCCTACTCATACTTTTACTCATACTTTTATTTCTATGGATAAATTACAATCTTAGCACTGATACTTGTAAGGGAAATACATACTGCCATACTTGTCATGTCATGTCTGCATACATACTTAATTCATTTATGCGATTTTGGACAAACATGGTCTTGTTTATTTAAGAGGCCTATTTTATTGGGGATTGTTAGATAAATTGTGAAATAAAAATAAGGATATTTTTCATACTTATATTTATTAGTAGCTTCTTTTTCAAAGGAATACTTGATGCACAAAACAAATCTACAGAGGCAAATATCTGATTGATTTTTCATAACCCAAATAGAAATGAAAAAAAAAGTTTTACCGCCACTTATTTGTAAGTCCGGTGTGACAGAGTGAAAGTACTGGAATTCAGAGAAAAAGATTGCTCCGTACAAACTCGTCTCGCTTATTTTTATTTGAATTCCTGCACTGTTTATATTCAAAGCAGTTCATACAAAGTTTCGGTTTCTCTCGCAATAACGTAATCTTGTACTGAAATTATTTTCCTGAGGTATTTGAATGCCTTTCTTTAGACGATTTGTTTTTACTATGTATTTCATGGAAATGTACAGGTATGTTTTATATTAGTTGCTTTGTAAGGGAAATACATACTGCCATACTTGTCATGTCATGTCTGCATACATACTTAATTCATTTATGCGATTTTGGACAAACATGGTCTTGTTTATTTAAGAGGCCTAATTTTATTGTGGATTGTTCGTACATAAATAGTGAAATAAAAATAAGGATATTTTTCATACTTATATTTATTAGTACCTTCTTTTTTAAAGGAATACTTGATGCACAAAACAAATCTACAGAGGCAAATATCTGATTGATTTTTCATAACCCAAATAGAAATGAAAAAAAAAAGTTTTACCGCCACTTATTTGTAAGTCCGGTGTGACAGAGTGAAAGTACTGGAATTCAGAGAAAAAGATTGCTCCGTACAAACTCGTCTCGCTTATTTTTATTTGAATTCCTGCACTGTTTATATTCAAAGCAGTTCATACAAAGTTTCGGTTTCTCTCGCAATAACGTAATCTTGTACTGAAATTATTTTCCTGAGGTATTTGAATGCCTTTCTTTAGACGATTTGTTTTTACTATGTATTTCATGGAAATGTACAGGTATGTTTTATATTAGTTGCTTTGTAAGGGAATTAAATTGTTCCGGATGGAAAAATATCCTCGTATCTGGAAAAATATTGTTTTTGTACTGATGTTGGTATTCAAGAGTTTATAAGACTGTGATTGGAGTATTTTTTCTTGTTAGATATTTGAAAACATATTCTAATTTGTCCCAGCAAGGTCCGTTTTAACATGCACCAGTTTAAAGCTGTTTGATCAGTACGCATTGTTTTCCACATTTTGTTACAAACGAAATTCTGAGGTGTGGTTCAAGAAGGCCTAGAACGAACCGGACTTTGCAAACAAATCGGAGTTGCCTCCCTTTCATAACGCTATCACCTTGATTTGGATGTGACAGGAATATTCTCTTTCGTCACTGACACGGCCAACTATAGCAGAATCCCGCTCAGCCTAAATTTTATTACGCTGAGTTCCAGTAAGAACCTATTTAGGTTTTTTTTATTTGTACGTGGGGTCCTGATGCTCTCTCTTTCTTCCGAGACTTCGCATGGAGTCACGAGAGAACAGAAGACTGGCAGAGCTACATCGCTCAATGAGGTAATACTGCCAGCATTTTGGGGACGCTGGCCCAACTCTGTTTATTTTTTTAACTTTAGTTTTCAATTATTGTTTTTCTTTTCATTCATTTGTCTTCTTTTTTCCAACAAATGTATTTGTTCATAGCTAGATGGACATCTAAATTTCCACTGAAACCCCATATCAAATTAATAAACATATTTTTTTATTTTGAGTTATTTTCAAAAATGTGTTCAAATTACACAGATCAAAGAATAAATTATTTATATTAAAAAAATACGTCAAATCAAATGCTGTATTTAAAAGGAAGGCGCTGAAATTAAAAATATAGCGTTATAAAAACACATTTACTTAATATTATTTCCCTTTCCATTGTATTTTATTTTGTTTTCGTCGTTGACTTTATATGGTTTATTAATTTGACGTAGGATAATAAAAAATAAAGTTGCCACATTCGCTTTTACGGCTGCGCATGAAACAATTTATTTTTTGCCGTAAAACATCAGTGCCTGCCTAAGACCTTGTTTATTGTGTCAAAGCAAGTGAGTTTGTATTGTTAAATGTAAAAAAAAAACTAAATAGACATAGTTGTTTATTTGGTCTAGGGTAAGAAGTATATTATTCTACAAAACATTACCTACATCTTTTAGAGGTTAATTGGAAATATTAAAATTAAAGCTTTTCGGTTTCAACCGGAGTGGTAGTTGTTCAGTTCATTTTTTCTTAAATAAGTATTAAAAACTACCTACTTAATAGACTTTGCTGGATCATTTATCACTTGGGAAGTTTCTCTCAGGCAAACTATTCAGTGAAGAAAAAAAAACAAATTTTGGATTAACCTAAGCATATTTTTTGAAGACCTATCCATAAATTCCCCATTATGCAAAGTTGGATGAAAAAATTGAGTGCCCATTTTAAATATCGTCTTCGAAGAAAATAAAAAAAAAAAGCTACTGTGTTGTATAAGTTTTAAATTAGTTAAAACGAAATAAATACAACTTTACATTTCGATATTTGATTAACATATTAAATTTAATGTACCTACTCGTACTTTCAGTTCAACTATTCCCAGATGCAATTGACGTTACTTTAAGTTGTCAACCTCTGTTTTATCTGCTAGGTTGTTCAGTGTCTATCCAGTGGCGTCGCGCGAGTATCAGTCGCCCGGGGCGGAGGAATATTTTGACACCCAGGATAAAAACTATTTGTTGCCGCCCTCTTACGTAAAAAGTGCCGTTCCACCCGCAACAGTGATATTAATACTACCATCTTTTCTTGTTCAACCTTCCCCCACAAAATAAATCCCACATTTTTCCTCCCCGTTAACCTAAAAGTGCCGCCCCACCTACAACAGTGGTATCCTAGATTTTTCCTCCCTGTTAACTTAAAAGTGTCGCCCCCATACATTAGTGATATTGATCCTACCCTATTTTCTTCCTCGAATCCAAAGGAAGACTCAGAGATTTTCCCACCCTCAAATAAGTTCCGCCCGGGGCGGACCGCCCTTTTCGCCCCGCAAATAAGATCTGCCCCGGAGCGGACCGCCCCCACTATGCTTCGCTACAGTGTCTACCTACATGCAGCATCGAAGCATTTTGCCCCACATCCCCTGCCTTGGAAATCGCGTATTTATTTACAATTTTCTCCGCAGCGTGTGTGACGCATAGCCGAAGCTTGTGCCGGCACAGTCTTATTTTAATTATTTATTACCCTGTCTGTTTGTTTATCTCTTGCTCCACTATTTTATGGTTACTAAGTATTCGTATTTATGCGGTTGCGTTAGCGTTAAGTCGGTTGATTTATTGATAGGTTACAGTACAAGCGTTTTGCTGCGAAGATTTGCAAATCTGCAAGTGTATTTAGGGAAAGCTGACAAATTTAATAAAATACACTGTGATTTTGAAATATGCAAATGAAATAGTATAATTTTGATAAAGCTTAACTAAAGGACACCGAGATTGACAAACCTAAAGTGTTGTTGTGATGATCTTAACAACAATATAATAATGTGACTAGATTGGTCACAGATTGCAATAAATTTATATGTAGGATTTAGGCCTCTATCATAGAAATCAATTCGTCGCTACTATGATGAAATTAGGCTTAATCGCCACGCTTGCCTAAAGGAGATTGGTGATCACAAACCCGAGCTATGTTCGAAAAATTCGATACATACTTTTACTCGACTCAGGAAGCGAGCCCGGGACTCCAAGATCATGACCCGATACTTAAACCACTAGACCAACGTGGTGTTAGAAGAATATCTATTGAAAAATAATTTAGGTAAACACTTAAAACTGAACTGATTGCTTTTCAAAGATATTTGAAAATAGACGGTTAATTAACAGCGAAAAACATTGTTCCATTTTATCAATCATAACTCACCAAATTGATGACCTACAAATCTGTCCCCCTCGGATGTCACGCGCTGTATGGGACTACTTGTCAGCTGTCATCATAACGCGTGTAGCAAATCAACTGTCTGTCAGCCTATAACAATAACCCGCCGCGGACGGCGAGCCGGGGGATTTACGATGCTCGTTTGTAGCGCAGGTGGCTTCAATTGCCACGGCTAGCCGCGGTCAAACCGCTATTGTCCTATGTACAGCATTTGAGGAGTTATTCCCGTTCGTCCCACCAGGTTTTGTTCCACTAGTGGGATGAACGGAAACTTTTTTAGGCCTTGATTAATTAAGAATTCCCTTTCGTTCTATAAACAAATCCATTTCATAACCCAATCTATCGAATGTGCAATGGTAACGCTCAATCTATGCATTATAGGTACTTAAAATGCATATATTGAGCGTTCATCCCACCGATATTGATGATGAGACGAACGAAATACAAAAATAGTTCGTTTATTGAATTCCCGTTTGTTCAACTGGTGGGAAAACCACTGGTGGGACAAACGGGAATAATCCCATTTGAGTAGACTTTAGAGACCTCATAGAGCAGGGTAGAGTTGACAAGGCACTTCACAATGTATGTACGACTTAAAATAAAGTAAAGTATCAGCCTATGTATTGTCCTACGGCTTCCATCATAGAAATCAAGTCATCGCTACTATGATGGGCTTAGGCTTAATCACCACGCTTGCCTTAATGCGGTATATATTAGTGATCACAAACCCAAACTAAGTATGTTCGTCGAAAAATTCGAAACTATAAAATATATTTTGCTTGATGAACTGGCGAGTGAAAACCAAAATTGTTATAGGTACCAGCCATTTTGTGAATTACAAGCACAATAAAACAATTATTAACTATAAATTAGTTTCTTGTTCAATTACCCAAACAAAACTTTAGTTGAATAAATCTTCTTGGTCATTGCTATGACATTACAGATAAATGAGCCAGTAAAAGGCAACTTCGGAGTCCTTCTGAAACTTTATCAACTGAATCCTTAAGAGAAATATTGAATTAAACAGACGGTAAAACGGGCTACTGAATATTTTTTCGAGCATCATAATTTTTAAGGCTCAAACGAATTTCAAAGTACGTACTCTAAAAATCAGAGTTGCGCAAAACAGTTCACTAGACTGAAATTTAAGTGTTGTAGAGTTGGGAGTATCTTAGCTGTGGTGGCCGCTGATTTTAGATGGCCGCCGCCACGAAATCAATACTAATATTATAAATGCGAAAGTAACTCTGTCTGTCTGTTACTCTTTCACGCCAAAACTACTCAACGGATTTAAATGAAATTTGGTATACAGATAATCTAGACCCTGAGAAAGAACATAGGCTACTTTTTATTGCGAAAAGGGGGTTGTAAGGGGTTGAAAGGGGGGTAAAAAATTACTTTTCCACGCGGACGAAGTCGCGGGCGGCCGCTAGTACTGTATAAAATGTCGAGGGGTTAGATTTTTTTAATAATCTGGTCGAGGTTTTCAAAAGTCTTGCTAATAACTAATTTATAATAAAAAGAAAAACGAAGAGACATACTCATAGTAGCCATAGATATTCAGGGAAAAAGTCATTCCTTAATCTCCCTTCGGTATCTTTGGAGATCGGCTAATATCATTACATCATAAGCATTTACTGAGCTACAATAACTATAGCTAGCGGCATGAAATTATAGCGATGACCGTTATTTAGCGCACTTGTAAAAAAGAAGACTTTCTTTTAAAATTGGTTTCTGCGCACTCGAGGTCATAACTACTATTTCATGCCGCAGACTATACTGAACTAAAAGAGCGACTGTAAACTGTCAAGGACAGGCTCTTTACGCAATTTATTTTTATTTTAGTTTTCTTAATATTTGACGTTACAGTTCGCACCTTGGTTTCTATTTTTACCAATAACATAAGTATTTATCTTTTCTTTTCGTTAGCACAGTAAACAATTTAACCGTTCACTCAAAAACTACACAAGACTACTCGAAAAATGTACTTTTAAGCTGGTACTTGACACTAAGAAGAGAAAAGCCTAGGATATTTTTATCAAAGCCAGTACAATTAAAAGTTGACGTAATTTTAGTATGCCGGAGAGAAGTTTATTCTTGTCACGTCTGCGCTAAGTAAAATTAAGTGGGTAACTCGTCAAAAAAGTTTGTTTATAGTTGACGTTTCCACTTTGTTATGAGTTACTGGAAATAAAGTTAATGTGATTTGAAGAAGTAAGTTGAGACAACACGAAGTGAGTTTTGGAGCACCTAGGACAATAACGACAAAAAAAAACGTACAAAACTTATATTGCGTCATTGTAACCATCTTTCATTTGTACGACTCTAATGTACACACAAATCATGTTACTACAACCTGGCAAATTTCCTCAATCGATATTCAATATAATGTGTACGACCAGTAAGATGAGAGTCAATCAAATAAATTTCGCAGTTGTAGTGTATACTTTGATTTTTGGCTCTACGTAGGTACTGTAGAATAGACTCTAAAAGAATTATACGGTTAGCTGAAAAAAAAACTTGATTTTCCTCTAACCCTGCTGAAACCCTCACACTAAGCGCCATTGTTTCATTAATGCCTACTTAATTACAAAAGACGGAAAATGCCTTGAAACAATGAAGTTAACGCAGCTCTACAGTCAGGACATACAGCAGGACTAGAGGCGTTTATGAAATGGTCATGCCACCCTGACGATAGGGGAAAAAAAGAAAAATAAAAAAAGAAAGAAAAAAATTAAAATAAAGATCAAAAAAGAAAGAAAGAAAAACCTTTTGTTTAACATGTAAAAAAAATACAGTATAAACAGTTTACAAACTTAAACGGTTTAATTACGGCGCCATCAGCAGCGTCACAGCAGCGCTGGTATTCTGATGGGACCTGGTTCGACTGATTTCATTTAATGTTGATAAAATATTCATATAAATAGACAACAAAGAGTAAAATGTTGCTACATAACAGTCAAACACAAATGAACGCTAATTATTTTTAAATTCATTATTAATTCATTGACCACGCTTTATTACTCCAATTTGGGCGAACATGAATATTCATAACATTTTAATCGCTACTCCTAATTTGAAGCAAAAAATATTCAAAGTTTCAAAAGTTAAGGTTATTAATAGATGCAAACACAAAAAAGGCTTCGGTAAACATGCTTACAATAATATTGACGTATCCAATCTTAAAACATGTGAAAACTGTTCCTTTAGGCACACTAGCGCCGCCATTAATTTAAAATAAAAAGTGAATAGAATAACTGCTTCTAGGTAAACTCTTTAGGTATGGTAGGTAGGTTTCTCTTCAATTAAAATTTCAGTGTAGAATTAAAGCCCAAATCCCATCCTGAATTTTCCGAAATGAATAAAAATAATATACACAAAATCATAACTTATTAAACATTTAAGACCAATGTAACCTACCACCTAAAATTGTGCAAATAAACGTATTTAATTTCAATTCATTTAATTTCATTTACACACAATTATTAGACAAAGCTTGTATTATACATAAGCTTTGTCCAATTATTTAGCCAAATTCATAGAATCGACCAATTAACAATATTGACGATAGTAATTATGATTGCAGTATTACTAATATACTAATTTGACTGATTTTACTAAATAGCATAAGTACTTGTATTACAGATATCAGAAACAGAGTAATTACAAGTTAAATCTCGAATAGATCATTAAAATAAAAAAAATCATTATTTCAACGTACAAGACATGGTCACTGCTTGTGGTTTCTTCTTTGTTAATGGTTTCCATAGTAGGTACAAGAGGAAACCTTAGTTTGAGGCCAGGACAGTGTATGTAATGTTGTCTCTTTTTTATTTGTGTATTTATTTATATAATTACTGCTAAATGCAACATCAGCCAGTCGCGTCCATGCAGAGTTTTTTTTTCATTGTCTTAAATTGATCACTAAAACTAAAAACTAAAGTTAAAATTGTATTTAAATAAAATTGCGACACTAGAAGACCAAACCAGCAACCTTAAATATATTAGGCTAGTCCAATAACAATAATATAGCAATATGAAATTTGAATTTTTTTCGGCATTAAATTGATTTTGTGTACCACTCATATTAATATTATAGTATTATAATATTATTACTTAAATGTTTTTATTAATATTTTAAAAGTAATAGATACGAATTATAAAACTAATAAACTTTAAGATATTCTAGGCATAACACACTATCTTATTAAGATGCTTTAGACAATACAAGTAACTAATACTTGCATTATGAATATTTTGTAAATGGGTTGTATGTACGTATTCTGAAAAAAATGTTATAAATATGTTTCATCTTTTTTTCTTTGGATTAGGCAATAAACATTTAGTTACGCCCCGATGGTCTAGTGTTTTAAGTGTCGGACCGTGATCTCTGGGTCCCAGGTTTGACTCCCGGGTCGAAGAAAGTATGTTTAATTTTTTTTCGAACAAAGTTTGGGTTTGTTAGGCTTCATATGGTAACAGTTAGCGATGTCTTGATTTCTATGAAAGAGGCCTCTGCCCTGCAGTGGGACAGTCAGTATACAGGCTGATACTTTTTTTCACTGAGTCTTAACGTCGTAACGCCCAGACAGCAGACCCAATGGAAAATCAATTGTTATATGCCTTTTAAAAGGCTTATGGGCCTTACGACGTTAATAATGCCTTAATTTAATGAGCCATTTTGATAGTCGCTTAGAATTAACACAAGAACCGATAAACGCAAGTAACTTTTGCATACCAAGTTAACCATTAAACATTCTTTCACCCACCAGCGTAAAATAAACAGCCGAGTTATTCACCAATCGAATTTCGCGGTTAGCGGTCGCAAATAACTTCGAACGTTTCCAAAATACTGCACCCATTCTGTTAAATTCAACAAAGCCATTTAGTGTTGTCCAACAACCGATTAATTAATCGATACCACCGAGGAATCAGTCGCACACGTAGTCGAGGGGAAAATTCCCGTGCACCTGACATTAAAGTTGACTTAGAGATTTGTATGAACCAATGTACTTCAATCTCTAAATTCGACTTCAATGTCGAGTGCATGAGAATTGCCCCTCTGGAGTGCGATGCTGTGACAATTATGCCAATGGAAGGAAATCCTCGGATCTGCGAGGTCACTTTGCGAAGCCTGAGAAGTCCCAGGAAGCTTCTGCGCTTCTGGGTAGAGTACGGCTGGCTAGAATAGGACCAGGACCCTACACGTAGAATGGACTAAGTGACAGTCTAAGTGTAAAAACAGGAGTCCACTTTACATTACATTACAAATCGATAACAGTTAACAAAGTGATACATATACTGATACCTGTTATTGGTTTCGAGCGTGGGAGAACTACGCCTCGGATGAATGGGCCGACTCGACCGGAGTGATACGGCCTCTCTGAAGACTTGCGTGAAGTAGCGCCTGCACTGTATATCGCCGAGTCAGTGAGGGTACAAGTTTAATCGAGCATCGTACTAATCTGGTCTCAGTACTGATACTCATTCCTTTTTCTTTCCAGATGTAATTTATCGACTATGATAATTATGAACCAATGAATTTTGTCATCGACAGTCGAAAGTTTTCGGCAACACTTTCATTAACAATTTATTTTGCTCCTTTGATATAAATAACTTGATTTATTATATTCCCCAAAACACTCCTTGGCAATTAGTCATCTTTAGAAGTTGTCTCAGTCTGTTAAATACCTATTAAATTGATAGTCAAAGATGCACAGCTTGCAAAATAAATCAAAGGGGCTCTAAATTGTGGTCAATTGTCTTTATCAGAGAAATATTTATTATAATGATACTGAAAATACGCAAAGTATTTTCTGTTGTCAAAAACATCGGGTCTATTCGGCCCCCAGTCACATAATTTTACAGTAAGTCGACTTACTGTGATATAATCCCGAAATGAAGATCAGCACGGCAATATAATATTAGCTTTCCTGATATCTTTATTATTGAGTAAGTAGGAGTAAGTAGTAGTCTTTAACAGTATCAATAGAAGTGTTGGATTGGCCGCCCGTAGGCACCAGTGGAGTCACAAGTGCGCTTCCAAACTTTTCGGTTGCTTTCCCCCGTATTGGGCCTTCGGTACCCTCACTCGGTAACCACAGTGCAGACGCTCCTTCTCGCCAGCACGTGAAGTTGTGGTATCATTCAACCGAGACGCCCCATTCATGCCAAAGCGTGCTTCAAATGTTCAAACTCCCTGAGAGATTCGTTTCATCTGCCTATCTGTACAACTTAAGCGCGAATATCATACCAATTAAGAAGCGGGTCTACCACCAAACTCTATGTCTTATTCATATTCAAATTCTGCCAAATCAACTTTAGCTCTTACAAAAGGATCACGGTATTAAGCACCAATAAAGCTATAATAATAAAAGTTTTATTCAAATCCAATATTTACGTAAGATTCGAGATCCGAGATAGTGATGTGACTTAGGTAAATTTTGTAAGCAAATCATTCGAATTACATATTTTCACTATGAAGGAGAATCCAGTCTTTGTAAATCATTTTTTTAAGCCCAAAACATTTTAAATTTTCAACTTGACGAGTAGAGATTTCTAACAGGGAGTTATGAATAACAGTGATCGAATCCGTTCAATTATTCGAGTGATTGAATGATTCGAATAGTTTTTAAGGAAGACATTTTTTTTTGTTTTTAGACTAATAACATTGGTCAGCATTAGAAGAAGGCGCCTTATTTGGTGTGTTGTTTGTGTCGTGTTTGTTATGTTCGTCTACAATGTGATGTTCTCTACTTGTTATAGATGGTGCTTTTAACAAAAAGAAGACCTCGAAACAGATTGAAATCTTTATATCCACCGGTCAATTTCATTTTTAATCGTCGTGCCTCTCTAATCACTTGACATTGGCGGAATCATCGCGTTTCGAAGGCGCGTGTCCATAGCCATTAAAAAAAAAAAAAAAATAGAAGAAGGCGATTTTTTTAATCGCAGTACGAGTAATTAACAGAAAAAGGTTAAAACGTATATGTAAGTACTGCCCGTTTACTAGCGTTATTGTAACAAGGAAATAAGTGTATATGTTTACACGCAAGTGGACAATTTCATTATATGCACTTGAACAAATCGATACAACAACTTTAATTCGAATACTTATTCCTCTCTAACCTAAATAACTCGAGTAATCTTGTCGCATCTATTCCCAAGGGAGGGAAGTTAACAACCGACAGGTTTAATTAGGGGACTGGGCTAATTCTCAAGTTTTGATGAATGCGATTTCACGGATACAACCCCTGCCCTTACAGGGGGCGCAATTTGAAATTTTGATTTAAAGGCTTGTTTGGTTAATTGTCGCTAATACGTATAGCGCAATCTTAGAGTTAAGTTATATTGCTTTATGTTCTTAGCTTTTACTTAGTTCAAACATTGTGAGGAAACGCGCTGTTGATACCTAGTTGGTTAAACTGTGGATACCAATACGTGTTGGGTTAAGGAATGTGAACTCGTATCCAGTTGCCCTGTTTAAGGGTGGTGAAGCTGAAATGGCAAGAATTTAGTTAAAATTATTCTTGTGATTTTCGATACAAAAACATAGGTAGTACAGCTGCGAATTCATGCGATAAAAACTATACATACAAACTATGCTTTAAAGGCTGTGTTTTCATCAAAGATAAGCCAAGATGCGTAGCGAGAGATGTGTTTGTAAACAGCCAATAGCGTGTCTTCTCTGAGCGAAGCTAAGTAAACTATGCGCTACTATTGGTTCTTAACTAACACATCCTTCGAACACATCATGTGTGGCAATGGGATGTTGCAGGTATCTATGGCCGGCGGCAAATCGCTTACCATCAAGTAGGTAATCCGTCCGCTTATCTGCCACTTATATAACATAAAAAAAAGTTTAAGAATTAATTTATTGATTTATCTCTTCTCATCATCAGCATTTAAAAATACATAGTTTTCATGGATACTCAAAATACATCGGAGATTTGGATTACAAAAAATCAAAAATACGGGAATGTTTAACGAAACCTAAAACTCAGTAGCGTATGCCTAGGGCAGGTATAGACTGGTGTTGAGCGTGGATTGTAGGTTTGCAAATATTACCAAAATAATTATATTTTTCCAAAAATACACGTTAGCAATAAAACATAGAGCAAAGACAAGTCAAAAAAATCAAAAAATAAAAAACACATAGAAAACAAATACAGTATAAAAGGAGGCTCGTCCAGCCGTCGATCTTCAACAATTGAATCATTTAATGTACTGTTTGAATTACTTTTTTAAACGATACGTTGTTAACTGAACACTCTCGTTGTTTTATAAAAACAAGTAACAAAGTATCAAGGGTCCCATAAACCTTCTAAAATAAAGACCTTAAAAGACCAGCGACACACTTGTGTGTTGTGGACAGAAGAGCGACAACAAACGGTATCGCCAAATGTTTGTGTGTGTGTGTGTGTGTGTGTGTGTGTGTGTGTGTGGTGTCTGTGTATGTGGTGTGTGGGTTTGTGTGAGTGTGTGTATGTGGTGTGTGTGTGTGCGTGATTGCGAGCGTGCGTGCTGCTGTGTGTGCGTGTATGTGTGACTGCATGTTTGTGTGCGTATCTGCCGCGTATCATAATTATAATTGTATACATTTTATTTGTTATGTCGTTCGGGTATAAAAGACAAATGCTCTGTTTTGATACAAGTAAATGCTCAAGTATACCAGCGCCTTAAGGTTATTAAAAATCGCCCCATTGGATAATCAATCATTTCGGTTTACCTTTATCGTGCTTTTGAGCAAAATCTTGATAAAAACAAGAAGGCAATTTTCCTAAACACCGTTTAATTTCCTTAACATTTGTTTATCTCAGATCTTGAACGAGGTGATTTCGAAACAAAATTAATGTTATCATTGATTTAAGCAAGGAACCAAGTTCGACTTATTCCTGGCCTATTGAGTACATTGCCTATTGGCTTAAACAATTTGGTTATCTGATTGTTCAACAAAACAATGGGTTGAGAATTTAAATGCTTGTTTCGTGGTAAATAAGTTTGAAGGTAACAATGAAGATTGAAAATAGCAATTACTCTGCTCCTATTAGGCCCAATTTGAATTGCTTGTTGTTTAATTAGAGAATAAAAACCGGTCAAGAGGAAGGCAGACTTGAGTAGGAAGAATTTTCTGTACTATATCAACCAAAATAAGGCAACATTTGTTGTTGTGTGGAGGGGGCTTAAAATACCTACTTTATTTTAATTTATTTTTAATAATATGACGGCCTAGATGGCGCAGTGGCTAAGGTGTTCGCCCGAAGCGCGAAAGAAACCGAGTTCGATTCCCGGTCAGGTCAATTTAGAAAACTAAATTTTCTAGGGTCTGGGAGTTCTGGGTTGATGTCCCCAGTTAATTGGAGTTACCTAGTACTAGTATATAGGGGTTGCCCTTGGTTGAGACCAGGTTGATGGGTGTGCATCAGGTGATCCAACTGCTAGTATTGCATTTGTTACATTTATTTGTGTTCCTTGAATTATTACAACACTTTTTAAAGGCACAGGAACGCATTTTGTGTAGATTTAGTGGCTTAATTACCGAAAACAACGAAATGTAAGAAACTTGCACCTTTCACTGCTTCCTGTAAGCGACTTGGACGGAAAGTGTGACGTCACAGTCTTCCCGACGATGACACATTTTGTGCGCCTAATGTAAGGTAAGGGCTCATCTAACGATTTAAATCTCTGGATGCAAGCTAGCATTGCCCACACTCAAATATATCTATGCATTGTTTACTTACGTTTAACATCTCGTAGTCATTTGCAGTCCACCAAGGCGACGGCTAACGACGGAACAGACCCCTATTTTCACCGTACATCGCCCCCCTTAATATTCTGTACACGAAACCTATCTATCCTTCAAAGAACAAAGTGCCCGGGATGAAGTGAAAATTGGATAGGGTTCCACGCTTTGATATTGGTTTCGCGACAATGGAACCTTCTCGCAATAAGTTTTAAAAGCCCGATTATTGGAAGTATACTTTTTCATATTTCGCTCTCGAAGATATGAAAGTTGGAGAACGCTTCATGGATTCGTTTTGATGTAACAAAGTTTTAAAGTATAATGGGAGGAAAGTTGCATGTCCCACTGCAGGGCAAAGGCCTCCATCAAATCAAGTCATCGCTACTATGATGTTACTAGGCCTAATCACCACGGTTGTCCTAATGGGGATTGGAGATCACAAACCCGAGCTAAGTTGGAAAAATTATAAAAATACTTTTGCTCGAATCACGAATCGAACTCAGGGCCCTGAGATTATGGTCCAGTAATTACACCAATAGACCATTGGGACGTATCGTGTAAATCCTGCCAATTTCCTAAGATTTCGATTCTAAACCTATCCAAATATTCCTTTGATTTACGTTTGCGTGCTAGTTCATCAATATTGATGCTGGATGATATGAAAATGTAGATACATTTCTATTCCAGTCTGAAATAGATATTCCGGACTGGAATTTCCAGTCTTATTTATTAAAGCATATGAAGATGAGTCAGAATCAACGACCATACTTCCAAGGTTTGGTCGATGGAAACGTATAATTAAATGCGCTGTATGTAAGGACGCATTTACGTTTCCATCTATAATTTGTTTAGCATTCTTAAAGGTCTGCCACGGCTGCGGCCTCCTGCAAGCGGCCTCCATTCAAGGAACTTCCTACCCCAACAGCCGTCTGTTCTCCTTCCACCAGGTGGATCGATGATGTAGTGAAGGTCGATGGAGTCCCTTGAATGCGGGTGGCACAGGACCGATCAGCGTGGAGAACGTTGGGGGAGGCCTATGTCCAGTAGTGGACTGCAACAGGCTCATGATGATGATTTTACCGTGGGTTTTATATGACCTTTTTCGCAAAAGGTCATAGTATTTTATACGAGAGTTAACATTAAACATACGAAGCAGTTACAGCTTCCAGCCAACTCATTGAGCCGAGCGGGTTGTGGAGCGTGATATTCCTGTAATTTGATTTAATCGGTTGTTTCACACGAAAATGTTTCACTTAAACTTAGGCTTTTTATTTAACGCATTTTATTCTGCGACTAAGCGTAAAATGTCTGGATAAATTAGA
The DNA here is from genome assembly GCA_014851415.1 of Cnaphalocrocis medinalis. Lineage (NCBI taxonomy): Eukaryota > Metazoa > Arthropoda > Insecta > Lepidoptera > Crambidae > Cnaphalocrocis > Cnaphalocrocis medinalis. The sequence continues at coordinate 16,074,736 of CM026283.1, forward strand.
TTCTTTGTTTAAATCGGTCGGGTAATCTTTTTTTACATTGTAGGTAATTTGGCTTCAGAATTATGACTAGCTGTTACCCGTGACTTCGTCCGCGTGTAATAGTATCTTTGGGCAGCATTTTTAATTATTTAATAATTTTCACCCCCTCCACCTCTAACCCCCAACAGCCCCCTTTTCGCAATAAAAAGTAGTAAGTCCTTTCTCAGGGTCTAGACCATCTGTATACCAAATTTCATTGAAATCCGTTTAGTAGTTTTGACGTGAAAGAGTAACATACAGACAGACAGAGTTACTTTCGCATTTATAATATTAGTTAGGATTGCCCGCTGGTGTAAGGGCCGCCCAAGCACAGACACTTAAAAAATATAACACAGTTTGTAACTATCGGAAGTTAATCAAATTACGGTTTGGATTGTTTTACAGTGACATATATACGCGCTACGATTCTAGTAAAAAAATAAGGAGCGTAATACACGAACTTTTCGGCACGTATTGGCTTTTGCTCGGAACCTACGTCTCCGAGTATTTGTCCAACTAGTAGAAGTAGCGTTTCCTAGAATCAATACTTACTCGTAAGTGTGACCTTTGTTAGGAGTTTGTAGCAAAAGGTATAACTTTCTTCTAAGTAATTTTCTTTAAAACTATGCGTTACACTTTCCGAAATGAACCGTACTTCAGAATGAACCAAATATGGCTCTGTGCTAAAGTTTTAACCTATAAGCCTTGTCGTTATATCTCTTTATAAAAGGTATAGATAGCTTAGAAATCATTCAAACTTGTAAGACAAAACCTGCGTTTATGACCCCGATTCTAGTGATTATCAATATGAAAAAAATATTTTTTTCTGTTATTGGTAGCAGACAAGCAGACGGATTACTTGATAGTAAACGATTACCGCCGCCCATAGACATCAGCAACACCAGTAGAGTCACAAATGCGCTGCTAAACTTTAACCCCCTTTCCCGCCAATGAGCATCCGGTATCCCGGTATCCCTCACCCACTCGACGAAACAGCGCAGCCGCTGTTTTACGAAGGTCTTCTGTGAGGCCGTGGTACCACTCCGGTCGAGCCGGCCCATTTTTGTCGAACCGTCGCTCTTCCATGGCAAAACGTTTTCTCGTCATGTTTAGGCTTCAGTATTCATTTGCGATAGTTTATTTATTAAATAACCAAGTACTTAATAAATATATTTCTACTGTAATTGGGCCACGTGCTAGTGACAACCTCTGCATTCGTAATTGGGAACTATTAGATCTCTATTGCGGTAATAAATTGCCCTAAATAATACTATACTATACGTTTTAAACAAACTCATTTCATTTCTAATCTTAGGCGTCATTGGAAATAAAAACCAATTACCTATAGTATAGGATCTAAAATGCGAACACAACATTTTATTTTCGATTTCCACGGCTCGTTTAGAGTTCATAGTATCTATCTATGAAACGCTTACAGTATGGAATTGTCTAGAGGTTAAATGAGTGAAGTTACATACAACTATTTTATGTGATAGGTGGCAGATGAGCAGACGGATTACCTCTTGGTAAGCGATTGCCGCTGCCCATAGACGTCAGCAACATTAGTAGAGTCACAAGTGTGCTGCCAAAATTTAATCCCCTTTCCCGCCGATTCGGCCTCTGGTACACTCACTCACTTGTCGAAAGACAGCATAGGCGCTGCTTCACGGTCTTCTGTGAGGCCGTGTTATCACTCCGATCGAGCCGGCACATTCATGCCGAAGCGTGGCTCTCCCACGAAGTTTTATACCTTCATCTACAAATAGATCTCTATGGCTGTATATTTAGTTTGAAGGTTTGATCCTAAAACTCTAAACACAAAGAAAATATTTTAAAAATAGAACAAACAAATTTGCATTAAATTTCGTACTTTTAACGTGACATTTACTTTGATAGTTGCGTCACGTCCGCCAGTGTTTACGCGTTACGTGACGTATTAAGTTTTAATTGAAACACGCTCATAGCGCTTTTTGCATCCCTAATTTCAATCTTACCAAAATATAATATGTGCCTGAATTTAGAGGAGATAGTACGTTTGGCAAACCGGAATGGAAAACGCTGGCTACAGACAAACAACGATGGATGAGTTTGGGAGAGGTCTTTGCCCAGTAGTGGGACAGTTTTGTGTTTTGTTTAGTGATCTAAACACCTTGCAAGACTTTACACAGACACACACACACACACACACATACACACACACAGACATACACACACTTCGTAGCGGGAGATTAGTTTTAACCCAAGCCAATAGATGGTACTATACGTACATTGCATTGTAATTTTTTTGCGGTTAAGTTACTTATAAGCCTTTTCGTCACCAAGTTTTTATCATTACGTAAAGTATTAAACTTAATCCTTTAGCCTGTATCCTGAAAAAACATAGCAGTCTCCGCCAGCCAATCCTCTTACGTCAAGGGCACTCGTTACCCAAAGGACACTTCACACAGGCACCCAAACTGTTATCGCCCGAACTAGACCGGCTCTTAAAAAGCCCAGCTTTAAGACTGGTTTACACAGTGCGAGGCAAAAAAAGTTAAATTAAAGTATCAGCCTTTATACTGTCCTACTGCAAAGGCCTCCATCATAGAAATCATAGTTGGCTTTGTCATCGCCAATCCGCATTCGCTAAGCGTGATGATTAATCCTAATCCCATTATAGTAGCGATGACTTCATTTCTAGTGTAGCTTACAAAAAATAAACCATTGTTAAAAATATACGTAAATTATGGCACCTAAACGTAAAATATGTTCGCGATATCATAGTTCTGTACGCCTATAGATGGCGCCACTCAATACCACTACTCCGTAAGTTATAAACCGCGATAGCGAGATTTTTATTTGATTGATTGGTACTAACAGCTTAAGGACTTCGAATATAAATCATTTAATTTGTCAACTAATTTGGCTTTTTTTACTTTATTAGTGCGCTTCCGTAGTTTGTCCACCTAAGTAGAAGATGCAAATAATAATACGTAATACCTACATACAATTATTTGTTCAGCAGCCGCCGCAGCTCGTACTGTGTAAACCAGTCTTTACACCCGCAACGCTAAGATTGTTGCGGTATCTAACCTAAAATGTTCAATCACATTCGTAATTGTTCTCTTGGTTGTATTAGTATGGTACCTAGTGGTTCAAAGTCCGTCAACAACACTTTATAGTAAGCAGAAGGGGTTGTCAATCAAAGTTAGTGAAGTAGTAAGGTAAAATTTGTGTCTATATTTTTCATAAATACTTTTTTATGTAGTTATGACTAGTGGCCAGCGCTCACTTCGTTTCGGGACTTAGTACCTATTGGTGCTAGTTACAATATTTGCCAATAGATGGCGGTGGGCTCATGTAACCGAAAAGTCGACACACTTGCGCGATGTAAACGCGCATATTATGTGTCGACTTTTCGGTTACATAAAAGCCATGTGGTCGTCTATAAACGTTATCTCTCTATAAATAGTATAGAAGATGTAGGTCGGTGCCTAAATTATCAGGAGCCAAAACAAACAATTCCCACTACCCTTCACCGCGACCGCTGCCAACCTAATAGAACAAAAAGATTTAAGTGTTATTGTTACATTTCACCTCCGCGATTGCGTCACGTCCGGCCCGAGTGTTTACGCGTCACGTGACGTTTAATATCGGTTCGCGCGTTAATTGAAACACGCGCTCGTGGCGCCCTCTGCATTCCTAATTCGACGGGGTTAGGTAGGCGTTAGGATTGGGGGTTCTAAAACTTAAAAATGTGATATAGGAAAAGCCGGGGTAAGTTGTTCCATCGTAATCCTATTATTAAAAACAATACGATATATTTATCATCATCATCATCTTAATTTCAGCCAATAGACGTCCACTGCAGGACATAGGCCTCACCCAAAGCTCTCCACACAAATCGGTCCTGTGCCACCCGCACCCAAGGGACTCCCGCGACCTTCACCAGATCGTCGGTCCACGTGGGAGGCTGCCACGGCTGCGGCCTCCACTCAAGGACCTTTCCACCCCAATGGCCGTCTGTTCTCTTCGCAATGTGCCCTGCCCATTGCCACTTGAGCCACATATAAATATAACAATCATGAAACGCTGCGTAATGTCTGAGCATGATACCCTTTGGGTGGTTTTTTGTCGACGTTGCGTCGTGTTTTCATATATGTTGATGACGCGACGTAATGCAGTACAACGCACTAATGGAGCTTTCACACGCTAACAGATCACACAGATATTTTGCTCTGGAATAACTTACCCCGGGAACTTCTAGTTCAGCCCCGGCGTCCCATACTTAGCGTATTGTTTTCGTTTGCATATAACTGTCGATTTGAAAACCAGGTACCCTTGGACCATGAAACAATGACGATAAGAGGGTGCCTAGGAGTTTTAGTCACTAAATTAAACGGGCTAAGCCCATGGCCTTCCAGTTATGAAAATAAAAGTATTTCGTTACCTATTTAATACATAAATTCATAGTTTTAATCAAATATTTCATATAGAGGTAAAATTGTCAAGTAAAGAAAAAATATATTAAATAAAACATCTACTACTTTGGGACAAACCCTGTTATTTAGGTACACAAAACTAATTAAATTGGTGATACTGATATCTTTAATCATGATGGTAAGTATTTATTGCCATCAAATAAGCGCTAATAACAATTTTCAATATTAAAAGAGTTGCCAATGTCCTAGCTAAAATTGTACTTACATAAGAAAAAACAGAATTGGCTTTTAAGAAAGGATTTCACATTAAATAAATGTTAGTAAATCCAAGATTTAGATTAAACGTCACATAAAGTAAAACTAGGTGTCGGACCTGACACAGACAAAGGTAGACTAAACTAAGACTAAGGTCAGTATTATATTCGGAATTCACACAAGATTTGGAATTACTTGTGTAACCTGTGGGAGAGCCACGCTTCGGCATGAATGGGCCGGCTCGACCGGAGTGATACCACTGCCTCTCAGAAAAACGGCGTGAAGTAGCCCCTGTGCTGTGTTTCGCCGAGTCAGTGAGGGTACCGGAGGCCTACTCGGGGGGAAGGGGATAAAAGGTTGGCAGCGCACTTGTAACTCCACTGGTGTTGCAAGTGTTCATGGGCGGCGGCAATTGCTTACCATCAGGTGATCCGCCTGCTCGCCTGCTACCTATCACATAAAAAAAAACCATCTCGGAAATTTTCAAAAGCATTATGATGCAAAAAAAAATGTTCCTTCCCAAATAAAATTCAGTCCAAAAAGCGCGGTTGTTTTATGCGACAAACGCTGCGTTAGGGGCAATGTGATTAACGCACATCATTTCATATCAGGTAATATACTTTATCTAATATTATATCATTATTAAAGTCTGATATGCTATTGTTTTAGGCGTTTTCCGCAGCAGCAGGCGCTGTGAGAGACCCCTTGGGAATCCCTTGGTCGCAAGCGTCTAAGCGTTTCCGCCTAAAACAACCGCGCGCTTAATAAAAGAACAATCATAAAAAAAATAACCAGTTGATTCACACAAGTATGTACAACCTTTAAAAAAAATTATTAAATGTATAAACATTTTGCAAGACGGTAAAAGAACACCATATTATAATAACCATAAAGAATGTTTGTTTTGATGCAAGATCTCCTCTTAAAACCGAACGATCATTAATAAAAAAATACCTTATCTTCAAAAAATAGTCACCATCATCATCAGCAACATAGGCATAGGTCTCTCCTAATGCACGCCACTGCTCCCGATTTCCGGCCACTCTCATCCAGCCTACAGCAGCCAGCTTTCTAATGTCATCATCCCATCTTGTCGCAGGGTGTCCAACACGATGCTTACCGAGTCGCGGTCTCCTCTCAAGAACTTTACGGCTCCAACGGCTGTCAGTTCTGCGGCTAATGTGACCAGCTCACTGCCACTTCAATTTGCTAATTTGGTGGGCTATATCAAAAAACTGTAAGTAATTATAACTGTAATGCACAAAATTCACAATTTAAGTTTTTTTTTATGTGATAGATAGCAGACGAGCAGGCGGAACACATGGTACATGGTAAGCAATTGCCGCCGCCCATGAACACATGCAACAAGTGCACTGCTAACCTTTTATCCCCGTCCCCCCCCCGATGGGCCTCCGGTACCCTCACTCATTCGGCGAAACACAGCACAGGAGCTACTTCACTCCGGTTTTCTGTGAGGCAGTGGTATCACTCCGGTCGAGCCGGCCCATTCATGCCGAAGCATGGCTCTCCCATAATTAAGTAAGGCATAACAGAAAATTCATGTACTAATTGTGATGTTTTTTTTATATCACATCAGATAACGCATTCAAAATACCTTCCTAGAATTACGTTTACAACCGTACACTGCTTGGTTGTTGCTTTACCAACCCTGGATAATAACAGTAATTCTACCCACTGCGTCGCGTGCTTTCCTCGCGTGACCTGGCCTCATTCTACCAACTGTAATTAGGATACTGCTCATTCCGTTTAGATTCCCCCACTAATGGATCCTCAAAGGATTCAGCAGACTCACGGAATAATCAAATTGTCTGGTTACCACATCGGCCTTTGTAAAGAGAGGAACAGTTTTTGGTACTTTATCGGGTTGACAGAAGCGAAGTGAAATTAATTAGAAATTAATTTTAGTAAATTTTGGGGCCTAGCCGTTTTATGAACTAAAATTTAACTTAAAAGGCAAATTATGTTTTATGAGTTCAAAGAGGTAGTTTATTAATATTTGTGACAAGAAAAACTAGTTTGATGTCGCAATTGGTAATGTGGCTGTCACACGGTTTAAGGTATATTGGTGTAGTTGCCAATCTTACTTATAATTAGAACTATCTCTACAGGTTAAACCTCATACAATAAGTAGTGTATTTATTTTTAAGTAGGTAAATAACGTTAATAAAAATCTAGGTACTTAATTAATATGATAGATTTGTATGTGTTTATAAGAAAGTATCCAGGCAATATAATACAAAATGGCAACAGGTGTAACATCAATTTAAATAACTAACAGGCTGAATACAAAAATTCAAAAAGAAAGCTCTTGTTCTGTGACATTATCTACATACAAAATAATATTTCTTTATGTGATTAAGAGGCAAAATTAAAATTCATAAAAAAACTCAGGACAGTACATATTTTTTTTCTATTAAGAAAGGAAACAGAAAACGAGAAGGCATTTTTCCATAAATAAAGTTAACAAAAGAACACCGTCACCAATTGGCATTAAAAATTTCCTCGTCAATTTTAGGGACGGCGTTTGTTTCTCAGAAACAGAAAAAGGACGCAAAAATCTGATCCGACACGAATTCGGGAAAAAGATGATCACACAAAGGGAAACCCGCTTGCGAATTTGAAAAATGGACGAATCCGTGCAAGATTCCCCAATGTGTTAATAAGACCCTGGAGGCATTCGACTCTGGCATCGCTTTGTTGGATGCCTGCACACCGGAGCGAACTTAAGACGCTGGTGATTGCGTGTGTTTTAAGGTGTACGAAGTACATGCAAAAGTGTAACTTAAGTAGTGATGTGGAAAACCATAATGCAATATAATATACATAAATAAACGGTTGGATAAAAGTGGTTGGCAACTATATGTCTAGTACCTATATTAATACACATAACACGTGATGCTAAACGTCGTAATTAGGCCTTAATAACATATGATCTTAATAACATAATATGTGATCCTGCACTCTAGATCTAGATCACCTCTATTTAAGAGATTTCCACGATATTCACCAGGGCCTCCTCAGACAGCTGTGATTCCAGATAGATATACTTTATTACACAAAATTCAGAATTCAAGAACTATGCGTACAATTTTGGCGGTATTATCGCTTAAAGCTATTTCTACCAGAAAACTTAACATCAGGTGATCCGTCTGCTCGTCTGCCCCCTATCCTATAAAAAAAAACTTTTGTGCAAAAAGGACATGTGGTAAAAAGAAGAGGGGTACCAGATACGTTGTAATTACTCAAAGAGCGTATATCTTTAGTCACCTTATGTTATTCTCGCAATGAGTCCTGCCTAAACCCACTTGAGGTGTTTTTCCAAAAAAAATTAGGTCCATGAATTAAGTTCGTGTTATGTTAGGTTTGCAAATTAAGTAAAGGTGCTACTTGAGGTTCGCAAATTTTGCTCAATAACGTGTGAATAAACTCGCCACGTTGAGTTATAACTGACTGAGGTTTTCGCATTTTTATAATGAATCACACGCGCTGACGGGAGAACTCTGGAAGAGGTTTTTATTCACTTCGGGACAATACACGGATATGTTATTAGGTTTTAAGGCTGTCCCGAATTTATTCCTTTGCTCTCCTACCGGATTGTGTTCTTGAGATATTCAAAAGTATATTTACTGTTGTGTGGAACATCTTTGCGGTTTTTTGTGGAAGTTTTTAAATTAAAAAGTTTCTTTTGTGTCTGTTTTTGCTTTACGGGTCATATATTTATTTAGGTCTTTTTTAGTATAAAGACAGTATTTTTTATTAATACGTTAACGTATGTTACAAATACATGGCCGTTCAGGCTTGAGTGATTTTCTGTTACCTGCATTTGCTGAGTTTTAGTTCGTAGATGGATTTTCATCGGTAATTTTATGCATGATAACTTCAAATCAAGTTAGTCTCTCTCTCCACCAATAAAGATAGAAGGAAAATATTTCACTCCTAATCTACTCGTAGAAAATGCACCTCGTTCCAATTTTGTAAAAAGGTTACAGACAAGACGGAACAAGAAGAAGGAATTGGGTTCAGAAATGTAATTGGTTTGTGAATCGATGTCCGATAGTATTTTTAGTGCTAGAATGCCATTGTAAACATTCTGTTTACCTGTAGGATTTATTAAGATGCTAAGGCAATAGAGAGTTCAGCTGTGTTGACGCACACATTTGAGCACTATAATATACCTGCGTACGTGGCTGACCGTAAGATTGGCCGCCGTAGCCGAATATTGGTTGTGTTTATTTTATTTTTGTCCTAGCTCTTTAGCTCTTTCAGTGGTGATAATGGTAAGAAGCTTCGATAATAGACTACTAAAGTGTCGCCACCATTTTCGTAATTTGAAACCAATCGTCGGATCGGATGAGCGTCGATTTTTTTTGGCACTTCACGGCATTATTCGAAACTAGCAAACTATATAAAATAGCTTCCTTAGTTTAAGTAGATTATAAGTATTGATTGTAACATGATTTTCCAATAAATTTTATTTTATTTATTTATTTTATATAGAATAAAAGCGCTATTTGAATCTTTTTTTTTCAAACGCTTTCAGTACCGAATTGTGTATCTAGAGATCTAATCGATGGTAAGAAAAGATAAGCAGGTACATAATAAAATATGACATTGGCGCTAATTTTCGATGCTTGGCTTTCCAGTCTCTTAATAACATTTAGTATTAGAAAATACTACGCCCACGTAAAGCCTTTTCAAGAACTTAATCAAATTTCTAAAATTAATTTCACAAGTTCCTTTCTGACTAATCTAAAAAAACACTACCTTGATGAACGCTAAATGAAACATTACCTTCGCTATAAGTCCTATAAAACTCTTAATTCAACACTTATAGGTTTCATCAGGGAGATAGGTAAAAAGCTAAATTAGAACTCGCTCTCGAAGCGTACTCGTAAAAAGGTTTAAATTATCCTTGGCTAGATGGCGGAAAAAATTAAAACGTCATTTTTATAATGGCGCTAGCAGTTTTAACTTTTGAAGGAAAAAAAGGTTTAATAATAACAGTAGGTATATTTCATGAGAGTTTTTGTTTATGTCATCCAATCGATGAGATTGATCCAATGAGAGTTTTTGTATATGTCAAAATTGGTCATGTATGTAACTTATTAGTTTTGGATAACTTATGAAAAAATAAACGACGATTTTTTAAAACTTGTAAAAAAATACGAAGAAGGTAGAAGACGTGGTTAAAGGAATGTAAATGTTCTAAAGCAATACAACCTGTATGAATGAATCAAAAAGCACATTTCATTGGACGTCTTTGCTTATACAATCCAGCTGATCATATAGAATTTCCACTATCAAACGGTACAAAGGATAGAAATTCCGAATTTCATGGAAAAGATAATTTGCCGGAGGGGTTGAAATGAAAATTTAAAATTTCAAGAATAACGTCTACCACGCCTCGGTGATCAAATACATCGGAAATTCTGCTCTCCCGATGTTGAGAGCGCTTTTATCTTATCTTTTATGTACCCGAGGATCGTTAAAGGAACTATTATAGAGAGTGTCACGGTTTAAAATAGGGACGGGGAAAGTTAACAATGGGAAAGTTAAAGGTCTGGTTCAGGAGCCATTTTTGATATGGATTTGAACTCACAAAGCGTTTCCTGAATCCGCACGTTCAAAAATCGCGATGGGAATTTGTTTTATTCCACATGCAGGTGAAATAAGGTTTTGAACCTCAAAAGAGAGAATCCCATCAAAAACAATATGTAAAAAAAACAAGTCTCGCAACTACCGTAAAAAGTGGTGAGATCCATGTTTTGCCAAGTTGGTTATTCATTTATTGACTTGGCAATCACATTAAAACACAATATATCTCACGCATTAAATTGATTCGGTACGGCCGTGCCGCTTTTTTGCTCGCCTTGGCACTGCCGTGCCCCCAGATATAATGGTAATACGGTAACATTGCTGGCCGTCTACTTGTCTTACGTACCTATTTGTATGTGTCAATACGGGTTAAGGTGCAAAAGGGTTATTTAGATAACACGTGAAGCTATTAGGTTGAAAATAGTTGAAATTTCAAACTGTAAAAGACATTATCATATCAGCCATTTGGCATTATCGCAATTGAAAATCAATTAGGGATTACGGTTGAAAATAAAATTTGACATTTTGTTTTCGACCTTGCTGGTATATTCGAAATTAAAAATATCTATAGATGTAGGTATGTATAACTACTAATGAGAGCGCTGTTAGAATCACTTTCTTATACGCTTTGAGTACCTATTAGAAGTGGGTATTTACAGATAACATTGAAGCTACTTATAATCTATTTGTTCCACAGAATTAGCTGATAACTTAGTCCATTTCGACGCAGAATAAACTAGTTAAAAACTTTAAAGAATGGACGCTGAATCGCTAAATGTGATAGCGACATAGTTTACTTGCTAGGATTTATGGCTGCAGACTCGACAGTACCTAAACGAATTTAGTAGTTCGAGCTAGATGCTTCATCGAGTAATACCAAATGGATTGAGTCTGTGGGCAGCGAATCCAGAGGTGCATTCGTAACATTGTACGTATTATTTTTGTTTGTCGAATGCGAATGTGTGTTGAGAAAAAGCCTTTATCATCATTATAATAAGGCGAGTGATCTCCACTGTCACAGAATACTTAATAGTACATGTACAGAAAGCCCACTCCTAAAAACCGTTTATGGAAATGAAGACTCAGGCTACCATAACATAACGTTGAAATTCCGACCGCCCAGCGTTCAATGCCTACCATTATTCATACCTAGAAGTGCGTTCTCTTTCTATCGCAAGCAACTGTCGCGCGTGCGTCGCCGCTCGTTCGTGATTTTCGACTAATTTGCCTCTCCGGAGGGGACGCCGCATGTACTTGCAAGTTCGATACCTACACGCGGAGTGGGACAGGCCTGCCACAGTTAAAAACCAACTTACCTCGCTGACTTTTAGTGCCTGTGTCTTAGTATTTTAGTGGCATGCCCTTTATGCCCGGTCAGTTGCACATACGGCGAACTCCTTCAGTCTACCGATAGGTCATCGTGGTAGAGTATTGGGCTGGGAAAATTGAATATCTTAGTGCCATCAACGCAAGAAGAAACGTCTAGTTACAGGCGAACTGCTTCATATTCCCGCAATTCCGTTTGCCGATTGCGATTGTGTATCGATAAAAAAACGACTTTTCAACATCATCGTGATTGGGCGAGAGATGTCTACTATTAAACATAGGTTACATCAAGTAACTAGGCAGGCACAGCGACCCAAAGTATTGGCCACCTTTAATAAGAGCCTCATCTAGGTCGATCTTGCGCCACCGCCTAAGCGCGACTCCTACCTGGAGTCTACGCAAATCTTTTCTTTTTTTTTTTTTTTTTACTAGAGGCGGCAAACGAGCAAGCGGGTCACCTGCTGGTAAGTAATCACCGCCGCCCATGAACATCTGCGAGATCAGAGAGGTCGCTGATGCGTTGCCGGCCTTTTAAGAAGGAGTAAGCTCGTTTCTTGAAGATCCCTAAGTCATAGCCGTCAGGAAATACTGCCGCAGCTAAACTATTTTTTACTTTATTCCTCCAACGGTACCTTTAAAGTTTTACTAGAATCAAATCTATGGAATAATATTCAATGACCACTTACCCTTTAATAAGGGACCGACTTGGAATAGGGATAATTGCTCAATTTTGGATTCCCACAATACGTCGACATCTAATCACTCCATTGCTAATACGATTAGATAGCCACAGATCTGGTTAACCATTAATATAGCTTTGACAACTGATCATTAATTGTTCATGGAGATAAACCTATACATACATACAGAGTGTTCGAAGATAATGCATTAGGTTAGGTTAGAACTGCTCACCCCGCATCGGCTGGTGCGCTGTGGTTTTCTACATATAATTGCTTATATTTTATTTTATTGCTCCGCGTTATATTTAAGGGTTAAATTTATTCCTTTACAGAACAGACGGCAGGCGGAGCAGCCCTTTAGTGGAGATCACGTACAGTCACTGCCATGACAGGACCCCCACAATGTGGACCGACGATTCGGTGAAGGTCGCGGGTATTTTTTGGATGAGGGTGGCATAGGACCAATCACTTTCTGCCGCGCACCTCCTCATTGTGGAATCAACTTCCCGCAGCGGTATTTCCGAACCGGTACGACATCCAAATCTTCAAGAAACGAGCCTATACCTTCCTAAAGGGCCGGCAACGCATCCGCACTCATTCTGGTGTAGCTGATGTCCATGGGCGGCTGTGTTCACTTACCATCAGGTGACCCGCTTCCTCGTTTGCCTTCCTATACTATAAAAAAAAATCTGTATGGAGAACATTGGGGGAGGTCTAAGTCCAGCAGTAGACGTCGTTTGGCTGAAGTGATGATTATTTACTTATACGCCCATAAATGTTGGTGAACCTAATAAACGAATAAAGCTTTACCGCCCTATACTATCCAGGAATATAAATGAGTATTGTCATTTGGGACTCATTTGCCACACTATTGGCTTTCCTATTTGCGCTGAATTCTATTTCCAAGCAATAATTAATGAGCTGTCCAGAATTTGAAATATTTTCACGGCACAACGCGGTGGCAAATTTTGTGACAGATTTGATAATATGTCCGTAGAATTCAATGTAATTCATTATTTAATATCTAAAGCTAATTGTTTGTATGATGAAGCGATTGACAGAAATTATGAGGTTGATTGAAAATACTAATAATTACGTATCAACGCAATTCCAAATAAGTTACTAAATTAAAATAATGTAGAGCCATAATATTAATTAAATTCAGTCAGGTCATTAAATGATTTCGTACTAGTACTTTACTTAAATTTAAAATCGTGTTACGGTTATCAGGCTACTGAGGAATTATAAAAAATACATTGCTTAAATAATATAATACACCCAGACACTGAACAACACAAGTGTGACACTGAACAAACACGAGTGTGACACTGAACAAACACATGAATGTTTGTCGAGCGTGAGGATCGACTGGGAATTTGGGTAAAATTTTTTTAGTTGCAATTCTGATGACTGATTTTTTTTTCTGTCGTGTTTTACTGAGCTCCAAACCCAACACTGAAACCAAACGCCTAATTGATCGAACTCTAAACCAGCCGTTTAAATTCAACGAGCGATTCGAATCCGACGCAAAAAATTTAGCTTAATGTTTATTTTTAATACCGAACAACGGGCTTGATTCTGGTAACACATTGTTCCATGTAAACGGCCATTTGTGGCCCAAAATGGATCGTAAAAACGGTTTTATGAGTGGACAGGTCCGCAGTCACTCCGTCCATTATTCTACCATTTTCGGCAGGGAAATTAAATTAATCGGTGTTGCACAAAATTTCGGTAACGAATCGACGTCGAAAAGTGATATTGGAGCGCTGGTTGTTTTAGGGAGTTCATTTTCGCCGTTATAAAGCCAAATTGTTAACTTTTTAATGCTGGCGATATGTTCGGAAATTCGTTTCGTGTTAATAAACGTCCAACGTAAAATTAAAAAAATAATTGCTTGTTATAACCATTGACTTAAATATATGGACCGGGCCTATTGTCCTATACAGAAATCAGTTATACAAATACCATGCATGTCGACGTGGAGTTCTCAAAACTATTGTTCTCTCTATCTAACTCAGCCTTGATTTCATAAGTGGAAAGAGATGACACTATTTCATTCAGCTCTATAATCGGAAAAATTGTCATTTGACAACCACGTTAATGCCTAATGCGGCCAAAAAGCCATGTTTAGTTACAGTTTTCTGAAGTACATGAAGTGTCAACTCACCGTTTCTTCCGACAAAAATAACTAATAATTTCTTTTCTTTTGAGAACTCGTTGTCCACATTACACAGGATATTGAAGAAACATTTAATCATTATGCCCAAGTGTAGTGTTATAGGATGTGGCTCAAGGAAAAGCGAAAATCAGCAAAGATTAACATTGCACCGGTATGTTATATTTTTTCTAATTATTATAAAATGTTCATTATATTTATAGAAACTTTGAATGTTTTACACTTTTGTTTCCCCGTGTGATTCTATCCGTGTGTTTTCAGTCCATAATTATGCTTCATTTTGAATATTTTTATGTTATAAAAATTCGTGAGTTTTATACTAGGGTTGTAGTAAAAACATCGATAATATTTTACGATGAAGATAAACCTTTTATGCTAAGCGATGAATTTAACTTTGGGGAGTATTGTAATAATTTGATTTTGATCACATATCGTAAACTCGTCAATTTGAGATTGTTATTAATGGTACCGGTATTACATACCTACTGCTACGACCTCCCGTTTTTATTCACTGAGCTACCATTGCCCTACCTCTATTATTAAGAGTAGATAATATCATTATAATCTTATCAATAATACCATAATTTTCTTACTTACAGATCTCTTTCTACAAACTGCGACGAACTGAACTCAGGAAGATAATATCACTACAAGCTCTACTACCTACTACCACCATAATTGTAAATTGAATACATATCTGTATACCTAGTTGTAGTGGACGAGGTGAAGGAAAGAAAACTCGGTATTAGAGAGTAAAGAAATACTTATTTAGCGGTCACAGACCAAACTATTAAAATAATTAAAATTACGAGTTAGATGTGCGCGTTAGGTGTTCCTTGTATGCAGTGGCGATCCGGATGTCCGTTGAGTCGATTTCCGCGACGTCATCGGCGCCTCCCATTGGAAAATTCGTTGATTGGAATGATTGGTTCTATGATCCTGGTGTTGCCGCTATGATCCTGGTGTTGCCGCAACACTAGTTAAGTTTAATTTTGCAATAAAAAGATCTATATTATCTATTACATATTAAGAGCATAATTATTACCTACTTCAAGAAGACTTGTAAACTTTGTGCAATAAAGAGTACCTATCTATTTATACTTTGATTTTTATTTAACCAGTAACTTAAGCTTCTAATCAATCAATTTTACGAATGTCATTTTAGGCTTTCAAATTAGAATTTGAGACGAGTTCTGTCAAAACAACTTCCATCGGTCTCAAACGAAAGAATGGTCACTTCAAATTACGAAATGACGTTCTCAATCGTTTGGTTGAGTCTCAAAATTACTTCAATACTCAATGCTTTATTTGCGTTTCACTTCAAATTAGACCCCCAGTCAGTATCGACTTGACAAATTATGATATCGATAAAGCATTATCAACAGAGCAGCACTAAAATAGCTGTCAGTCCGCCATTTTATGTTCTAAACCGGCACGTTTTTTTTGTAGGTATTTCTGCTCTATATATATAACTCATTGGTTATAACTTAGTCATTGTTCGAAATTCAAATTTAAAAGTAAATAATGATTCAAAATTGAATTCGAAGACACGTTTCAATTTAGTAAAATTTAATGTAGGTACGAGTCAAGTGAGTCGCGCTTGCATGTGATGATTACCTACTGTTGTACTTAAACTTCAATAACATTAACTGTTTAGTTCGTAAAATTTACGAATATAACTGATTCTGTTGAGTGTTCTAATGTATTGTATCATGGCTTATGGAATTCCACGGTTTTGAATTATTATTAAGTGGTTGTTCCGTAGTAGTAGTTAGTGACCAAGTCATAAAAGGGGGTGACAACAGCCCGCGTCAGAAGTAAGGCGGAACTCGCAAAATCCAGTGTCTACTTTAAACTAAAATCTGAAGTTGAAGTTAAATTAAAAACTTCACAGTGTTTTTTGCTGGACTATTCAAAGTCCCCGGACTCAGCCCGTATTGGAAACACGTCAACATTCTACAGTACGGTTTTTCTTGTTGTTTTCTTACCTTGCGAAGTTCAGAAATCCACTCTATGTGGTAGTGGTGCCAGGTGACTCGGTTTGTGCGGGACGTCCCGATTTTCAAGATTTGGATGAACTTGCATCCTAATTCTTTTAAATCCCTCTCTTAATCCAGTATGAAAATAACTATCTATATTTTTTCATTAAGAGAGACACGTTTTGACATAAATGAGCTAGAGTAGCTCAGGTAAGTACATCCTTTATTATTTCATTTACGAATTTTGTTGATCATTTTAAGTAAAAATCTTTTGAAATTAATGGATTTTGACCCTTTGCATCAAGTATTCTACATTGATTTTTAAAATTCCCTCTACAACCACCAACAAAATACAATTTAAATATAGAAAATAACAATCTTAACGGCGGCACAGAGTTTTAAATTTCTTGTTTTTTTTTTTCGATTTTTCGATTGGGTCAATTGAGAAAAATATGATCTTTTCTCCTAATTTAAAGCTTTCACAGATTGTCTGCGGCTTAAAATTAACTTATTTACCATCTCACAGTTGCCGTCCCACTATTGGTGGTGTCCCAATTATTGGTGGTGTCCCAATTATTGGTGGTGTCCCAATTATTGGTGGTGTCCCCAATTATTGGTGGTGTCCCAATTATTGGTGGTGTCCCAATTATTGGTGGTGTCCCACTATTGGTGGCGTCCCACTAAGTGTCCCACTATTAGTGGCGTCCCGTTTAGCCCGCACTATAAGCCGGTGCAGCTACCCGAGATAATAAATCCGATCAATATACCAGCTGAAATTGTGTCGTTTGCTGTTTGAAAAATAGTTGGCGACATCGAAATTAGAATGGTCTCAGTGCTTCGTCAGTTTTTCTTATTTGTTGAGACGATTTTGTTTTTGCAAGTGAATTTATTAATAGTATTTTCGTGGAAAATTTTGAAAATTACTTTCTTATTTAAATAATTATGTAACCTGATCAGACGGATTTATAGAGAGCGATTGTTGCTGCCTATGGTCACTCGCAACCTCAATGGAGTTAATTACAAGAATTCAAAAACATTAAATCAAACAATATTAGAAGGTCTTAAAGTTTCGTAACTTTCGAGATGAAAAAACATGGCGGATATCGCATAAAAACTTAACTTTGATATTGCGATATATATTATCTATTTTCGATAAATATCACGAGCTTGAAAATTGGGAGCTAGACCTGATGATGATGAGAGAATATAATAATAATATATATGTCGCAGCGTCAGCACAGTGTCGCCCTCTATAACGTTCGGAAACGTCAAGGGAACTACTTGGGTGGAGTCGAAACATCGATGGCGGCACTATTCAGACTTTTTAAATTTGGCGCGAACGCAGTTTGACGTTTGTATGAAAAAAAAAACAAAAAAAATAAGCGGGGGTCAATTTGAACGGAGATTTGGGAAAAACGGAGGTGATTTAATTAGCCATCGCTGTGACGAACCTACCGCGTTTCCGATATTTATTGTGATTCTCGTGTGTGTACTTTCGTGTTGATTGTTATTGGATTGTATAATAGACGTTTGAGACTTTTCTTTGCATTTTCCCGCCATGCACAACCCGTCTGATAACGAGAGCTGTTGGGACCCGCCTTCGTTATCAGAAGTGGGATATAACCACAACGTGCCCCAATATGTGAACTGTGAAGTGAACGCTAGACAGTGCAATAACGAGACGAGTGCCATGGAAAATAACGCGATCGACGAAAAGTGGCGGTTGTTATTGGAGCAGCAAAATCGTAACTTCCTGGCTTTAGTGCAAGCAATGCGTACACCTTCGTCGAGTGGTAATATTCGCCTACCTGATTTTGACCCCGAAAGGAAAGACGTCGATGCTCGTGCCTGGATAACAACTGCGGACATGTGTGTGACCGAGCAGCACCAAGAAGGCCCGTCACTGATGATCGCGTTGAGCCGTGCCCTCAAGGGCGAATCCTCGACGTGGTTGTCGTCTGTTTCATTTGCTGGTATGACTTGGAACAACTTTAAGGAGCTATTTGTTACAAGGTATGATAGCCCCGAGACACCTGCATCTTTTCTTATCCATCTGAATGGCCGTAAGCCGAAAGATAGCGAGTGCCTGGCGGCCTACGGCGCTACCCTCATGTCGTCTTTGATGGCTAGATGGAATGGCCTGACCACTGAACAGATTGCAATAGCTACTGTGTTATCTCACATTGCTAAATTCGAGCCACGTGTGCAAAGACTGGCTTTCACGACTGATATTAAGACTCGTAACCAGATGCATAATGAATTAAAGGCCTTGTCTTTTCTCAAGAGGAATGCGTCAATCGATAAGACCTTGAAGGCCCTGAAGCTTAAAGAAACCGACCAAATGAAGCTAGCAGCTCACTCAAGTGCTTCAGCTGTGGGGAACTTGGACACAGGGCGTCGTTCTGTCGTTCCAAGAGAGATATGAAGCCGCAAGAGGATAGATATCGTCAGAAGCAGCTTCTTCCCGCTCAGAACAGCAAGCCTGCGGGAAGACCGGACTCCATCACCTGCTTCCACTGCCGGGGCCAGGGACACTACGCGTCGAGCTGCCCGGAGCGGAACAAGAAGGGGCCGACCAGCAGCGCAGGACCGGACTTTGCCAGAGAGAAGCGAGTCGACGTGTGCGTAGTGAACGCACCCGCTGGTACCCTAAGTCACTCCGGTGGGTTATTTTCTTTTCATTACGACTCAGGTGCTGAATGTTATTTAGTTAAAGAATATGTAGCTTGTAAATTTAGTGGCAAACGATTTTGTGGCAATGTGACTATGACTGGTATTTGACAGACTTAGGAAGATACCCGACAATGATGACGTACATAGGGACTTGAACGATGACTTGGATGAACCGGATGTGACTGAAAACATTGATAATAATGATGAAGGGGCTGGACCTTCTAGTAGTTGTAAGTAAGGCGATCAAAACTCAATATATTTTGTAGTATGCAAGTCGCTCAGATTGCTTACATCTTCCAAGCATTCGTAGTCGTAGGCATAAATCGGGCCTGATTTCCCGTCGCATTGCGGCCACGTTTGTGAGTGGCGTGCGTTTGGTTTGGAGTTGTAATTGATCGCTGTTGATTCGTCGGATAGAGACGATTTGGTTTCGCTGGATAGAAGCGATGTGTGGTTTACGGGTACCGGATGGAGGTTACCCAAGTGACGACCGGATGGAGGTTGTTATAGGATGCTGGTTGGAAGCATTCTAATCTAATAATAGAGTATTGCATACTATGGTGTACCTTATTTTCGTTTGTGAGGAAAGCATTAAAGCTTATTAAATGAGTTTTGTTTGACCTTATGCCTTGAAAGTTTTGATTTGCTTACTGTCATTGTTTTAGTCCTGAGATTAAAATTTGACTAAATGTTAAATTTCTGATCAAAATGTGTGCTATAAGAGAGTGGGTGGTATAATTTAAACTGACCTATCTGGTCAGGAAGGCCGAGTGATAAAACGTTTTACCGTCCAGTGCCATTCCTTTCTCTTCAGGTACTCCATCAGCTGCCTCACACGAGGACGTGTGAGATGTCGGGATGGCCGTGTCGCAGCGTCAGCACAGTGTCGCCCTCTATAACGTTCGGAAACGTCAAGGGAACTACTTGGGTGGAGTCGAAACATCGATGGCGGCACTATTCAGACTTTTTAAATTTGGCGCGAACGCAGTTTGACGTTTGTATGAAAAAAAAAACAAAAAAAATAAGCGGGGGTCAATTTGAACGGAGATTTGGGAAAAACGGAGGTGATTTAATTAGCCATCGCTGTGACGAACCTACCGCGTTTCCGATATTTATTGTGATTCTCGTGTGTGTACTTTCGTGTTGATTGTTATTGGATTGTATAATAGACGTTTGAGACTTTTCTTTGCATTTTCCCGCCATGCACAACCCGTCTGATAACGAGAGCTGTGACCCGCCTTCGTTATATATTATTTGCGTATATTATAGAAAACATTATAAAATAGGTAACTTAGGCCCCCTTACAAAACAGACACCAATATAAGACATGGTTTAAAAATGACGCTGTCACTTTTTTATAATTCACAAAAGAAAGTGACAGCAACAATTTTATACCAAAACCAACCTTAGACATCCTCCTTGTACTCGTAATAAGGGGGAGAGTTTAAAGAAAACTTAAGTCCCACCCCAACTAATTTGCGTACAACAACGAATCTCACAAACTACACTAATATTAGATAATTCAAAGCTAACATTGCGAAGGTAAATTATAAGGTTTTCATTACCACACGACAAAGGAACAATTAGGACGGGGATTTGGGCCGTAATTATACTGGGAGTGTATGAATAAATTAGTCGACAAATGGGCGAGGCTCTATGCTCGCCTCACTACTCAGTCATAAACATTTACGTCTAATGAGGGGCAAGTGGACAAGCACGCGTGATTAAACCTTTTTGGGGCTGTTAGAAGAAGCTATGCGTGTGAGGCTGTTCTTGAAGATTTGATTGACTTGAGGTTGTGCGTCCAAAATTTCAATCTTATAACTTTTTGTTCTCTACGAGTATATTGGGTATAGTATAGTGGGTATATTGGGTGCATTCCCAAAAGTGGTAGACCAAATGCTGTTCAGAATGGTTGAAGAAGTGGTTAAAGGGATGTAAATGATAGATAGATAGATAACGTTTATTGGCCACAAAAGCAAATTACATACCAAAATAAAATAATTACAGTATAGTATGTATCGTCAATAATAGTACGATAGTATGTATTACAATGGTGATATTTTGCGGCCAACAAGGCACAGCCTCAGCATTTGCTACAGCAGCTAGAGGACGCTGCGGCGCTGATTTTCAGGCTGAGCCTTGCAAATAAATACAAATACATACAAGTAAATGTTCACATTGATGTAATTTTTATGTCATACAATGGATCATCTCGAAGCCATATCGTCGTAGAAAACAAAATATCTAATTGTATTTAGGACGGTTGACTATTGTTTTTTGAGAGGCTAGGTCATGCTTTTTTCTTTTTTTCATCTTGATGTTTTAACCATGGGAGAGGCATGCGTCGGCATGAATGTGCTCGGCCGGAGTGACACGGCATCGCAGAAGACCTGTTTCGAGTGAGTGAGGGCACTGGAGGTCTAATTGGGGGTAAAGGGCTTAGAGGCTGGCAGCGCATTTGTGTCTCTACCTACTGTTGTTGCAGGTTCTATGGGCAGTGGCAATCGCCTTTCCTCAGATGATCCGTCTGCTCGACTGCCACCTATCACATAAAAGAAGTCAGATTTGTACTTTGACCCTCCCGTTCCGTCGAGTTACAGCCCTGAAGCACAAAATAAAGACTTTTGAAACAGAAGGCTGACTTAGCCTTGATTTTGAATTTAGAAGAGTTCGTTGACATATGCTAGGGTTGTTGCCCGGCATGAGTACATAAGCGCGCGGCCTCTACCATAGACCTCGACAGTTTGACAATCTTATGTCATAAGTTAGGATTTTTTTTTTTTTTTTTTTTTTTTTATAGGATAGGGGGCAGACGAGCATACGGATCACCTGATGTTAAGCGATTACCGTCGCCCATGAACACCTGCAACTCCAGGGGCTTCACAGGTGCGCTGCCGGCCTTTTAGAGCGAGATATGCCCTTTTCTTGAAGGTTTGTAGGTCGTAGTGGTCCGGAAATACCGCAGGTGGCAGTTCGTTCCATATTTTTGTCGTACGCGGCAGAAAGTTCCTGGCAAAGCGCACAGTAGTGGACTGCCAGCCATCCAGATGAAATGGATGGAACTGCTGCCGCGTGGAACGATGTCGAAACGAGGCGGCAGGAATCAAACCGAACAATTCCTCGGAGCACTCCCCATGGTATAAGCGATAGAGAATGCACAAAGACGCAACATCTCTCCGCAGCGCCAAGGGGTCAAGCCGACTAGTGATATCCCGGCAATCGACGATTCGAGACGCTCTCCGCTGGATCCGGTCTAGAGGAAGAAGCTGGTACGCAGGTGCTCCTGCCCAAAGATGAGAGCAGTACTCCATATGCGGCCGGACTTGCGCCTTATATAGCTGAAGGCGATGAGCCGGAGTGAAGTACCGTCTCGATCTATTTAGCACGCCAAGCTTCTTTGAGGCTAATTTAGCCTTGCCCTCTAGATGGTCCCGGAATTGGACTTCGCTCGATATGTCGATACCAAGTATACCAATAGTGGCTGAGGCATTTAAGGGGGTGCTCTCAAAATTAGGAAATGCGACCCAAGGAATCTTTTTTGCGGTGAACGCACAAACTTGTGTTTTGCTGGGGTTGAATCGGACCAAGTTAAGTCTACCCCAATCTGAGATTTCGTTCAAACATGCTTCCATCTCAGACATAAGTTTGTTTCGGCTCTCGATGACGTTTTCCCGAGAAATGTTAGCGCAGCCGTTGTAAAACGCATCGCCCGTACTGTCATCCGCATAGCAATGAATATCGCGTTTATGCAAAATATCATTGATATGAAGAAGGAACTTATGAGGAAGGATTAATGTGGTCGAAAAGGCGTTTAGTGCGCATGCGTGAGCACATGACATATTTTTAGCTCTTAGTGGGCATTCAGCCTTCTGTGTGAAAAGTCTTTATTTTGTGCCTGAAGTTACTAGATACAATTACATTGATGTAGATATGTAATTTGTAGGTATATCATACAATAGCACAGATCATCTCAGAGCTATACCTCGGGACAGCTTTATCTGGACGGGATTATCTTGTCGCATTATCCTTGAGCCTGATTGACGGGCGAATCTCCTTTAAGTTAACGATAATTAGTACTGCAATTGCAATTATATTAGGGGGAAGTTGATGGATGGGATTATGCGGAGGTAGCTCAGTCAACCTTATGAGAAAAATGAAATAATTGTATTTAGGACGGTTGTTTGTTGTTTTTTGAGAGGTTTAGTCGTGTTTTTTTTCTTTTTCTATTTTTTTTTGTTTGTATAAAGCCAGACATTTGGCCGCAATCTCACCTGGTGCTAATTGATGATGTGACCGAGGGTGTAGCATGTCTGTCTAGTAACAGCCTATTTACTGCCTGTGCGCCTTAAACAATGATCCAGGTTTTAAGGAGTCTGAAATACAATGAAGCTCGTACGTTATAACCAGATGGTACCTATTAGCGTTAGTACGGTAGCAAGATAAGATCGGGTTTTGTAATAAGGTGACCTAGCGATAAGACCGCCTTATTGTACTGTTTATTGCTGTTGTTTCACTCATGATAAAGAATATCTATCTGTCTACCTATATCTTGTTAGTTCTTTATAACAAAACTCGTCGTCCACACTAAGGCACTAAGGCTTATTTCCACTAGAGCTGTGCGAGGCTAAGCAGTGTGCGAGCAAAAAACTCACCAATAGAATCAATTCTAGAGAGGAATAAAGTAATTCTATTGGTAGATTTCCTCGCACACCGCTTAGCTACCTTGCACAGCTCTAGTGAAAAAGCAGCCAAATACAAACTGTAGCGGCTTTACACCCTCACCACATATCCTTCATAAGGTTCATAGTTCGCTGCACATTGCTACCCTCTGTACACATTTCACGCAAATGAAAAGTGTCGCAAGTTTGAACTGTGTGCGCCTAAAAAGGCGGAAATGTAATTAAAAAGTTCATTTAGTGCCGCTTTTGAAATAAGGTCTGCAGCGTGTAATCCGCCGCTCACATGTCATCGGTATAACGAACACAGCTTAACAACTGTCAGTGAAGTATAGTGAAATTTTCTGATGAGCAAATGGATCAGCTGGTGGTATTATAATAATAGTAGATTGTACACCGTCACGCCTTTCGCCGCACCATTATGTGTTCTGCATGACCTAAAAGTTAACTGGTAGAGAATATGAATTAAGTCCACTTTTTGTAACACAAACAATTGCCGCTGCTCATAAACATCCACTATACCTACCAGTTGTGACTCACAAGTGCGATGCTAAAAAATTAAACCCTATTTTCCTCCCAGATCGGGCCTCTTGACCCTCATACACAGCGCAGGCACTGTTTCACGCAGATGTTCTTTGAGGCCGTAGTATCAGTCCGGTCGAGTCAGCCCATTCATACCGATGCGTAGCTCACTCAGGGTTAACATGCAGACAAATCGAGGGTGGAAAAACATTGGGCTTTGAAGGAGAACTCTGCTGATGTTGCAGGTATATGGTGGCGGCAATTGCTTAGTATCAGGTGATCCGTGACATGTGACATGCAAAATAAATAAATAAATAGATCCGTCTGCTTGTCTGCTACCAATCACATTAAAATTACCTTAAATTATCCTTAACTTAGGTAGGTATATTGACGGTGTCGTATCAATACCTGGGTATTGGCACCTAACCAAAGATTCCACTTATTACTTTACTGATGTTTTCAATACTATGCCCCGGTCTTGGGGTAAATGTGTGCGCATTTATTACAGGAGAGCCCATCAATATAATGCGTAAGCCATAGCTTATGGGTTTAGATCAACTCAAAAGCGTGGCGCAATTTGTCTTATTCGTTTATGACAAACAAAAACATCCGAGAAAGAAATGAGGCTCTCTCGTGAAAAATTATGATTAATGTTCGCGGATAGCTTTTTATTGACTTCTTTTAATATGCCTATGTACAAATCTGAACGAATTTTGTAAAACTAGACAGCAATAAAAGCTCGTAGCATTCATATTAAATTAATTGAATTGAAGTATTGACGACCCGTTTAGCGCAATGGTTTGAGCGCCGGTTGAGACGTAAGGGTCGCGGGTTCGATTCCCGCACCGACACAAATGTTTGTTGATGAAACAGATATTTGTGTTGGGTCTGGGTGTTTGTGTTACCTTCATTGTTTCTGGTTTCCATAGCACAAGGGAAAACCTTAGTTTGGGACCAGGACAATGTATGTGACGTTGTCTCAATTTATTTTATTTATTTAATTTAATTACTGAAATTTAAACTTTTTTGAATGAAGCCGTCATTGGTGGCGACACTTTTAATGCATTCACACTGTATGTCCAAAGAATAAAGTCCGATGTACTTTGTACTTCGGAGTAATCGGTTTGTATGATCGTAGATTTTAATAGATAAATTTATTGCAGTAGGGTCACAAAATATTTAAAATAGATCTACTTACCTTACTAAAACTGGGTAAGTTCTCAAAAATCACATTGTATTTAGACTCCCATTAGCGCCTACAAGTGCAACCTCGGATCGTTTGGAAGCTTGCAAATTATCCGTGACCAACTGTTGATAAATGCAATTAGAAGCAAATGAAATGCAGCACGCAGCACATTAGTGCTCATCGCTTTGCTGGGCCCGGAACAGAGTGCGGCTGACAGCTCAACTAAACTAGTAGAAATGGAAACAGTGAGGAATGTGTGTTGCGTACCCCTAGGGTAAGTGCTCCTGTCAATGTTGTGGACAACTATACAGGATGTATCTGTAAACATTTACATCCCTTTAATCACGACACGTATTGTTCCCATCCCAACTACATTAAGTATTTTGACAATTTGAAATCCGCATAAAAAAGATCATACAAAGTCGGTCAAGTGAATTGGTCATTTTGTATGGGGAGTCGAAAAAAAATTCGATGAATTTCGAAAAACCGTTAAAAATAATGTTGTCCATAATGGTTGGTAGAATACGTGGTTAAAGGGATGCAAATGTTCAACCTGTAAATATAATGAATGAAGAAAGTCTTGCAAGCCAAAATCCAAATCTTCAAGAAACGAGCCTATACCTTCCTAAAAGGCCGCACTCCTTCTGGCTGGTGTCCATGGGCAGCGGTGTTCACTTACCATCGGGTGACCCGCTTGCTCGTTTGCCTTCCTTTATTATAAAAAATAGCGGATTTTCAGGGAACTAACGGAACTCTCATATTAATATTTTATAACCAATGAGGCTGCCATACCCAAAGACATATGCGGCAGTGGCGTTATTAATATTAATTTCATGACTTTGTTGACACAGTCCTTACAATTGGTTTTTGTATATAATAAAAAGTAAGTGTTGTGTGTTTTTGTAATGTGTTGTTTATTATTATGTGATGTGTATTCTGTCGATGGGCCTTAGTAAATTAGAGTAACTGCTTATATACCTACTGTCCTACTGCAGGGCAAAGGCCTCCATCACACAAATCAAGTCTTCGCTACTATGATAGGATTAGGTATAATCACTACGCTTGCATAATTCGGATTAGTGGTAATCACAAACACTAGCTATGACTTGTACGTACAGCCACACATCAAAGTAAACAAAACTGTCAAATTTTTCCAATCGACTTTCACCTTACTGTCATCCACTTTAGGTTGAATATCAATCGAGGAAATTGGACAGGTTGTGGTAACCTGATGTGTGGCTAACTGTACTATTAAGTATTCGGTGGCTATGTTCAAAAATTCTAAGCATACCTACTGTTGCTCGACCCGGGAATCGAACCTGGGACCCCGAGATCATGGTCCGGTACGGGGTGTTACTCGGGGCTCTTTGCATTAAGTATTGTGTATTCAGTTACTTTATAGTACTATACTGTAAACAGAGTTGTTAACGATTTGGAAGCATAAAGGGGCACACACTGAATTGAGTAGTGATTAGTCCACGTTTAGATTGACACAGTTATTTGCTACAAAATTGTTGACTGAAAAACGAAATAAAATGACTAGAAAAGAAAGAAGGAAAATCATCATCATTCCCTGCCCTGTTCCTAGGTTATCTGGGGTCGGCGCAGTATGTTTTCTTCTTCCATTCGTCCCTGTCATTCGTCATCGTATCATTCACCCCCTTTTTAGTCATGTCATTCTTCACACAATCCATCCATCTCTTTTTCGGCAAAGAAATAAAATACATACATTAATTTATTTGGACACCAAAACACATATTACACGCTACAGACAATTGACTCAACACAAAAAAATACAAAACAATAATAATAAAAAAAAAACTCCTTTCCCATTGGCTAGCATTGCCATGTGTGTTGTGTTGAGGCAACTTCGTATTGAGACATCCAGCATAAATGGCCCTCACTCAGCTTATGTCACGACCATAGGCCGTAACTACAAACCTTACTTTAATAAGTTAATCGGACATTTTATCATTCGTGGGTAAGTATCGGCACGAATGGGCCAGCTCTACCGGAGAGCTCTACCAGCTCCACGGCCTCACAGAAGACCGGCGTGTAGCAGCGCCTGCGCTGTTTTCCTTACCATCAGGTGGTGGTTGGAGCCATAAAGTCCTTGAGTGGAGACCGCGACTCGGTAAACGTAGTGTTGGACGCCCTGCTACAAGATGGGATGACGACATTCGAAGGCTGGCTGGAGTGAGCTGGATGAGAGTGGCCGAAAATTGGGAGCGGTGGCGTGCATTGGGGGAGACCTATGTACAGCAGTGGACGAGCGTGGGTTGCTGATGATACCATCAGGTGAAAGTCTGCACGTTACTCCACGCAGGTCTTCTGTGAGGTCACTGAAAACCGGCGTGAAGCAGCCCTTGAGCTGTTTTTTCGTGAGTGAGGGTACTGGAGGCCCACTCGGGAGGGGAAGGGAATAAAAGATTGGCAGCACACTTGTAACTCCACTGGTGGTGCAAGTGTCCATGGGCGGCGGCAATTGCTTACTATCAGGTGATCCGCTTGCTCGCCTGCTACCTATCACATAAAAAAGTTTAAGCTCAATCGGAAACCGGGAAGTGGATCAAAGGAGGAAGGGATCTCTGGGCCCAAAGTTATCAAGATGAAAAGCATCCTCAAAAATCGGTTATATTTTTGTAAAGAAACTCACAAATGAATGAATCTTTCATAATAAGG
The DNA here is from genome assembly GCA_014851415.1 of Cnaphalocrocis medinalis. Taxonomy (NCBI): domain Eukaryota; kingdom Metazoa; phylum Arthropoda; class Insecta; order Lepidoptera; family Crambidae; genus Cnaphalocrocis; species Cnaphalocrocis medinalis. Next base: position 16,102,949 of record CM026283.1, read on the forward strand.
CATCTTTGATTTGTATAACACTTGAGCCCACAAATATATTAAACCGGTTTCGGTTTCCTTTAAGTTGCAAGATTTGATTACAGAACGACAGACAACGGGACAGGTGAAACTAAATAAAAGCTTGTAAAAAGAAAAAAAGTTTGTGGTATCATTTTGGTCGAGCCGGCCCATTCATACCGAAGGGCTGGACATATTATTATGACAAATCATTAGGATGGCTATGAGTTGAAATGAAACAATAAAATCTTTCGACATATATATTTGTATTAAATCAACAATATCTTAGTCTTTACATTCTTTGGTATATTAATCAGCTCATTTAGGTACAGTTAACTATATTTAAATTCACGGTCGCATCAGATACATCTACCTATTGTTACCTTAGTTTAAGCTAGTTAACACGACGTGGTTGAGTCTAGGTGTTGTTGGCCCAAGCTAAGATTGCGAGGACAAGCAAGAATTGGCAGAGGTAGATGCTGGATGCGCTGCCTGGCGACGTAACTGCGAAAGAAAAGATTGAGTTAGTTAACCGTGGAAAACCACGCTTCGGCATGAGTGGGCTTGACCGGTGTAATACCACGGCATCACAGAAGACCGGCGCGAAGTAGCGCCTGCGCCGTCTTTCGTCGAGTGAGTGAGGGTACCGGAGCAGGTCCAATAGGCCTGTTTCCAATTTTTTTTTCTGATTAGTAATCAAAGAAGCTCTCCAAAGTAGAAACATCGGCAAAAGATTATTCTGTTAGCATGAATATTCTCCGAGATATCACCATTCAAAGATCACATAAAATAAACCTTGTCAAAACGCTCCATACAACGGCCCTGCCACGCTGTGACGTCACAGCGTGCTAGTTTGTGTTCATCACGGGAGACCTTTGTTCGATAGCTATATTAAATAATGCGTTTTGAAAATGGTTTCAAAAGAAAAGTTGCTCAAATTGCATGAATTATCTAATTGTATATAATTATTAAGTAATGTAATACTTTTAAAATCAAGTTAAGTATCAAATTTAGATCTAACTTTAATTGACTGATGACAAAAATATCAAACTAAATTCTTGTATATAGTTTTTTTTTTACCGTTATTTACCCATTTTATACAAAAATCTTCCAATCTCTAACCTTGGAAACAAGCCTATTGGGAGAAAGGGAGTTATAGGGTGGCAGGGAACTTGTGATTACTGATGTTGCAGTTGTCTATGGGCGGCGGTAATCGCTTATAAGGTGATCCGTCTGCTCGTCTGCCACGAATAATAGTCATAAAGAAAGGAAAGAAAAAAGTAAGCTAAGCAGAAAAAAAGGCCAAGTGCGTGTTGCGCAACACGCTATACAGGGTGTATCTGTGAACATTTACATCCCTTTAACCACGTGTTCCACCAACCATTATGAACAACATTTTGTTCTATGAATTTTGCAATTCGCATAAAAAAAATTCATCTTCTCATACAAAGTCGGTCATTTTGTATGGGGAGTCGAAAATTTTTTCGAAGAATTTGTAAAAGTTGTTGAACAAATGTTGTTCAGAATGGTTGGTAGACCACATGGTTAAAGGGATGTAAATGTTCACAGATACACCCTGTATAGGCAGGGTCACTAGCATATGCGCTATCCGGTCGTGATACATGATTAAAATTAAAAACTCTGTATTCACTCACTACTGAGTGAAGTTCGCGTCAGAAATGTATGGTGTCAAATAAATAATAAATAAATTGAGACAGCAACATATTATGTCCTGTCCCAACTAAGTTTTCTTTATATGAAACAAGAAACCACGAGGAACCACAAACACCAGCCCACACAATACATCACAACATTTTGTTGTGCAGGGTCGAACCATAATTTAATCGAATCATTCATACGTCTGAGAAAACTCGGAAGTATGTTTGATACACTTTTCTGTTGTCTGTACACATATGTACGTCGAGTCAAAATATGATACACTTAGACCTTGTCACATACATCAATGATAAAAACGACATCCCTTCTTATAAATTTTGAAAAGGTACAGGCCCAAAGTGTACTATTTTTGACTCGGTACAGTATTTTCGGATTTGACTATTGAAACATTTCAAAATGTTCATTTGTCACAACGCCCGACTTGAGGTTTCCCAGTCTTTATTGAATTTGACGGAAACGAAATTCGTCAGTCATCCCAGGTATTACACGGAATGACAGACACTTTTGAAAAGGGAAGGAGGGGCTGGAAAAGTGTTTTCTCGACTTCAAAATTACTAAAGGGAACCCTAATTAGGGTTGGTCTCCAATAGTTTGAGCAAAATACAAATACAAATACAAAAAAAAAAAATAAAAAAAATTATTTCAGTTACTTAAGTATAACACATACAATGGGTTTGGAATCTCCTTTTAAGCAAATGTTTGCTTGTGTTGAGCAGTTGTAAAAAAAAACGAATAAAGCTGCCTGCTCTGTATTTCGTGGCGGGGAAAAAGGGGTTAAAAGTTGGCAGCGTACTTGTGACTACTGGTTTTGCAAGTGTTTATTGGCGGCGACCATTGCTTACCATCAGGTAAAAATGACTGCTCGCTTGCCACTTATCATATAAAAAGGACTTCAACCGTACATCACATGTGTGTTCAAAAAAATCTTATAACTGTTTGTGTGTGTATTCAGATCCTGCGATGTAATTTTTTAAATGGCTCGAACAGTAATAAAAATTGCTTTTATCTATACTAATTTCATTATTTTCAAATTAAAAACTCAAAGGCAAATATATTTTTGACGTGAGTTATATATATCCGTGTTATGAAGTGATAAAAAAAAATAGAGTGGTTATAATGATAATTAACGCACAAATTAAAGGTTTGATTTTTCACACAAAGCACACACAGTTTTTTTTAAGTGTTGCCATGAGATGAAGTTATATTTTTCATTATGCCCAAAAAATATGTTTGAAGATTATAAAAGCATTTTGGAATTAACTAGGTATGTTATTACGATAAAATAAATAATATTATAGAACATTTTGGTTTCAACCTCGACGGCATTTTTTTTTATGTGATAGGTAGCAGACGAGCAGGCGGATCACTTGATGGTAAGCAATTGCCGCCGCCCATGGACACATGCAACCCAGTGGAGTTCAATACATTTTTTCACTTTTTCAAATGGCATGTCAATTTTTCAAATTCTTTTAATATGGAATTGATATTTGTGCCTCCAGTAACTGAATAATAGTAAGCGCATCTAAATATGATTGTATCGTAGCATGTTTAGATACTTAAGTAGTTATTATTATTTTGTAGTGCAGACTAGTACCAGCCTACTAGTTTGTACAAGCACTAGTAATCCTCTTAGTATAAAAGGCGACTCGCTACTCGCGCGGCCTACATATAGCTGCGTAGCTACGCTAACATGTCTTCATTGCTTTTGAAAGCCCTTTGTAATTTAATTTGCCTTAGGGCAACGCACACTGGCGCGCACAAACGCCCGACAACCGACAGAATACAATTATGCAAATATACTATAATTAAGAGCCAATCTGAAGCCCCGATCTAAGTCACTGGCGAGATTAAGTTAATGTATTACACCTTTAGGTTCTTATCTTGGGGGCGATAAAGCGTTTATGCTTTCTTTGTTTAATCTTTGCGAATTCAATTTATTTGGGGAAGTTAATTAGGGTACGATTGCTGAGGAAGTACGGACTCAGTTATAATTGGGCTCATTACATACCTATGTCTTGTGAGCTATGGCGTAGTGATTTGAGCGCCGGTTGAGAAGCAAGGGTCGCGGGTTCGTATCCCGCAACAAGACAAAATAAATGTTTGTCTTGGGTCTGGGTGTTCCTTCGTTGTTTCTGGTTTCCATAGTACAAGAGAAAACCTTAGTTTGGAACCAGGACAATGTTTGTAATGTTTTTTTTTTATGTTATAGGTAGCAGACGAGCAGGCGGATCACCTGATGGTAAGCAATTGCCGCCGCTCATGGACACTTGCAACACCAGTGGAGTTACAAGTTTGCTGCCACCTTTTATCCCCTTCCCCCCGGGTGGGCCTCCGGTACCCTCACTCACTCAATTCAATTTCAATGTTGTCTCAATTTTTAATTTATTGATGTGACAGTTCCAGCGGAAAATGCACCACCACATTTTTGGCATCAGTATCGATCTATTAAATTATAATCACACCGTGATAGTTATGTTGAAAAATATGTTTAATGTAGATTTATTAAAAAAATATATGTGACTGTTACAGTCTTGACATGACACACCAACGCATCAATACAAGTAGGTACCTTACAGTGAACAACGATCGTTGTTTTCGCCCAGCCACTGTACGTCTCGCGTCGAAGATAAATTTATTATAACGGAACAGCGCCTGCTGTTATCCTCGGAGGAAATTGTCTTCGCAAATGACGCGGGAAGCAATAATTCATTGGCGGCAATGCCCTCTTCGGTGCTAATCTTATTAGTCGGAATGGGCTGGTATAAATGGAATACGAGGTGGTCGAGATGTGGAATTTATTTTGGGAATTGTTTGTTGTGGTATTTGGTGCACAGAGCGGTAAATAATCACCCATGGCTGAAAAATAGTGGATTTTGTTTTTGATCTGTATATAGATGATCATCTCTTCTTTCATAACTACCTAGTTATCAAAATTGCAAGCCTAAATGCCAAATGACGTGTCGTTGAAAGTATCTTGATTGCGCGTTGGTTATTTATCATTACAAAATAACATTAAACAACTTTATTTGACACACAAGCTCGTAACAGACTAAGTATTTTTTACTTTTTTGACTCTGTAACAGTCAGTTATATCGCCAAGATATCACTGGAGGACGAAGTCGCCAAGGACTTTAAAGCAGTAAACGTTCATGATTGGTCGGAATTGAAACAAAATGGCGAACTGTCGGAGTTCGGAACGAAGGCCAAGAACCACCTTGGATCGCTGAGCTAAGTGGCTTCTAGAAGTGATCTTAGCAGATTTTTATTTTGAACTTTACTCCATTGTAATTGGTTTTATATTCCGAAAATGCCCACTAGCGCTCTTTTCCGAATAGAGCTTTCATTGGCGGTGACACTTAGAGTCCCCGCAGACTACAGACTTACTATCGGCCGATAGTTTAGTCAGGTTGGCCGATTTGTACGCATCAAGTTTTTTTATCGGCCTATACTGAATCACTGTAATGTGGGCACCTGCATACATCTTCATACTGATTTAGAAGCCGACCAAACTATCGGCCGATTAAAAGTCTTAACGTATTCACGCTGGTTTTGGTTCTAAGATCAAAGGCTAACTTAATGTACCTAACAGATCATAGGCCAAGTTCCTATCTGTTTGGGATGAAAATTGATTCGAGTCCAAGCGCTCGCCGTCATACCCCTCATAAAATTATCATAATCCCTGTCATTAAGCTGGTAATGCCGTGACGTAACGACTGTCGCAAACATAGTGGGGCTGAAAAGTGGGTGATAAGATTTTATCTATATCGTCCGGGGCTACTAGTTTTAAAGCTGAATTTTAAGAAACTTTTCGGAGAGTTTCTTGCGGTTCGATAAAATATGGTCCATGAAAATACTCTTTTTGCTTATTATGTCTGTTGACATGACGAATCTATAAGTGTTTCGTTTCATCATAATAATAGACGTCATTTCCCCTCCCTTTTCTTTTGTTTTTGTATGTGTGCATTATCTGACTAATAAATAACAGAGAAAAGGGAAACACGATTTTAGAATTTGATTTAACACCCAAACAATATTTCGAAGGTAGATACTTTGGATAGTAAGTAAAATAATCACTGTAGCTTCTCAAAAAAATTGCACAAGGAAACAAATTGATACCTGGAAACGTGAGCATTTCAGAAAAATTCCAGGAAAAATTTCATTTATTTTATTTGACGAGTCCGTCAAAGCATCAAAACCTCTTATGATTCCTGTTTAATATTTAAAAATTCCAGCGGATGACGTTTTCTTGGAAAACTCCATTCGCTACGCAAATTAAATATTATTCAATATAGGAATTTACGTTAAGTCTATTCAATATAGGATTTTACGTCAAGTCTGTATAATTATTAAAAAAAAACCCTATTAAAGGCTTTCTCACTTCATTTCCTTCCGTTCCGTACGGAAGGAACGGCTGAAATGATGATGATACTAACCTCTTTCAATTTTAGGGTCACTATTAGCTGAGTACAGGGCCACAGCAGAGTCGTCCCTGTACAAATCCGCCACCTTGGCTTCGCAGCGCAGTATCGGCGCCCCCCTCTCATAGTGAGCTGGCCAGAGCTGCACTTGGACGTACAGCTCAGAACGGAACAGGCCCTCCGCTGCTGGATGCACTTGGTACATCCCTGGCGTCACCTGGAAAAGAAAAAGGAGATTAGTACTAAGAATGATTTTCGTGTAGCATAATTGTTAAGACAGCATGTTCTTACGAAGAATCCGGCTCGAAGGACCAATGTTAGGGTCCTAACTCATGGTATAAATAAAAAGCGGGCTGTAACTAATAGGTGCCGTTATTTTGAAGGTTTGATTATCACAATGGGAACTATCGCGTATATACTATTAGACTGAAGTCCAATCTTAACGTCATTAACCATAAAACCAAACAAATCAGTCCAGCAATCAGCACATCCAAGAAATTCTCATAATTAAAACAAAGAGAACACAAATAATTGTATTTATAAGGTAAACCTTTAAAAACTTTAATGCATTCTGTACTTCGATCATAAAAAAACTCAGTTACAGCGTGAATGTGGCCGCTAATGAAGGCTCCACTCGCAAAAGAGTGTTATTTGGCATTTAAAACCAAATCTATGGATTAAAACCACAAAATAATTACACACAGAAGGTAGACTCAGCCTGATTTTGCATTTAGAAGAGTTCGTTGACATATGCTAGGGTTTTTGCCCGGCATGAGTACATAAGCGCGCGCCCCTCTACCACAGACCTCAACAGTTCGACAATCTTATTTCATAGGCTAGGATTAATGTGGTCGAAAAGGCGTATTTCTCCGTTAGTACGCATGCGTACATGACACGTTTTTAGCTCTTAGTGGGCAGCCTACTTTCTGTGTGTAATTATTTTGTGTTAAAACACTACATTTTGTTTTCGACCTCGACGGCATATTCGAAATTCAAAATGCCGCTAGCTGTAAGACTCCGCGCAGATTACAAACATTTAATCGGCCGATAGTTTGGTCGGATTCTTAATCAGTATAAGATGTATGCAGGTGCGCACATTACAGTGATTCAGTATCGGCCGATAAAAAAGTTGGATGCGTTCGAACCGGCCAACCCGACGAACTATCGGCCGATGGTACCTAAGTCTGTAGTCTGCGGGGACTCACAAACCATAAAGGATATTACATAATTACCTACTACCTAATGACAGCGCTGTTGGGAAAACTTTTTCATACGCTTTCAGAATGGAATTATAATGTCTAAAGAAATTAAAAGAAATCAATCATTCTGTATACTTACAAAACAAATGTTAGGTAGCGAGTTCAAGTCACTTAAAACTATTGAGACTATCAATAAAATGTTTCTCAGAATTGGAAGTAATTACTTACAGAGCTCATTTATTAGACTTATGAGCACATTATTAATGGTTTTTACTTGGAAACCATGTGGACTTATCGAGTAGCTACTCAAGTATAAGTGCTTTACTTAAGTTCGAGTTCGGAGAACCGCCACAAATTGGAAGAACTTGAAATACCTACATCAAATGAATCTCATTGTTGTTTTTCTTTTGCTGTGTAATGCTTTTATTTGTTAAATAGTTTTATTAGTTGCGCTGAAGTTTTTTTATGGATATGTGGCTGACGAATAGGCGGATCACCTGATGGTAAGCAATTGTTGTCGCTCATGGATACCTGCAAACAATGGAGTCTCGCTTTTTCCCGAACTGGGCCACTGTTTTCCTCACTCACTCGGCGAAACAAAGCACTGTTGCTGCTTCACGCTTCATCTGTGTGAGGCAGTGGTATCAATCCGGTTGAGCCGGCTTCAGTCATGCCAAAGCGTTGCTCTCCGTCAATTTTAGCCCAATTATAGATATAATGTGTATTTTTCATTATTTACCACATTCTGGAATTTTTGTCTTTGAACGGAAATCATAAGTGTTTCTCAAAAAAATATCTAATAATTATGTATGTACTTATTGTTTCTACTAAGATAAATTATAGAGACTAGTAAAATATACTGGGTAGCAGAGAAACAAACAGAACAAATTGGGCCATGATTTGGATTGAATCCCAAAACGTCAATGCAATAACAAACATGGATACGTATCTATTTCATTAAAAAAAAGTTTATATTTGCTCCACAAAAATATAACCAAAAACACCAATCCGAAACTAAATATTAAACAAAAAAAGATAACATCGACCAATTATCCGCCAAAAAACTGTTGTAGTTGAAAATATAAAATGCTACAGTTTCATCGCTAACGAAGTACAAAATGCTAAAACTAAATTACGATCTAAAAGCAAAATTTCCGGCTAAAAACTCGCTGTGCCCAAACTACGTGAATACATTTTTCCAACCGCAGTTTGCCTATAGGATGAACGGGACGTGTAAAACTCCGCGTTAAAGCACAAACACAGTTCAACTTGTTGACCGTAAGTCAAAAAAATAACCAACTGTAATAACCGTGCGACTAACATAATAATTTATTTTCTTTATAACCAAGGTAAATACATAAAATAAGCAAGGATTGACCCCTTCTATTAAGTGCATGTAGCACCTGTGCCAGAAGAGGCCACTCTTCCTCAACACACTCTTACTTAATTTTAGGTTATAGACGACCAAATCAAAAAAAAACGATAACTGAAATTAACAAAATAAAATAAAAGCTATTGTAGAAAGATAATTTCAATGATAAAATAATAATACTTATATTAAGAGACTTTAAATAAATAAATAAAAAAAATCTATAAATATATAAAGATTAGAATATTATATTGCCCAAATGCTTTAAAAATGGTAAAATTAATAAGTACTTACATACATTTTGATACTTTTACAAAGAATGGCAAAGTAAGTTAAATTTCTAAGTACCATTAAAAGAAGGAAACTGTAATATCTTGGACATATAATGCGTGGCCCGAAATATGACCTGTTGCAACTTATAATACAGGGCAAGATCCAAATAAAGAGAAGCCCAGGAAAAAGAAGGACTTCTTGGCTTCAAAATCTGCGACAGTGGTACAATAAAAGCACCCGTTCTCTGTTTAGAGCAGCTGAGTCAAGGGTTCAATTCGCCATTATGAGCGTCAACCTTCGTTAGAAGATGACACTTTAAAGAAGAAGAAGATTGATACGTGCCGTGATCTTAGCTGCCTGGGTCCAATTCTCGGGTCGAGCAAAAAGTATGTTTCAATTTTTTTTCTTTATTAACGTAGCTCGGGTTACTATCGATACTATTGAAGCTCATTGTTCTAAGCTGCACTTTTGATATTATGTTTATAACTGAAATTATCGATAATATCAAAAGCCTAACCTAGTGTGGGTCGAAATCTATTTATATCAAACTGACTATCCCTTACAGAAACCCTGCAACGATTGTTCCATGTTAAGACTTCAAACAACTTTCAGAAGTTATACCACATTCGTCTAAGTTACCTAACTGTTGTTGGTTGGACTGTGGCAACGTACCCTCAAGCTAGTACATTGAGAAGTTGGTCATAATATTAACTCCCATAACCAGAAGCGTGAGGCTTTGCAAATGAAATTCCCTGGTTTTATCAAAGAGAAGCGCTTCAAAAAATTTTAGATGCGCTGTTAGGGTTAATGTGACGTTTAATACATACAGATAGGAAATGTGTTTAGTTTGTGCCCTGTGGCTAAGGCATTAAGAATACTGCCAAGGTATTCCCGGCTTTTCGTAAGAGACAACTTTAGCGCTACCATGAGTTGGCATCGAAAAGTAACATAACGTTACTACAGTCGATAGCGAGTAAATGGGCATCGAATAGATTTCGATTGAACACGTACGTAATTTTTCGATACCTACCGTCAAATTTGTGACTTGTGGTATTTCCATAGTGTTTGAAATATTATCCTCGCTATCGAAAACTATCGCTTTGTCTCTTTCATTGTGATCCATTTGAAAGAGACAGAACAATAGTTTACGTTATGTCTTTTTTCGATGTCAACTCGTAGCCTAACTCGTAGCGCTACGGAAAACGTTACTCGCTAGCGAATACATTTCGATAGGTTTCTATTTGACAGCTCATACTAGGTATATTTTAGTTTCTCAAGTGACCGCTAGAGGCGCTGTACACTTTTTCATAGATTTTTTTTACGCAGACGCTAGCGAGTTTGGTCACTGTAAACCGGCCTTTGGAGTACGTGAGCATAATATCTACTACAACAATTTTCAAGATTTTAGTTACATTAATTATGTTAGACCATGCATTACATAATCTGTGTTGTATACATGTCTGTTAAATATCTATGTTCGTTTTATTACATAATTGTAATAATTTTAATTTTTTATTCCTTTTTTTGTTACTGTGTTTAGTTACGTAATAAGTTTAAGAGCTTGTTTATTTAATTAATAAATAAATAAAATTGATAATTGCAAAAATATAATTATGGAAATAAAATTGTACATAAAAGATCAGGCGAGGAGATTAACATATCCGGGAATCCTTATCATTTAAATAATATTTTACTTTAAAGTAGCCTTTCTACATTAAGCCGTTTTTAATATGAAATTTAAATTCATGTAACGGTAAGTCAGCAATTTTTTGTGGTAACTTATTAAACATTTTTATGTTCAGTCCCACAAATGAATTTTTTCCCAAAGTTCTCCACACAGATCGGTCCTGTGCCACCCGCATCCAATAGACTCCCGCGACCTTTACTAGATCGTCGGTCCACCTGGTGGGAGGCCTGCCACGGCTGCGGCCTCCTGCGCGTGGCCTCCACTCAAGGACCTTTCCACCCCAACGGTTGTCTGTTCTCCTCGCAATGTGCCCTGCCCATTGCCACTTCAGCCACGCAATTCTTTGGGCTATGTCCGTGACCTTAGATCTCCTGCGGATCTCATCATTTCTGCCACGATCACGCAAGGAGACTCCGAGCATAGCACTCTCCATTGACAGAGTGTATGGAGTCTCAGATTTGGGACAAGTCTATGTTTATTTGCGATGTTGAAATTTGAGATAACCAATACACAATATAATTTCTTTCAATCCTACTATTTTGCAGTAAAATTTAATACTTTTCCTACCGCGGTCTCCCGGGAAAATAGCTGTCTTTTCACAAAGCCAGCGGTCGAGTGTTTTTGTATCGCACTGTTGATATTTGTAATTTCAGAGAGAAAGGGTGGACCTAATTGTGGCTGCGTATTTTGTTGTTTATCTCATAAACCCTGGTGAACTGTGATGACATTTTTATTGCGAAAAAATGGGAAAGGAAAAATGGCGTGCCGTTAATGCTGAGTGTTCATTTTGGAAAATAAATAACAAAGTTGTTAATTTCGTTACATAAGTTACTGAGACTAAGCTCTGTTTACGTGGAACGCTTAAATATGTTGTTGTATATGTTTTAAAATTAACTAAGAAAAGATAAACAGTACTAAAAATTCTGAAATGAGACTACAAGTTAGAGTCAGAGGTCGTGTCTGAGTATTGGATTTTTTTTACTTTACTGTTTTTTTACGCATGACAAAAACTAGAGCCGTAAGAAATTCTAAATATTATGTGTGTAACTATTTAATAAAAAATACATTACTGAAATCAACGAACCGAAAAGTAATTACTGTCTTTGTAAAACAGTTAATTTGAAAAAACCTTTCTAGTTTTGAGTGACGCATAAAACAAATGAAACAATGATAAATTAATCTACACGGATGTAAACTTTTGACCATAAATAACATTTCATTGTGCACACAACACTCGAAATCAAAGCCCCGACCAAAATAGTTTTTCCACATTGAAGCTGATTCTCCTAACGGTACTATTTCAATTTGCCCCATACCCGATGCATGTTTTCATTATGAGTAAAACGAACATTCCAAAACACGGGTAGAATAAAACACGTGTAGTCATTCAACTTTTATCCTTATTGCTTTAGCAAAAAAGTCGAGTGCATATTTTTATTGCACATCAGTATTCAACACGCCCCTATACCGTTGTGTATTCATTCTGCACATTTTGTATGTTTATTTTTATTAGGTGCTTTTGAGGATTTAGATATGATTGCATTGACAACAGTCAGATATGTAAACAAGATTTTGCAATCGCTGCAGATACATTTCACATAGAAATATTTACTTATACACTTTAAAGGATGGTTGTAGCTCGTGAGCGTATTATTGATGTGATAGGTGGCAGACGGGCAGACATTGAAACGTCTTCTTTGTTTCGTTCACTGTAACTTCGTAAGCCACCGTCCATAGATACCCGTAACAGCAGTGGAGTCACAAGTGCGTGGCAACTTTTTGAACCCCCTATCCCACATTTGGCCTTCGGTACCCTCGATCACTTGGCGAAAAAGAGTACAGATGCTACCATTTTTTGTTTTGGCCATGAAATCACTCCGTTCGAGTCGACCCTTTCATCAGCAACCCACGCTCGTCCACTGCTGGACATAGGTCTCCCCCAATGCACGCCACCGCTCCCGATTTTCGGCCATTTTCATCTAGCTCACTCCAGCCAGCCTTCGAATGTCGTCATCCCATCTTGGAGCAGGGCGTCCAACACTATGTTTACCGAGTCGCGGTCTCCACTCAAGGACTTTATGGCTCCAACGGATGTCAGTTTTGCGGCTAATGTGACCAGCCCACTGCCACCATAGTTCGAGTCGACCCATTCCTACTAAATCGTGGTATGGGAACACATACAAAAAAAGACATTCATCCGATTCCTTAATATAAATGAACTTCGACATTTCGGATTACGCTGGGAGTACTAAATAAAAATTTCAAAACGTACTAGATGATAAACGAATATCTTAATCAAATAAACGTTTTCGTAATGGAGTACTTAAATTTATTCGGATAGAAAGCTGACTAAATGAAAGAAAGCTGAAAAACGGAAAAAAATTACAACACAATAAGGGATTTTCGTTGACTACGAAATGTAAAAGTACAGTAGTTTAGAGATGGCTTAAAGAGAGATAAGAAAAATAAAAGTGTACGCGACCACACTCGTTAAAGTAACTTAAGTTCACGAAACAATATTTTTAAAACCCTCTCAGAGAAAGAAAATAACTGTAAACGACACGAAAACTACCAAGAGCCACGAAACTGTTCTACTTAGGTATTTTAAAAGTAGCATTTGCGTCGTAACCTCTCATTTAGTGCCACTTATTTCAATTTACAACATTGTTTTCATTCGGCACATATAATTTTATGCGAGATAAGCCACTAAGCGGTTCGTTGCTTTGAATCATGGCCAAGTAAGATTTTGCTTTAAAGCCCGACACGTATCGATATTATTGTATATCGATATAATTCTTAGGATCAGGCCGCGAATCTTATTGATTACACGATTATGCGAGTTAACCCGCAATAAAACATACTGACAAAAATAATACTTTGAAAATACCCTTGGATTGATGTATGCAATAAAGACTCGAAAATCGTGTCTGAGTATAAGCAAAGTCTTATATGCCAAATAAACTAAGTCTCCCTTTATCCACTTGAACGTTGAACTATGATAAAGACTACGTCACTTTGTTCTCGGCTGAAAGAGTCTGGAAGTTATCGAGAAAAATTGAAAGTAGCTGATAAGACGTCCATACGATTCTAGAACTGATAAAATGTGTCTAGAACTTTCTAGATGCGTCCGGAAAGCTTGGTGTCTTTGTTGAGCGCGTCTGTATAAATAGTTAGTCATAGTACTTTATTGCAACATTGTAAATTAAATAAGTCCAGATACCACGAGTTAAGTTTCGATTGGGAAAGCGGTGCCAGCTAGTCCCCTAAGCGAGCACCTCAAATTTAACTAACACTTTTTATCAACAAATAGGACTTCTCACTTTAATTTGGTTTCAAATAACTGAATAAGTTTTTAATTTAATATGCACATACAGCCACAAACCGTGACAAGTCAAACAAAATCTTTAAAACTAAACGTCAGTTGGTATTAGGGGAGTGTTGGCGGTGGTTGACTGGTGGTGATCAGGTACTCCGTCTGTTGGTCTGCCACCTCTCACATAAAAATAAACCTTAATGCATAATATTAAATTATCGATACGCTGTAGGTATCGATTTGTCCCATCCCCATTTCGCTATACTCGCATGTCTGATAAAAATAGGAAATGCTGGTACTTAACCCAAATGTGAAACGTTGAATTACTTAATACAACGTATACAATGTATCTGTTATGGCTTTAGGATATTTCAGCAGTCTAGGTTTTATTGCATAATTTTGTCATTTTTATGACAATACATTTGTACTGTTTATGAACTAAGAAGCTTTTACAGATTTGTTATTGTACATTAGTTGGTACTTACGGTACAGTCGCCTGCAATAAAAATGTAAGCACCTCGACTCTTATGTCAGAACTATAAGGTTCATATTTGATTGAGGTTGTATTCTTATTTGTGAACGTGACTGTACAAGACTATGATTCGCTTTTATAATAGAATTCTCATTTATACGTTTTATTATTTCGAATGTGTCTCCCGCTCTATTTTTTTTATATACTATCAACTTTAAATAACTTAAACCATTAGAAACTTCTATATTATTTTTGGAGACTTAGTTGGTCCACATGAATGGGTTTGATAAATTTTATATGTTTGAGTTTCAGTATTGTCGTAAGACCCAAAAGCCTTTTAAAAGGCATAAAACAATTGATTTTCTATGTTAATTATATCTGGGCCTAACGACATTAAGGGGAGCTCCCGAATTATTATTATTTTTTCGTGTGAAAATCTTAATGCGGTTGTGATGCGGTTCATAATATAGAATACATCTATGTTAATATACGAGTAGTCGACGACGGACGGATAGAAATTGGCGCATCATTACATATACTTTGCTATTAAGAACTAAAACTGTCACAATCATTTTGTTACGGTAAAATATTCTCTTAACATTCAATTAAAACTCACATACATATTGTAAACACATACCTACATTTTAACATGAATAAAACCATGCTCGCAAAATACTCATACGAATGAATCCGTGTATACAATTTCGATATTCATTTAGTTCCTTTTACCGTCGTTAGCTGATTTATTTCCCTGTTTGTATCCTAAAGGTACTGTTACACATGTCAATTTTAAGCACGATAACATGCTATTTTTGAGCATTACTACTTAGTAGCAAATGTGTTGAAGCGTGCTAATATTTAGCATGCTAAACATGCTCAAAATCATCGACAGTGCGAGTTTTGAGCATGTTTGTAGTGGAATGGTGGAAGAAGAGGGTTTTTAGCATGTGTGTACAGGTTTGCTTATTATTGGGTAGATTTCGTACTGCAAAAAAGTGCATGCTTTAAACTAATGCTTGCCTTTAGTATTGAAAAATGTAAACAATTCATAACGATGTTTAAATTAAGACATGCTTTATTACACAATAGATGTGAGTATGAAGGTACAATATTACCTTAGACAGTCCATAAGCATGCCAATTCTGAATGCTAGTCTAGATCATGTGTACCAGTTGGTACCTCAACACTAGTCTGCATAAACAGTAACAAAAATGCAGCTGCAGTAGCATGTAAGTGTATGTTAGCATTGTAAAGAGTTCATAAACTTGCTCAAACCTAGCGCACTTTTTAGCATATCATAATAATCATACTAGATTTGAGCGAAAGTGGCGTTCTCTTGTTTCGGAGGCCAAGACTCGTTTCGGGTCGCAGAGAAAAGTGGAGTAAGTAAGTAGATTTGAGCATGCGGTTCCACCAGCCCTCCGCGGCGCTGCAGATAGCCGCAGCAGCAAATGCTGAGGTCGGGATCTGATTGACCACACACTCACACCTTATTTTTTTTTTGTACCTATTGTTATCTTCTCGTTATCTGAATCGTAGTCTACTATAAGATATATTCCACTGTAAAGTTGCTTTCTGTTCTGTTTTGTGATGTTGTTTTCTGTGCTGTGAATATTGTCATGGTCAAAAAATGTATTTTCTTCCTTTCTTTCTTTCATGTCTACCAGTAAGTACCTTAAACAGTTCGTGCGGCTGCAATTTCACTAGAACGGAGCGGTCTACCAATACGATTGCATAAAAATTCCGCTACTCGATGAGCAAGTATCTATTGGTGGATTTTACTCCAACTCCGCTTCAGTGGATACGCAGCCTAAGCATGCTCAAATGCTTTTTTAGAATGCTAAATTAGAGCACAGTGTAAAACTACCTTTTGCTTACTTTATTCGTTCTAGAATTACACTTCACGTGGGGTTGAGTTATGAGAACTAACTGTGTGCTCATTTTGTTTGTATTTGAGCGGATTCTCGTTTGAATGTAAAGGATGTTTTATAGCGTATTTTTTGGTTTGAGTTGAGATAATTAGGGCTGTGTGAAAGAATTTATTGTTTAAAAGCTTAATGAATGAAGGCTGTTTTTTTCTCCAAAACAGAAGGAACTAATGTTTTACTTCCGATGTTGGTATACTGTCGGTTGATGCATTCATAGTTTGTTTTGTACTAAAATGTATGATTGCCGAAAAACTGGTTCACCTACTTGTAAACTATTGCCCAATAATCAAAGTTGCTAACCTTCATTTTCCCTTCCCCTCGGATTGGGCCTCTAACCTCACTCTGCGAAACATACGTTCCTTTTCATGCGTCACTAAAGCAAACACTACTTACTAGCAAGTAATTTATTATGTGCAATAAAACATGTGTAAACGGAACATTTCTCATTTGCCGCAAGTATTATGAGCACTAGAAAACATGAGAGTATCCTTCAAACAGGCACTTTACACTCCTACAAGCAATGTGCGGTTTTTATAGTTTACAAGTTTACTTGGAGTTTTAATGAGCGAACATTGTAGGTAATCAAATTATTACTAAGAAAGGAAGGTTTCTGCAAACATACAAAGCAGTAAGTATACTTAATCTTTTACAGTGGGAGAGCCACGCTTCGGAGTTATACCACGGCATTATAGGAAATGCCAAAAGATTAAATCAATTTTTTCTTCTTTTATGTGATGTAAAAAAGATAAAGATAAAAAGTATTTATTTTTCTCACACAATCCAATCACAATAGGTACATAACATACAAAGAGTAGGTAATTACATTTCACACTTTAGTAGGTACATTGCACAAAGAGAGTGCGAGAACTGGAGTCTAAAATAGGGCGACCCTGTATTTCAGGTGGCATATGAGTAAACAGATCACCTGATGGATAACAGAAGGCCGTGAAGCAGCAGCTGCGCTGTGTTTGTGGCGGCAATCGCTTACCATCAGGTGATCCGTCTGCTCGTCTGCCACCTATCACATAACAAAATAGTAAATTTAAATATTTTAGGAGTTTAATCTAATCTCTATTTAAGTTATATCCCATAAACACCAGACTACACCAACACATATGAATTCACCTTTTTACAGCCTGTACATTAGACTCGCACAATACCGATGTTCATCTACCGTGCACGAATAAACAACTTGGCTTACTCCCTACCAACGTTTGAATTTATCGCTTGGAATAAATCGACTACCATTTTTTACTTTTGTTTATTAAGTTTCAATTTTACAAAATGTTATTCCGTAATTGGCTTCACGCTTGTTTGGTTTTACAAAGCCTTTAGTATGCTGCAAAATGTATTGTGCAATAAATAGATAAATGTGAATGAAAATGGTATTTACAGGGTGTATCTGTGAACACTTAAGTACATCCCTTTAACCACGTCTTCTAATAACCACTCTGAATGAACGTAGTCTAAATGAACGAGTCGTAGGAAAAAAATGAACAAAATTCTTTTTCTACGACTTTTGAAAATTCGTCGAAATTTTTTTCGACTTCCTATACTTTGAACAAGTCATGAGACTGGCTTGAAATATTTAATGCGAATATCCAAAAGTCATAGAATAAGAGTTGTTCAGAATGATTGGTAGAATGTTTACAATACACCCTATAGGTATTAACTTACTTTTAATGTACTTTTTAACCTAACGTTCGTGTTTATTTAATGTTTCTGAGCATTTCAAAAGTCAACCAATCTGCATAAGCCATAGGCATGCGTGGTGATTAAGTCTCTGATTTTAATAATTGAATGGCTTTTGCCCTGCAGTGGGACAGTATATAGGCTGATAGTTAACTTAATTTTAATGTTTGTTTTAGAACGTAGTCTTTAAAACAGCGACCTAAAATTAATTAAAAAACATACAGCGCCGTCCAAGGAATCTGTCCTCGACATGGCCCCAGCTGTTCTTGTTTTAAAAGTTTTTACGCAGTATGGTTTTTACATTAAAATTATTCACGTATCTACTCCACGTAACAGTTTGCCCTAGTTATGGAAACATCCTGTAGTTTTGTTAATTAACGTTAAGACAGAGACATAATATCAATACCTCAAAGCACAAATTGAACAGCATAAGCTCAGCTTTGAACTCAAAGCAAAATCCCGTAGATGCTTCAGCTGAAACTGAAACAATGCAAACCGAACCGAATCTCGGAGCGAAAACCTTCAAAACACTCCTCAGGAGATATCCCAAGTGGAATGGGTACTTCGAAGGCATTAAAACTTACCACTATAGAAATTCAGCTGAAACAACTGGCGCTATAATAGTAGAAGTCTAGGGTGGTGCGGGTATAGTTCCAATAGCGGGACGGGACTAATTGGTAATTTGATTGTCAAGTTGGGACAGCTTCCTTTTTTAATAAATAGAATAACTAGGTACAGTCTACGGCATTAAAATGTAGTTATGGCCTTGAGTGCGCAGAAACCAATTTTAATAGAAAGTCTTCATTTTTAGAAGTGCGCAAAATAACGGTCATCGCTATACTTTCGTGCCGCCAGCTATACTTACTTCATTCTAACCTAAAAGTAGATAAGTAACTCAATTATGTTATGGGTTTTAGAATCGACGAAAGATAGATTATATTTTTAAATATTTAATAATAGTCAGACAATAAAACGTGTTCTTAGTGCTCATTACTCAAAAAATATTGCTCAGTTTAGAACCAAATCAAATATCGTCCTAGCCTTAACGTCACCAAATAAATGAATGTACTAACTTTCTTTTTTCTTCCATCCCACAAGTCATTTTGTGGTGTGAAAACCCAAAACACCTGAAAGACTGATGACCTGGCTGACGATAGCCATAAGCGCCTCCCAGCACACCCACATCCGAGTCAATTTAGAATAAATCGTTTAATACATTAGGTATACCAAATAATTATAGTATACCAAAGCCACTGTCCCGCCGAGATAGTAGGTATTTTCCGTTTTAATAATGGGACGTTCCTCTCAAATAGGGACAACACTACTGTTCAAGAGTTTGCTTTTGCGCATGTCAATAAAGTATTAAATTTTAAAGTTTACTTTAAACTCTGCAACGGAACTGTTGATACAAATAAATTAAGTTAAACTTATTAATTTCTGCAGAGGTAAATCTACGTAAATTCAAGTATCGCTGAAAACGGCAGACGGGTAGTCCTATGTTATTGCGAGAAACTTAATTTAATTTTCAAAATAGTTATTGCGCAGAATAAAATGTCACAGAAAAGAGTAATAAGATTATTAAGTGACAGCTCTCTGTCACTCCTATGATAAAATTGAAGATACACTTGTGACAAAAGTGAGTTAGTGAATGGTTAGCTCAATTTAAGAGCTGTAAATATTTTTATCCACTATACTCATGAGTTATTCCGCTAAATATCGTTAAAACATTCATAATGTAATAAGGTCGAAAAATAAAGTTGTCGATGGTTAATATTATGACTTTGACACGTTAAAATATTAGCTCTTAATAGCGAAAGTTTGCTACACGACATTCAACCTTGAGTACGTCTCAAATTAAAGCTCGTGACTCCAGGTAGGTACATCTTCTTGTTGTTTTGGGAACCGATAGACACATTTAATTTTTTAATTTTATTTAAGTGAATAAAATACTCACGGGTGAATCATTGATGAAGATGGCGAGCTCAGCTGGTGGACGACTCGGGCCTGCAGAGCAGTTAGCTCTCATGACGTCACCAGGCGTGTAGTAATGCTGGCTCGTGTGGATGGAAGGTGACGATGGTGGTAGTACTGTAGACAAGAATACCATCAAGTACTCACTATGATCTTTAGCCTCTTTTGAATTAAGGAAGTCAGTTAAGCAGAAATTATTTGTACAGCCACACATCAGGTTACCACAGCCTGTCAAATTTCCTCAATTGATATTCAACCTAATGTGTATGACAGTAAGATTAGATTCGATTGAAGAAATTGGACAGTTTTGTATACTTTGATGTGTAGCTGCACGTACAGACAGCTTCTAATTGGGTAACTGAATACAACCGCTCATACTCTTATTGACTAGATCAGATACCAAATGAATGACGAATATAATACATAAATACTTAGGTGAGTTTCTGGGTGTGAAGGTGGCTGTTAATTGCTTCTCTCTTCTCTCAGCTCTTCTACTTTTTCTATACTATCTATAAAGAGATATGTTCTATTATATAGACATCGATAAACCCTAAATACAAACCGTAAAGACAAAAACATAGCGCGATGTAATCGCCAATCAGCGCCATCTATTGGTGGACAATAGAACGTCTCGAAACGAAGTGAGGGCGAGCCACTAGTATCATAACAAAGTGTATTTTTTATACACTGGTCGTAGGAAAACTGCCAGGTTTGTCATACAACTTACCTACAACCTCCATCGTATTTGACACTATCGAGGTAGCGAAGGAAGGCGCGTCAGCTGTCACCTCGCAGCTGAAGTTGCCGGAGAGACCGAAGCTGACCCTCGTCAGCACCACTTGGCTTTGGTTTGACCTCGCCAACTGTGAAAGATGAAAATGGGTTAACAGATTGGCAGCGCACTTGTGACTCCATTGGTGTTGCGGGTGTTGTATATGTCGCAGTCATCTGGTTTAATCAGCTATTTGATTGGCTGACTAGCGCGTTTATTGAATGGCGACGTTTAATTGCTACCGCTTAAAAGTACTGGTGTTATAGACCACGGCAATCGCACATTATCAGACGATCCGTCTGCACGTCTGACACCTATCACACAAAAAAGAAAAAAACTTAAGAATATAAAAACAATGGCTGAAAACTTTCACTAAACTATAAGGTAAAACAAAGTCGGACTCTTATCGCAATGTTCCCAAAATGCAACAAACGTTACCCCCTCAGATTTTGATTCTCAAAATGCATACTTTTCGCGACATCAGCTTCATCACTCACTTTTTCTGCTTTCGCAAAACAAAAGATTAATCCAATTTATCAGTCACGCCGCGTCACTTTAATCCTTATCTCGTGTCTAGATAAGTTATTTCCATCTACTAGATAAGTTGCAGACCATGTAACGAGTCCCTATTTCGGTGATATACACAAAACATTTTTGCCTCACGAACACTTCGCACTTAGAGTCCGCAGCGTTTTTTCCCAGGAACAAGGCTATCTTTCCCCGTCACCCTAGTGGCAGCTGTTCATAAATACAACCCTTTAACGCTAGCCTTGCTAGGGATGGGCCTTCTGATTCTATTGTTATGATAATCTATACTATTTATAAAGAGATAACTTCTATAGACAACGACAAGGCTTATAGGTAAACCGAAAACACGAAATGATTGCGCGATGTAATTAAACACAGAGCGCCTTCTATTGGTTCATGTCAAAAATCATGCGAGTCACACATTTTTTAGTGAGACGACAATTCAAAAATAGGTCTCCTGGAGTTTTTCATAATATAGTCTACAGTATAGACTGGGCATAGGTAGGTATAAAGTAATAAGTAAAGTATCTGCCTACATATTGTCTCACTGCGAGGCAAAGGCCTCCATCATAGAAATCAAGTCATCGCTACTATGATGGGATTAGGCTTAATCACCACGCTTGCCTAATGCGGATTGGTGATCACAAACCCGAGCAATGTTAGAAAAAATCGAAACATCCATTAGCCGAAGTCAGTGCAATGCTATTTCTGTGCAATAAAGAATGTCTATCTAATTATCTATAAGTCTACTTTAAAACTCAACAAATAAACTACAAGTTTAAGTGTAAGTATATAAAGCTATAGTTTAAAATCAAAATGTCAGCCTTTATTAACACCAAATGGAAGACTAACAAAAAATCCTTAACGACAAAAGTACATACTGAATTTAAATAAATAATAAAAAAAGTCGGTGTAGAAATTGCGTGACTTGATATTTTCCATCCTTACAACCCTACTCCGTGCCGTGATAATAACCTTATGGGACGTTTTGTCCCAGTTTTACTGCGATGCGCCACCCGTGGGCAAATGTGCGCAACTTGGTGGCAAGTTTTGAAGGGTCTCGCGAACCCGGGAAGTGCCGGGATCGTTTTGAGGGTTTTGTTTCGTGGCGATTTCTTTCTAAGTTTGCTCGGTGGAGTGGGCGGATTATTTATTATACGAAGTGGGAAGTGTTCAAACTTTTATTGAACTTAGGAAATTATAAAGTACTAGCCTTTCGGGTTGCAGCTTGGCTACGTAGACGTTATTCTGACTGGTTCATACAAAATGATACCACGGTCTGCGCTGTGTTTCTCAAAGTGAGAGAGGGTAACGAATTATACCTAATGAAGAAGAAGAATAAGGAGGATCCAAAACTCTTCTTGGCAGTGCACTTGCGACTCCATCGGTGTTACAATCGTTTTCCGGTCGTTCAGGTAATTCGTCATCTCATGTGCCACGTATCTATGCTTATAGTATTTATAAACAGATAACTTCTATAGAAAACAAAGAGGTTATGTATAAATTAAATATCCCGAAAAATCGAAACACATGCGCTATGTAATCGATGCCCAGCGCCATCTATATGTGCAATGTGGAACTAAAGTCCCGAAACGAAGAGAGGGGGACACTTAAAAAATAATAAATTGCTATCAATGTTACTGAACGTGTAACTATGATTTACCTAGTTGGTCTGGTCCCACTGTTAGTGGGTTGCGAAGGTCAAACGACAGTCGCTTCATTGTAATTAGCAGACTCAACAAATCTACTTGAGATAAAGGTCTACAGACAGGTATGCCCTGTAAAGGTTTTAGAGTAACCTTATTAGGAATGTATAAGATGGATAACATTAATTTGGTAGGTTAAAACAAGTGAAATCCCAGCATTTTACAAACATTGGAACATGTATGTTATTTAATTAAACAAAGGTCTAAATAAGCGTGTTTCGAGAAATCAGCCTTTGTTTTGAGGCAACCCAGGCCCCATTTGTATCTATAATTAAATTTTATTCAGAATTAATTTTACACCCGGTTATTAATTCAACGAGATTTCTAGTACGTATTGTTTATAATAATGCGGAAACCGCGTACATACCTTCATTTGTTTCCTTTTCTGTTTTAAAAGGTGAAATAGAATATCACCTTTTTATGTATAAAGCTTTAGTCTCAATAAAATTTTCAGTTAATAACTGGCTTCCTTTGCATTATTATTCTACTTATTTAGCAACGCTGCCCATTGCAATCGGCCGTGGCTGCGTGTTTCGTGAAAATCGATACTGATAAACTGATAGATTTCTGATGAGCAGAAATGAGGATCAATACCATTAGCATGCTACATAGCAGAGTACCACCTGAGAGAGAAAGAACTACCCGAGCGCGAGTTGCTTCGGCCGTGGTGTTTCACGCCCCATTTTGGTGAGAAGTGACATAGATGATGAGATGGGACAAAGACAAAGACTTTGTAAGGAGTGAAGAAACACACCGGGGAAAGAGCCCTTAGCAAGTACTTGGTGAGCGTCTCCCAAGATTCGGTCCATATGTCGAAATTTTAGGAAGGACCATGGGCTGGTGGAAGGGAGAACAGAGTACCAATCCATTTAATTGCTTAACTATTATCATCATTTATATACTTGATTTGGATGTTAACCAAGCCCTATCACTTGAATAGGTAGTATCATCATTATCAGCAACCCACGCTCGTCCACTGCTGAACATAGGTCTCCCCCAATGCACGCCACCGCTCCCGATTTTCGGCCACTCTCATCCAGCTCACTCCAGCCAGCCTTCGAATGTCGTCATCCCATCTTGTAGCAGGGCGTCCAACACTACGTTTGCCGAGTCGCGGTCTCCACTCAAGGACTTTATGGCTCCAACGGTTGTCAGTTCTGCGGCTAATGTGACCAGCCCACTGCCACTTCTAGGCACTACTTCAAGGGCTATGCTCGGAGTATCTTTGAAGGGCCGCATCAGAAATGATGTAATCCGACAGAGAACCAGAGTCACTGACATAGCCCACCGAATTAGCAAAATGGGTAGTAAAAATTGTTTCAAATCTACGAGCGTGATACTCAACAAACATCCCTGTTGCTCTGCAAAAAAGTCTATTCTTAATTGATTCGCTAACAGGTTGCAACATTAATATCACCACTTCGAGGCCACCAATCTTTCTTCCCAAATCTCCAGTCATGAAATCATGACAACCATATTACGAGCTCTCTACTAAATTTAGCGGTTCATTATTCAAATCCGAACCTTAAACTTTATTGTCTCGAAACTCAACAGGTAAAAATAATGTAACGAAATGCTTTAAGCAATTTCGACGTAGAATTACGAGAAAGAGAGGCGCATTTCATTCGTCGTCAGAGATTTTTCTTTTCTATTTTTGCTGAAAATATTTTCCGCAACAAGAAATTCTACATCAGTTGTAATAAATTGTGTGTTGCGAAATCAGGGGAGCGTCTGCATTGCAGTGGGAGCTATGCGATGCTTTATATCAGTTTGTCAAAGTTGGCCTTCTTTGGACTTTACCAGCAAAATTACTCGTAAATGTTTTGTTAGTGCTCAAGCAACACATTGTAAATTTTTGCATATAATTTGAACATGTTTATTTTATTAGTTTGCATATTGTAACTTTACTTCTTGCTCCCTAATAAATCAAACACTTGAAATCTGTTAATGAAAAATATAACATGACAGCTAGCAGGTGATGTTAACTTTTTCAAATCAACTTAAAATAGAAAAACCAGATACTAGAAAATTTTAAAGTTAAAAGTATACCTACGCTAAAATATCTGTAAGCCACCGATAAGACACCGATAAGAGAGATATTGTATTTGTAAATTACCATACTAGCATTAAGTTCTGTAAAATTTTGAGCAATAAAGAGAATCTATCTATGTTCTCTATAAAATATTATATCCCGTTATATCTTCCGGCAGTGTGCCCAAACCTGCCCATGCATTTACATGACGCGAGCAGTCGTTCACGACAGTTCAACAGAGACAAATCATCGCGTACGCCGAGTTTCGCCCATTTGTACCGCGCGGCGAAATTCATTGGAGTTGTCAAAGTGTGCACATCCATCTTTAGGCAGATATGAGTATGAATGTTTGTGAGTTAAAATTTTCCAGATAGGTGTTGTTGAATAAATAGTTTGAGAAGAGTTGTAAGGATGTCCCGACCGTTGGAGCCGTAAAGTCCTTGAGTGAGACCGCGACTCGGTAAGCGTAGTGTTGGACGCCCTGCGACTAGATGGGATTGGTTGTGGGCTGGATGAGACTGGCCGTAAATCGGGAGCGGTGGCGTGCATTAGGGGAGACCTGTGTCCAGCAGTGGACGGATGTGGGTTGCTGACACATTACATTTACATCCTTACAACTCTTCTCAAGCACTTCTCAAACACTTCTCTTCTAGTGTGTTGTGCAATTTTAATGTGTTTTTATAAACAACTAGCGGCCGCCCGCGACTTTGTGCGCGTGGAGTTAGTTACCGTCATAGTTTGGACAATCCACACAATATATTTTTATAAACTGTTGTAAGTGTACCTGCATGTCAAATTTCAAGCGTCTAACTTAAGCGGTTTAGATTTTTCATAGAAAAAGTACTTTTCCGCTAATTCCCTTTCCCGTGGGAATTTGGGAATTCCTTTCTTAGTGCACTTCTACAGTACGTACAGTACACATCAAAGTATACAAAACTGTCAAATTTCTTCAATCGACTCTCATCTTACTGTCATACACATTAGGTTGAATATCAACTAAGGAAATTTGACAGGTTGTGGTAACCTGATGTGTGGCTGACTGTACCTAAGCTACGTCCCTTCCAAATTTCAAGTGCCTACGTTTAGCCGTTTAGGCTATGCGTAGATATGTCAATCAGTCACTCAGTCAGTCAGTTTCTCCTTTTATATATTTAGATTGTGGTACCTATAAAAGGTTGGCAGCGCACTTGTGACTCCACTGTGTTGCGGCAGCGCTTATCACATAAAAATCCAAAGATAATGTTTTTGCGAAATTTCCCATAAAATTCTTAATACGACTTAAAAGCTAAAAGCCCATCATCCGATATTTTATTGGAAGGGAAAAAAATACAGATTTCTGTAACAAAATGTCCCAATTATATTGTGTTTTGGATCAGGTAAGCAAACATTTTTAATGAGGGTTATCTACCTGTGTTATTAAAAATAATTAATGAGCTTAAGTTCTTACAATAATTTAATGAGTTCAAATGAAGCTCGATCGTTGAAAAATAAACTGTTTTTAAAGTTAATAAACAAAATTTACGTAATTAATGGTATCCTATTATATTTTGTGTGTGATTTTATTGTGTCATTATGGACACAAAAACACACACAGTTATTATATTTAATTCATTACAGTGCGTTTTTTATAAAAAATTGGTTGGAAGCGCACTTATAATTACACTAGTGTTGCTGGGCGTTGGCAATCGCTAAACATTAGGAGTCCATCTTCTCGTCCGCTACTTTGACATAAAAAAGAAGGTTTTTTTTATGTGATAGGTAGCAAACGAGCAAGCGGATCACCCGATGGTAAGCAATTGCCGCCGCTCATGGACACTTGCAACACCAGTGAGTTACAAGCGCGCTGCCAACCTTTTATCCTCTACCCCCCGGGTGGGCCTCCGGTACCCTCACTCACTCGGCGAAAGACAGCGCAGGGGCTGCTTCACGCCGGTTTTCTGTGAGGCAGTGGTATCACTCCGGTCGAGCCTGGCCCATTCATGCCGAAGCGTGGCTCTCCCACAGTTTAGGATTTTAGGAAACCAGTCCCGTGCACCAAGAGATTTGTTCTTGTCCTTTCTTCTTGGCGGGAACACGCAAAGCTGTCACTGTGAAGCGAACATAGCTCGGGTTTGTGATCACCAATACGCATTATGCAAGATTAGTGATAAAGCCTAATCCCATCATAGTAGTGATGACTTGATTTCTTTGATCGAAACCTTTGCACTGCAGTGGGACAGTATATGACTGAAACTTTACTTTACATTTTACTTTAAAGTACTTACATCAACATTGATCCCAGCAAAGGGAAATATCTTAGTGGCCGGTGTCTCCGTAGGCGAGTATCTGTAGAACTCGTGGCGCCCTCTATACCACTTGACAGAGTATAGAGGCGCATCCGTCAACTCGTACAGACACGCTAGTGTTGCGTCCGACCCCCGTTGGACGACTGGAGGCGATATTCGTAACTCTATGGCGCGTAGGCCCCCCACACCTGTAACAATAGAATTGGTTAGAACTATTTTCAGATAGAAATTGGTTAACAAAACCCGACCCGTTTGACGACCCGTTTAGCGCAATGGTTTAAGCGCCGGTTGAGACGCAAGGGTCGCGGGTTCGATTCTCGCATTAACACAAATGTTTGTTGATGAAACAGATATTTGTGTTGAGTCTGGGTGCTTGTGGTTCCTTCGTTGTTTCTGGTTTCCATAGCATAAGGGAAAACCTTAGTTTGGGACCTGGACAATGTATATGATGTTGTGTCATTTTATTATTTATTTATTTATTAAAACAGCGAATTCGAAATTAGTTATAATATACAGGGTTACTCTGTGTACATAGGTATACATGCTTTTAACTAGGTACATCTTCTACCAACCACTCTAAACAACATTTGTTCTACTACTTTTGTACGCAAAAATGGGCCTAATTCACCCGAAGTCTTTGAGGTTGCATTCAAAACGATAGCTTTAGAACTACCTTCTGACCTTCGCAACCCCTCAACGGGAGTAGACTAACTGAATCATAGACAAAAACACGTTCCACGTTTCCGAATCTATCTGAAACGTGAAGGTTTCCTCAAAATGATTCGCTTCGCTATAACTTACAGGTGACAAATACACTATTATAAATGATCACATATCATTTATTGTGAAAAAATACATGCACTTTTTGTTTTTTTAACTATTTGGGAAAAAAAAAACACGAAAACCAACAAAAACCTTTTTATTTAAGCCAATTACGAATCAGTACACAAAACACTTAAAATTGAGAAGATCAAATTAATTTTCACCCTAAAAAACTTTTTTCAATAGCTTTGAAATTTTTTCCCATAAGTCATCATACGACCGCGCCTCCAGATTCGATAAAAATATCGATGAATTAAAATGTTATTCTTAAATATTTGAAAAATCTACTTTTTTTGAAGTGTCACATTGGATTATTTAATTGTTAATTTCAATAGACTAAAAGTGTTGACATCAAAGTGTTTATAGGTATTTTTCTTCAATCAATACATGGATGTTTTATGAGTTTATAGCTCACTGGATAAAAATGTGAAAAAATACATGCACTTTTTGTTTTTTATGTACATATTTATATCATTAGCAGGGCCATGAAGGAAAACAGGAGTATATCCCTGAAACGTTTAACGATGACTCAATAACCAGGCTTTCCAAATCCTAAATCAAAGTCTACGAGCATCTCAGACTTCAAAGCGATGACTGAACTCAACCATGAGTAACACGCTGAAGAAATGAATATATCGATATCTTGATAAACCTTAAAATGGATTTACTTTTGTCGATATATATTTTTTAATTTCCCCACCCTATCCGACATCACCAAGTCCCTCTCAGAAGTCTCAGACCATCAACATCATTACATTTCGTCCTCTCATCTATCTCAATAAGGCAACTGTCCAATAAGGAACCACTTAAAACCAACATAATGAAAGACTTGAAGTGAACGATTCCCTTCTCAAAGAAAATATGGCTTAATGAATTCCATTAAAATAGCCGGCTCTTGGGAGCAGGTGGTTTTAGTCCCCTTCAGAAGGAATTGAACGTTTTGTTTGTGTGTTCACCTGCAGCGTTTCCTTTACTAGTAACAAGTAGTTACGTCTGTCTAAACAGTACTGTTTATCGGGATAAAAATATCTGTTGAGAACATTGACTTAAGTCGGTTTCAATAAAAAGTCAATGAATAGTAGTTTGTGTAACTGATACATATAAGCTTTCTTAAAACATGATTGATATATTAAATGTATGCGAGCCATGGTGAGATTTTTGATAGTATTTGAGAGTGTGAGTGTGTCAGAAATGATGATATCCGCAGGAGATCTAAGGTCACGGACATAGCCCAAAGAATTGCGTGGCTGAAGTGGCAGTGGGCAGGGCACATTGCGAGGAGAACAGACGGCTGTTGGGGTGGAAAGGTCCTTGAGTGGAGGCCACGTGCAGGAGGCCGCAGCCGTGGCAGGCCTCCCACCAGGTGGACCGACGATCTGGTGAAGGTCGCGGGAGCCCATTGGATGCGGGTGGCACAGGACCGATCTGTGTGGAGAACTTTGGGGGAGGCCTATGTCCAGCAGTGGACGTCTATTGGCTGAAATGATGATGATGATGATGATTCGAGAGTGCGAGGTCTCTATTGTAGGACTCATTTTGTGATATATATCACAAAAAAGGGTTATCATCAGTGTTCTAGAAACAGAGAGGGATTAATCCCCACTCCAGGCAGATGACTGGCAAGAGGTGGCGTAGGACAGTACTGTACTAGATCGAGGCTCTTATTATCGGTGGCCAAGGCTCACTTTTGCCTAGCCTAGTTAGTTGGTATTCTAGAAGCTGCACTCAAAATTTGAGAGGGAACTAAACTTTCTACATTTATCCGAAGGCGTGCCCAGAGCTCGACAAACGACTCGTACAAATAGCGGGGAATGTGAACCCGCGAGCTAGTTCCAATGGGAAAATAAAGCAAGTTATCACATAAAGAAAATTTGACATACATAATGCATCCCAATAATACCCGGCTCTTTAATGTCGTAAGACCCAAATGTCCTCATACGAGGCAAAAACAATTGATTTTCTATTGTGTGCAGACACAAGTCAACAGCCAGACAGCAGTGTCTGGGCCTTACGACGTTAAAGCAGGTGGTATGTATTAATCTTCTTCGGAATCGAGCAATGTGGTGAGTCCGCTTGTGACCACGGCTGCTGCAACGTAACCGAAATTTCAAGCAGTAAGTACAATGCAACTTAACTTACTTATAAGTACTTAGCAATAAACGTCGCGTTAATTCCCGTTTTATTATTTTATAGTTATAATGAATAGCAAATTTGCATCACAGCCAACTATAAAGCCATAATAAAGCCATCGGACACAGTTGGACCGGAATCTGGGCCAACGTTTCTTATAGGAAAGTTCGCCTGCTAAGCCCAAGGAGATCCAATTAGACATAAATTATTAATGAATGTTGTCCTGTCCCAGTTTTTCCTTATGAAGAGATGAGAAGAATTATGTCGTTTTCTTTATATCGAGGGTTGTCATAAATATCCGTAGAGGAAATTGATAGATAAATAATGTACATAATATATATTTTTGTGAAATAATGTTGACCTCAAAAACTATTCAGGATATCATTATAGATAGTATTTCCGAGTGCAATAGTGTCAATAACATTGATAGGGGAAATGGTGCAATACCTAATATTGAAAACGCCAATACTATCGATAGTACCGATAGTATTTTGATTTCTTAAATCATCATCATCATCATGTCAGCCCACATCCACCCACTGCTGAGTATAGGCCTCTTCTTTATTACGCCACTCCCTACGGTCACCAGCCAGCCTCATCCACTGTTTCCCCACCATCCTTAAAATATCGTCGGACCACTGGGCTGGTGGTCTACCCACAAGACGTCGCCCCAATCTTGGCTGCCATTCGGTAAGCTTTATAGTCCACCTTTCAAACCTACACCTACACCTATTTCTTAAATACTATAAGCTTTCTTAAAACATGATTGATATATTAAATGTATGCGAGCCATGGTGAGATTTTTGATAGTATTTGAGAGTGTGAGTGTGTCAGAAATGATGATATCCGCAGGAGATCTAAGGTCACGGACATAGCCCAAAGAATTGCGTGGCTGAAGTGGCAGTGGGCAGGGCACATTGCGAGGAGAACAGACGGCTGTTGGGGTGGAAAGGTCCTTGAGTGGAGGCCACGTGCAGGAGGCCGCAGCCGTGGCAGGCCTCCCACCAGGTGGACCGACGATCTGGTGAAGGTCGCGGGAGCCCATTGGATGCGGGTGGCACAGGACCGATCTGTGTGGAGAACTTTGGGGGAGGCCTATGTCCAGCAGTGGACGTCTATTGGCTGAAATGATGATGATGATGATGATTCGAGAGTGCGAGGTCTCTATTGTAGGACTCATTTTGTGATATAAATTAAAAATATAAATTTATATAAAAAAAAGGGTTATCATCAGTGTTCTAGAAACAGAGAGGGATTAATCCCCACTCCAGGCAGATGACTGGCAAGAGGTGGCGTAGGACAGTACTGTACTAGATCGAGGCTCTTATTATCGGTGGCCAAGGCTCACTTTTGCCTAACCTAGTTAGTTGGTATTCTAGAAGCTGCACTCAAAATTTGAGAGGGAACTAACTTTCTACATTTATCCGAAGGCGTGCCCAGAGCTCGACAAACGACTCGTACAAATAGCGGGGAATGTGAACCCGCGAGCTAGTTCCAATGGGAAAACAAAGCAAGTTTTTCACATAAAGAAAATTTGACATACATAATGCATTCCATTAAAATACACGGCTCTTTAATGTCGTAAGACCCAAATGTCCTCATACGAGGCAAAAAACGATTGATTTTCTATTGTATGGTATATATTAATCTTCTTCGGAATCGAGCAATGTGGTGAGTCCGCTTGTGACCACGGCTGCTGCAACGTAACCGAAATTTCAAGCATGTAAGTACAATGCAACTTAACTTACTGTAAGTACTAGCAATAAACGTCGCGTTAATTTCAGTTTCATTAATTGATAGTTATAATAAATAGCAGTTTTGCATCACAGCCAACTATAAAGCCATAATAAAGCCATCGGACACAGTTGGACCGGAATCTGGGCCAACGTTTCTTATAGGAAAGTTCGCCTGCTAAGCCCAAGGAGATCCAATTAGACATAAATTATTAATGAATGTTGTCCTGTTCCCAGTTTTTTCCTTATGAAGAGATGAGAAGAATTATGTCGTTTTCTTTATATCGAGGGTGTCATAAATATCCGTAGAGGAAATTGATAGATAAATAATGTACATAATATATATTTTTGTGAAATAATGTTGACATCAAAAACTATTCAGGATATAATTATAGATAGTACTTCCGAGTGCAATAGTGTCAATAACATTGATAGGGGAAATGGTGCAATACCTAATATTGAAAACGCCAATACTAACGATAGTATAGCAGGAAGCAATGACCGTTATTTTGCGCACTTGTAAAAAAGAAGACTTTCTATCAAAATTGGTTTCTGCGCACTCAAGGTCATAACTGCACTTTCTTGCCTCGGACTATAGCGATAGT
Organism: Cnaphalocrocis medinalis; assembly: GCA_014851415.1. NCBI lineage: Eukaryota > Metazoa > Arthropoda > Insecta > Lepidoptera > Crambidae > Cnaphalocrocis > Cnaphalocrocis medinalis. The sequence goes on from CM026283.1 coordinate 16,135,558, forward strand.
ATTTTGATTTCTAAATACTATAAGCAAATTAAACAAATATTGTATAGAATGGTTGATAGAAGAAGTGGATGAAGGGATATAAATGTTCACAGGTGCACCCGGTATTATAGTAAAAGTTAAATTGACCAAATATAGAAACGCTATTGCTTTGGGGATGTAGAAGAATTGGAAGCAGGAGATTGGCGACACGCTGCATAAGACCGAGACAAATGGCGACATCTCGTATCGGAGGCCAAGACTAATTTTAGGTCGTTGAACCATCTAAGTAAATAAAGTTTCACTCAAAACCGAAACATCGCAACACTACTCGCATTAAAAAGAATAACGTCCCAAAGACATCCCAGCCGACATCGAAATAAATGAAATAGAAAACTTAAAAACCTTGTTGCATTAGTTCTTGCTATAAAACCAGGTGGAAACGCAAACGTATCGTTATATCCCCAGCAAAGTGGGAGAGACGCCACCTGCCCCAAAGAAAAGCGCAATGCCTAATGGCAGCGGTGTTTCACTGAAATCTAGACTCGGTTCTATAAAAATGCTTAGTCATTTGTAGGAATAAAAGATGAAAATATTTTTGTAATATTTATTTTCATAATTTTTACATTATCTAGTTTTAAATCTTTTACCACTTATTGCGGTATAGTATTTGTTAGTTTTTATATTAGTTCCAATCGCTGAATGTCGATTACATTGCGCTTGTGTTTCGTCTCCTCGGGTATCAATATAAACTTCGTAGTTACATACTTTAGAAGTTATCTCTTTATAAAAGGTATAGATTTCATTGTTAAAAATAGTTTGCATTTTTTTTGGAAACTAGAACAGTTTGCAACAAATCACTTTTTGTCTTGATTGATTTAAGTATGTTACGCGACTTATTTTATTTTATGATGGTAAGTCTTTCTCTTTTCTTTATCGTGTTTGGTGATTTGAATGAAGCTTTTGCCGTCTGACTTTCGTTACCCATTAGGTAACCTGTTTCAGCGGCACAGACAGTGGTCTGATGCCGCTTTTAAAACTATAGGACTCTTCCTATAGTTTCAAAAGCGGCAATCTTCCATACAATTTTTATTAGAATCGCAGCTTTCTAAACTAGATTGTTCTATTTCCACAAATAAAAACTACACCTACAAATAATACCTTCCATCTCAAAAATTTGTTGCACAATCAATCAATCATCCTTCCACTTGTGAACATAGGCTTCCTCCAAACGTGCTTTGATGCACAACTTTACCATATTTGAATTTGATTTTTACTTTACGCATACTGCAGAGCGGTACTCAAAACTTTCAACCTCTCTGCGGTACTTAACATAACGTTCAGCTTTTATCAAAGTTAAAGACAAAGCAAACTACTCACCTACAACATCTAGTCTCGCTGTAGATATTGAATGAGGGTACGTTGGCGCGTTTTGTATGACTTCACAGCTGTAGTTCCCGCTTAAACTGGCGCTCACTCTCACGAGAACTACGTGCGTCTCGTTTGATCTTAGCCTCTGTGAAAGAGATGGGAATATTATAACTTTGTTGAATGATAACTAAGGCTTGGCTAAAACAACTGGGCTAAACTTAAGTTACGCAAATGGCGCAGTCAGAGTTTAAATTAAGTGTAGTTTGTTGTACGTACACACACAGAAAAGAACTGACATAGTTAGCCACGGAGCATTTTGAAAAAAAAAATTGTGAAAAACCTAATGTACTTTTACGTATACTCGTATGTTGCTCTACAGTCACACCACATCCACAACTCCAGTAAATTATGAATTTACACTAACAAAATCATCCACATCAAAACATCTGTCAACGTTAATTAAAGATAATCAACTTACATCAATTTTAATTCCACTAACTGGCGTAACTCTAGTCGTAGGATTCTCCAAAGGGGAGTATCGGTAGAACTCTTGCGCACCCTTGTACCACTTAACGGAGTAAACTCCATAATCGTGATTCTGGTATATACAAGCCATCGTGACGTTTCCTCCCCTTCTGAGCGACACGCGGCGATATCCGGAGCTCCGTGGTACGGAGGCCGCCCGCTTCTGTGGACAAATGAAGACAGTGATTAGATCAAGTGGAGGTTAATAAGGTAAATAAATAAGGAAAGGTTAAATTGTTGCTTTCATTTTCTTTATTTGGTCAGGATCTTTATTTTGTTGTGCCAAGGAACATAGATTAGTGAACTACTGTGACAACTTGTTTGTTGTTGTTTTTGTGATGTTTTTAAAGACTTCAAGAAAACCTTTAAGGTCCCAAAGACGAAACAGCTGTTGGGAAATACTGCTGCAGTCAAATCGTTCCACAATCTCTGAGTTTCATGGAAGAAATTCTTTGAGAAACGATAACTTTAGTCCAGTACTGGATCATACTGACAAAAGGAAGACCTTATTGTGTTAAAAATGTGACTGCAGCTCCCAGATCATTGGGGAGGATTGCTCTTAAACGCGATTATTCGAGAGCCAAGGGGCGGGAGTTCCGCTAATGATAGCTTGGGCTCTAAGTGGCTTTGTTTGTCGGCTTTTTGGCCGCGACGTTATTTATTAGAGAGGATTAATCCGTTTCGCGCTGTCGTCTGCCGGATAACGGGTTTGATTCACGCCGAGATCTATGTGTTGGTTTATTTAGACGATTTGTTAGGGTTAAGTGGGTGTTTCTTTTATGGAGTTAATGGGATGCTTTGTTTTTGTGTTTTGGGTGGAACAGTGGAGGTATGGAGGTTTGAATAGAGCTGAGACATTGACCCTGAAATAGGTGGACAGTGATTGAAATGACACCCTCGTAATGTGGACTTGGAGGATAAACCTAGAACAGCTGATGGTTGCCTGGAAAGTCTAGAGCAAACGACCTAGAGGAAGAAGGCGTTGTGATGGTCAGACCAAATTTTTAATACCTTGGACTCAAAACTTCACGATGCCCTTAATGTCGCCAAAGACGCTAATGGAAGAATGTGGTCAAAGAAACGATACTTTCAAAGGGAGATTGTGAACCCGGGAACCACGTTGAGATAATACGAACTAAATTGATAATACGGCCTTAGGTAAGATTACCGGCCTTATTTCTATGAGTAGTATATTTAAATTACCTACTTAAAAAGAAATTCTTCTTCATTCAAAATGTTGATGTTCCTACAACAAGCGTATAAATTACTTATAAATGGATAATACGCTTTAGACCTACATTTTTGTGATCAGCATCCCAAAATATACACCAGAAACAACAGCACATTTTCTCAACCAAATCCTTCATTCCTTTTTACTATCTCATTAAACAAATTTAATCAGAGCCAGCTGCGCAGCTATCTTGCGAAGCCTAAATAAATTTCAGCAAGACGCTCCGATCGATAGTCATTTAATATAATGGTTTTTCATCACACGTCGACGGTTCGAGAGCATAATGGCTTCCGCTGTGAGTTTGAATCCAGTATCTCGTTAGAAACTTTCATATATAGCAGTTTTTGGTAGGGTGACCAGGTGCTGTAGGGACGGCTCAATGCTCCGGACTGTCGCTATCGCTCCCCCAAGCATGAATAGGGGAGACAGTATATCCGCAGTGTAAGCGGGCCTTTTGGAGAGGAACGTGAAGTATAGTTTTTCAACCCGTACTCATATCTCCTACTCACTATGAGAGGAGAGCTCGACATAACCTGCCTGCCCCCTGGGAGGGGTATGCAAGACTACGTTAGCCCACTTCGGGCACAAAATAATTACACACAGAAGTTAAACTTAGCCTGATTTTGAATTTAGAAGAGTTCGTTGACATTTATGCTAGGGTTGTTGCCCGGCATGAGTACATAAGCGAGCGGCCTCTACCACAGACCTTGACAGTTTGACAATCTTATGTCATAAGCTAGGATTAATGTGGTCGAAAAGGCGTATTTCCCCGTTAGTGCGCATGCGTGAGTACATGACACGTTTTTAGCTCTTAGTAGGCAGCCTCCTTTTTGTGCGTAATTTTATTTTGTGCTTCGGGTCAGCGGCATTCCCCAGCATCAAAAAAAAAAAGATGACCTCGTGCAATTTGACTAAGGGCTACCAACACAAATAAAAGCGATGGTACAGTTAACAGCAAAAGTAGATGATCGCGTCAGAACTTTACTGTATAAATCACTTTGAGGCTATACGAGTTTGCATCAGAACTCCGATCATTAGTGAGTATAGAGTTTTTGATTTTGATCATCTACTTTTTCTGTTGAACTGTACCATTGTGCTAATGGCCGGATGCCGCATTTGCTTTGACCCGCCTCGTGCGCCAAAGGTCGTGGGTTCGATCCCCACTCTGGACAAACATTCGCGTGGTGAACACTTAATGTTCAGGGTCAAGGTGTTTTATCTATATATAATATTTAAGTATATTTGTGATTCCACTGTTGTCTGATATCTGGAACACAAGTGCTTAAGCTACTTAGTACGAAGACTGGTCAATGTAGGAGATGTTGTGTGAATTTATTATTATTTCATGCATGCAATGTCGAGCACTTGGATCTTAAGCTATGACACGTAATATTGTTTTGATGGTGTAAAAGTTATGTAAGATTATGAGAATCTGTGAGCCTTAACGCATTTACATTTGCACACAGGAGTTTTTTTCAATATCGTGGCGCAAAAAACTTTGTACTCGTAAACTCGATTTTGGTTACCCCAAGCCTTTGGTGCTTCAAAAATCCAGTTTCACTTGGCGATTTTATTGCGCGAGATAGAAGCATCGATGAGCAACCAAATCGTACGTTCGAGTGAGTTTTGAGTTCGAAGCGAGGATTATTAGCCTTTTCGCGTTGACTTTTGGTTGCTGTGTTAGAGGCTTTTGAACTGGCAACTACATCGGTGTATCAAATTGAAATAGTCCAATATTCCGAAGGTTGGTTTTTGCCTCACTGCTACAAAGCTAGAAAGGTATGTAGGTACATAAGCGCTTTTGTATCTACTTGTATATCCGTCAATAGCGTCAGCGTCCGTTCATCATCATCATCAGCAACCCACGCTCGTCCACTGCTGGACATAGGTCTCCCCCAATGCACGCCACCGCTCCCGATTTTCGGCCACTCTCATCCAGCTCACTCCAGCCAGCCTTCGAATGTCGTCATCCCATCTTGTAGCAGGGCGTCCAACACTACGTTTGCCGAGTCGCGGTCTCCACTCAAGGACTTTTTGGCTCCAACGGTTGTCAGTTCTGCGGCTAATGTGACAGCGTCCGTTAATAGGGTCTTATACCTCCGTACCTCGGAAAGCACGTTAAGATGTTGGTTCTACTGTGGTTCAACGCCAGATCTCTCTTCGGTCGTGTCACACTGGTGTCCCGTCGAATTAAGAAGGTAAAAGTATAGTTCACCTAGTAATATATCCTGGTAGCTTATGTATTTAAGTATGTCATGTATAGGTAATTATAAGTATCTGTACTTCTTATTTTTATTCAGCAATCTCTTTGCACTGCCTTACCCCCATTGCCAACACGCTGTTTTCTCTCCTCTACCTAAAGGTGGTCTGGAAAAAATCGCTACAAGCGATAAGACCGCCTTATTGTACTGTCGTTTCGTTTCGCTGTTGTTTCACTCATGTATTCAATTTCTGTGCAATAAAGAATATCTCGACACCTCCTACGTATATTATCGTAACTGACTTTAATAAACTTTACAGTACAGCTGTTTAAAGATTCTCTAGCATATGATTGAGGTTCATGATGTCAAATATACTCATTTAAGAACAAAAATTGGTACATAGATACATTTTTGTGAATGGCTTAATACCTATAAAACGGTTTCTTAATTTTTTTGCTAGATTTCCTAAAAAGTCACATACGATACTTTTCCTTGGAAATTATCAATCGTATTTCATTGTATGTAATACTTACTACACTTTACGTTGACTTTTAAGCAAGATTAAAGAATGTATGTTACATTTACGATAATTTACACCGATAAAAATCAACAAATATGTATTGTAAGTTATAATTAGGTACTACTATATGCTATGAAACAAAGTAATTTACATAATTGTATCGTAAATTTCATAAAGCAGGAATAGTTAAAATTAAAATAACGTCATTAAATAAAATATTGTCATCATCATCATCATCAACCTGTCCACTGCTAGACATAGACCTCTCCAAATGCTCGCCACTTTGATCGATCTTCGTCTACTCGCATCCAGCTCCAGCTAGCCCTCTTGCGCAGATCGTCACTCCATCTGGCCTGAGGGCGTTCTACACTACGTTTAACGAAGACGCGGTCTCCACTCCAGAACCCTTTACCCCAACGGTTGTCAGTTCTGCGTCAGATATGGCCAGCCCCCCGCCACTTCAGCTTACTAATCGGGTGAGCTATGTCGATAATTTTGGTTCTCTGCCGGATCGGCTCGTTTCGGATTTGATCACGCCGAGAAATGCCGAGCATAGCTCTTTCCATAGCACACTGAGCGACTTTAAACTTGTAGACTAACCGTGCTGTTAGTGTCCACGTTTCGGCCCTGTATGTCATGACGGGTAGGACGCACTGATTATTGACTAGACGTCTTTAGGCACTGTGGAATCGATGATGAGAACGTAGTAGTAGACTCGACGTAGTTTTCCCAATGCTGCCCAAACCAGCTGGATTCTTCTTTTCACCTCATCTTCAAAGTTGTTTCGACCCGCAATGTCTGCCCGAGGTACACATCTGTATCTGCATCGTTTCTGCCAATATGACGATGTCATCTGCGAATCGCAAACACATCCTTTCCAGTTCAGCGTCTTGAACACATCCTCCATTGCATTTGTGAACAATTTCGGGGAGATGACATCCCCTTGTTTCACTTCTCGATGCAATGGTTATAGGTTTTGTACTTAGACGGACATAATGGCAGCTTCGAGACATCTCATCACTTCACCAATCTATTTGGCAACGCTGCAGGGACTCCAGACCAGACCAGATTTCAACCAAGTCAAAGGCCTTCTCATAGTCCACAAAAGATTATACTCCTCGGGCTTCTGTATAATCAGCCGCACTGTGTGAATGTGGTCTATGGTGCCATATCCGCTCCAAAATCCAGCCTGTTCCGGTGGTTGGAATTCGTCGAGTCTGCGCAAGACGGTTCGTGATCACTCTTGAGAATAGCTTATAAGCGTGACTTAGAAGCGAAATGGGTTGATAGTTCTTCAGCAGGCTTTTGTCACCCTTTTTGAAGAACATAACGACCACACTACTTCTACTCCACGCCGCCGGAGTTCTCCTTTTAAATAAGACATCATTAAAAAGCTTTTGGAGCTCCTTCAGTACGGGTTTGCCTCCTCCGTTTTTGAGCTACCCAAGAGCAATCCCGATTTGGCCAACACTGACTTCCGGCAGGTTTTCGGTGAAGTGACGTGTTAATTTATCTTGAGAGTCCTTATTTTCAGGACCAGGTTGAGATGCATGGCTAACTGCCCGCTTTGAGGCAACCATTTCTCCACTTGCTCTAGTCAGCTTCGTCAGGCGGCTTCTTCCGAGAGAAAAAAAATAAATTTAGGTATTTTGTAATAAATGCAATCCAAAATGAACTCTCCAAAAATTTAACAAAAGTGTATCATACATAGTGTAGGTGAACAGTTTATCATTTCCACAAATTCTTGTCATTTAGGTTCTCTTCAACTGTATAAAAGGCATTTGCCATCAAATAAGTTTTCACTTGAGATTTAAATTAATGTATGGGTAAATCAACAAGAGTTTGTGGTAATTTGATAAAAACTTTAATGCTCATCACGACAAATTAATTACCAATTTTACGAAGTATGAGATTTGGAACAGAAAATTGGTGTTTATTTTTGGTGTTTAGGCTATGCTTATAAGATTTCTTCGGAAATAAGTTTAGATTTTTGTATACATACATTATACAATCAAAAATATACTGTGATGCCCTAGCATAAATAGATATAAATCATTGTTTTACTTATATTACCTAGACTTAACTTATTTTATACCGTGGGTGAAATATTATTGTTTTCAAGTAATATCTCAGAATCAGACAGTAAACACATAATTTAATTTATCTCATCAATATCAGCATCAAATGGTAGTAGGGATTCTGTATAAAAAGAGAAGAAATATTTTATAACTAATGTTTTTCTAAAAGTATACTGTCGTAAAATATTTTGAGTGCCGAAGTAAACTATTGTAAGTTTAATTTAAGATAAAAAAACAAAAATATATTCCAAAGTAAAATGTCGTAAGTAAACATACGGACCTCATTTATAAAAAAAATCCATTGTAAAATATCGTAACTAATACTTACGACATTCTGTATATGACTGAAAACAAAGTACATTATAGTAAGTAATACTTACGATAGTTTACTATGGGTACAGTACGATAGTTGAATGTATAACTGATTCGCATTTATTTATCACATTATATGAGTTTAAAATATTACTTGCCCTCATCTCGCCTATAACTCTCAACGGCAATGTAAGTAATCGTTACTGCTAGATGCGATCCACTCGCCGTCCTCTCGCCCCCGCGTATAGTGTGGAATCTGCGCTATACTATATTTTACTTCGACGTAGATGAACTTACGATTATTAGCAGCCTCAATATCTTCGGTTCTAATATGTTTAAAAAATTTTTGATCAGCTAAAATAATATATTCGATTATAAAGTATGTAAAAATATAGAAATGTCATTTTCGCATATTTGTTGGTTACGATATTTTACGTAGGAGGTGTCGATCTATCTATCTATCTATGTTTGAGATTGGCCGCCGTAGCAGCATATCAGTTGGATTTTTTTACTTAATATCGTCAGAACCACCAAACCCAGTTGTTCGAGATCCCATATAAAGAATCTCTCAACTAAAATATTGTGTTGTTTATGTGTTTTCTTTAAATAGTGTATAATCTGTACTCTTTATAAAGAGATAACTTCTATAGACAACGACAAGGCTTATAGGTAAACCGAAAACACGGAACGCTTGCGCGATGTAATTTAGCACTGCGCCATCTATTGGTTCATTTCTGAATTACGGTCCCGAAGCGAAGTGAGGGCGGGCCACTAGTTAACTCTATAAAATGAAAGACTCAATTTAAAAAGATATGCCAGCTCAAAACACGGATACATTTTATTGTTTGTTTATGCCTGCCTACGTCATTATCAATCCAAAGAATTATTCTAGTATTTGATAAAATATCATTCCATCACATTTTGGGATACATTTATTCATTAGCACTTAGCCGTTATGATGAATGATATAAATTACTATGAAAGTGGATGACGTCTGAATAGAAAACACAACGCCGACCCTAGAAACCTGGGAATAGCTGGTGATTATGATTTATTATGACATGAATTAGGTTAAAACCAAAGCAAGACAAAGGACGTTTTAACGCGCCGCTCCGATGACCTTATCAACGAACACTTAGGTTCGTAGAAACAATACATGAAACATTAGAATAAGATAGAAAACATTAATAACAAAGACATCACGACATGGAACGTACAGTAGTTACGTACACAAGTTTAGCATAAAAACAAATAAAATAGGTATGTATAAAAACGTAGAAAAAAAGATAACTTGTTTTTAAACTTTGAACTAACGGAATGCGAGGTTGTTCAAATATAAGTACCTACATTGGTAGGTACTTACTTTTTGACGTTCAACGGCTTTCATTTGCTTATGTATCTATGTATACCTGTGAATTGACATTGGTCGACCATAACAATATTTTCATTCAATTGTTTTTATTTGTTTAAGTAATTTTGTTTTATTTAATTAGAATTGACGACCCGTTAAGCGCAATAGTTTGAGCGCCGGTTGAGACGCAAGGGTCGCGGGTTCGCTTCCCGCACCAACACAAATGTTTGTTGATGAAACAGATATTTGTATTGGGTCTGGGTGTTTGTGGTTCCTTCGTTGTTTCTGGTTTCCGTAGCACAATGGAAAACCTTAGTTTGGGATCAGGACAAATGTAAGTGATTTTGTCTCAATTTATTTATTATTTATAGTTTATTTAGTGTCAACTATGTCTGTTTTTAAATTCATTTAGGTTATTATGCAATATATTGTAACTATGTATTCTTTCTATTTTGCGTATTGTTGTACCTATTTTTCTTGTCTGTGGTTAGTAAATTAATGTTTACTTACCTACTTACATTCCATAGAAATCTCATGAGCTAACAAAATGACGAAAATTGAAAATTGCGTCAGGAAATGGAGCACTGTGAACTGAATTACATAAAGCTCGCCTGCATGAGCTTTTGGATCGTGCGAAGTGAGCTTAAAGTTCATTTTGCAATGAGTTATTAGACTATTATAGCGGGACAACGAACACTTTCGGAAAAATTGAGAATTTATTCAGGAAATTGAAAGAATATACTTTAGCACAACGTAGTGTTATAATCTCTTTTGAAATACTGTGAATTTTTAAACTTGGTACTACAAAGTGCGGAAGATATGACTGTCATCTTGCAAATAAATATTTTTCTATTCAATTCTATTTAAATGGTCATGGGCGACGATAATGATTACTTACCAACAGTGACAAGCTTTTTTTCCCGACAGATCACCTGATGCATGGTAAGCGATTGCTGTCACCCATGGACACTGCTAACACCAGTAGATTAGTAACAAGTGCGCAGCCAACCAATAACCCCCATTTCCCCCAATTGGGCCTTCGATACCCTCCCTCATTTTTTTTATGTGTTAAGTAGCAGACGAGCAGGCGGATCACCTGATGGTAAGCAATTGCCGCCACCCATAGACACCTGCAACAATAGTGGAGTCACAAGTGCGCTGCCAACCTTTTATCTCAAAGGGTGGGCCTCCGGCACCCTCACTCATTTGACGAAACACAGCGCAGGCGCTACTTTACGCCGGTCTTCTGTGAGTCTCCAGCCGAGCCGGCCCATTCATGCTACAGCGAGGCTCTCCCACAGTAAAGGGTGCTTGCTCGTTTGTACGTATATAAATAAATATCGTATATAAATAAATGTTTCTGAAGGACCAGTACTTTAATGGAAATTTCTCATTCATATTAAGAAAAATAAAGTGTTAACATTATTACATTTATTCAGAAGGACTACACGTTTTTCAAAGAAAATCCGTCTTAATTAATTCTATGGTTTCTTTTTCCGGTAGTGTGCGTGTCTCTTGGGAAAACTGTTGGACAAATTAGAGTTGTACCAAACCAACTTCCCTTTTTCTTTCTTCATCTTTGCACAGCGACATCTACTAAGGAGTTTTCAATCAATTTTAACCTTTTAATGTTACACAACCTTAAAGCATTAGCCCTGCAGTGATACTATAAATGGGTTGAAACTTACTTACTTACTTACATTTATGCTAAACCTCGGTCTAATCGGTCGTAACCTTTTATTCAATGAACCTAATGCCTAGCTTTCATAAATCTCTGCGCCTATTGACATACTTTAAGCCTATAAGCCTTTGTGCTTACATTGATCTCTGATGAATAAATTTGTATCCCAATTTTATTCAAAGCCTAGATACTCGAAGGTAATACTTTTACACAATATTGTATGATATGAAATACATGGGTATTATGTTGATTATCCTCAACATCAAAATGGATTTGAAACTATTTGCTCATTATGGTAATATTCTAGTTTCAATTCTATTTAGTTTAGGTTATTACAGTAACATAGTTTAGTCTAGAATTTCGACAGAATTAGCAAATGGATAATGTTACTAGATAGATACCTATAGAATCGCTTGAAAATACCAATACCAGCAGCTCTAGTATATTTTTTGTGATATGTGGCAGACGAGTAGACGGATTATCTTATGGTAAGCGACTGCCGCCGCTCATAGACACCCGCGACACCAGTGGAGTCAAAGTTCCCTGATAACTACTTAACCCCCTAACGGATTATCTTATGGTAAGCGACTGCCGCCGCTCATTAGGACAACCCGCGACAACCAGTGGAGTCTAAATTCCCTGATAACTACTTAACCCCCTTAACGGATTATCTTATGGTAAGCGACTGCCGCCGCTCATAGACACCAGCGACACCAGTGGAGTCAAAATTCCCTGATAAGTACTTAACCCCCTTAACGGATTATCTTATGGTAAGCGACTGCCGCCGCTCATAGACACCCGCGACACCAGTGGAGTCAAAATTCCCTGATAACTACTTAACCCCCTTAACGGATTATCTTATGGTAAGCGACTGCCGCCGCTCATAGACACCCGCGACACCAGTGGAGTCAAAATTCCCTGATAACTACTTAACCCCCTTTCCCCCGATTGGGCTTCCGACACCCTCGCACACGAAATACTGCGCTGGCGCTGCTTCGCGCCGGTCTTTTGTGAGGTGGTATCACTCCGACGGAGCCGACCATGAATTGGCCGAAGCATGCCTCTCCCACAGACAACATCTGTATTGTAACACTCTGCATAGTTTTATTTTATTGAAAATACCAAGTGTTAATTAATTCACAGACATTTAATATTTAACGGGCGCGCGTGAAGGGTGTGACGTCACGTTACAACCTGCGCGCGTGTACTGTCACATTGATGACGTCACAGTCACAGTATATTGCCTTTATTATTATATTCATGGTCTTCCTTTTATTTCTGATATTATGTTATTTAGCAAATAATAATCCTTATGATTAAGCCTTCCGATTGGTGTGACAAAGTGTAATTCTTTTTCTCGTGTAGCGGGTTCGATTCCCGTTTCAATCGTGTAATTATTTAAAAATCTATGAATGCAGTTTAGATCGTATTTGAAATTATAATAATGTCTTCTTTAAGTAAAATGTTCCATCTACGATATTAAGGGTACTTTTCCTCCATCCAGGGCCGTGGGATGCCCTGTATATAGGTGGGCTGTTATTTTCTTTTTTGGGCAAAAAAATATTCAGCAGTTATTGATGAAGGAGTAAATATACTCGTCTCTTGAAGATCTGAAATTCATAACGGTCAGCGAATACCACTGCAGCTTCACAGTATGTTATTTTCTTTGATTATATAATATCTACATTCTGTCTACATTCTAAGTATAATCAAAGGTTATTTTATCAGGACCAATAGCTTGTTTTTCAATCTAATAATGGAGGCGACTACAACCTAATGCTGTAAGTGAGTTTATCTTTACAACCGTAAACACATCGGCAGAACGAGCTATAAATTCTCGAGCGCTCCGTGTCGATATGGCGCGATCGTGTTTTCTTATTTGCAGTCTTGCCTCCACCTGCTCACGTCCGGTGCTGTTTCTTGCTTTGTTCACTTGTTTTTGTGGGTTGGGCTAAAGTTAAGACGAGAGCGGGTTTTTGTCATCTTATGACGAATTTTAAAATAAGAAAGTAGCCGTAAGAACGCAATGTACGAAATTTAACACATTTTTTTCTGTCAGGAGCTAACAACTTCAAAAATATTGAGTTAAGTATTTATGATTTATTAGTAAAATTGTGATACTAAAATCTAGTTAAATACAACTAAGTTTATGTTATTTGACATCTCTGTATGCAGCAGTAAACGATTTTTTTTTATTACGTTCGAAGTGATTTATTGGACAAAGTAATAGGGAAGCACAAAAGAAAAAACAGTAACTATAATCTAAAGCTAAATTAAACTACCTACCAAAAAAAAAGAAAAGGGTTAAAACAGAGTAGGCCCCTTTTTAGGGTTCCGTAGCCAAAATGGCAAAAACGGAACCCTTATAGTTTCGTCATGTCCGTCTGTCCGTCTGTCCGTCTGTCCGTCTGTCCGTCTGTCACAGCCGATTTACTCGGAAACTATAAGTACTACAGTGATTAAATTTGATGGGAATATGTGTTGTATGAACCGCTACAAAAATATGACACTAAATAGTAAAAAAAAGAATTGGGGGTGGGGCCCCCCATACATGTAACTGAGGGATGAAATTTTTTTTTTCGATGTACATACCCGTGTTGGGTATCAATGGAAAGGTCTTTTAAAATGATATAAAGTTTTCTAAAAAACATTTTTCTTAAAGTGAACGGTTTTTGAGATATCAGCTCTCAAAGTCGTAAAAAGTATGTCCCCCCCCCTCTATTTTTATAACTACGGGGTATAAAATTCTAAAAAAAATAGAGGTGATGCATGCTAATTAACTCTTTCAACGATTTTTGGTTTGATCAAAGTATCTCTTATAGTTTTTGAGATAGGTTGATTTAACTGTAATTTTGGTTAAGTTTATTATATTTGCTGCTACGGAACCCTTTGTGCGCGAGCCCGACTCGCACTTGGCCGGTTTTTTATTAAATAACATCATTTAATCGTTTGTATAAAATATTAAACGTGATTAATGAACTTTTTTTTCATGTGATATGTAGCAGACGAGCAGGCGGATCACCTGATGGTAAGCAATTGCCGCCGCCCATGAACACATGCAACAAGTGCGCTGCTACCTTTTATCCCCTTGCCCCGATGGGCTTCCGGAACCCTCACTCACTCGGCGAAACACAGCACAGGAGCTGCTTCACGCCGGTTTCACTTCAACTTAATTTTGTACACAATTTTCTTAGGAGGTTTATACAACAACGCGTTTTGTCGAGCTCTCCTCTATATATATATATAGTGGCCGCCCGCAACTTCGTTTGCGTGAACTTTATGACTCTTGACTTAAAGGTGATTATTTAAATAGTAGATTGGGATCACGTAGTCCCATCACCTAACTTGGAACCCCCTTTAAGTTCGAAATATCCTTCCTCATCGGATCTCACCCAAAAATGCTCATCACATTTGACAATTTTGCATTCTATTTCATTCCATATTTGTTATGGTGTAGCTGGGCTCTTAGAGTTCTTCACCAGGTGTTCCATGATCTTTGATTTTTTCATGGCATCATAAAATGCTCATCAATCTGAATAACTTTTGTTAAGGTGCCATTGACCTACCTCTTATAGTTTAGCTGGGCTGTTGTGGTTCTACATCAAGGTGCCTGGTCTTCAAAATAAAATATATCCTATAAGTTGCCCTGATGTTACAGCTATACAATAAAAAAAGTTTCATTCGAATCGGTTCAGTAGTTTCCGAGATTAGCGCGAACAAACAGACAAACAGACAAACAGACAAACAGACAGACAAAAATTTTAAAAATCATTGATTCATGTTCTGTTACTGTTTTTTAGTCGTCCTAAGTTATTTTGAGATAAATATCTTCAATGTACAGACACAGCTTTTTTACATTTTTATTATATGTATAGATAGCGACCGGGGGCTAATACCGACTATACCTTAGAGATGCTTTTTCATCGCCAGAGTAGGGACGAGCCATGATTATGGGTATTAAGAACCTTACTTCACGTCCCTCTCCAGTCTGAAGACCGCTTACACTGCAGTCAGGCTTGGGGGAGGCAACAGGTACAGCCGGGTGTTTTGAGTTTCTACAAAGCTGAGGCAGAAGCCTGTGCAATGTCGGTAACAGCGTCATATTCTCCATACAGATTGGACCTGTAACACCCGCATCCAAAAAAATCCCGCGACTTGCCAGCATCCATACGCATCAACTGGCCTCTTTCTCTGAGGGAAGGGAAAATCCAATAACGCATTATAGGTACTCAACTATTTTTACTACAAACAACGTCAGTAATCCAGTTAATAAAACTTAGTAGAATACCCCATTTGGGCCGCCTTCGCCTCAAAATATATCGTCTTCACTAAACCTTTATCCCCGTAATTACAACGGATTACTTGAAAATTAACGCGTATTATGTGTGACCAAAGCGAATTTAAACACAATGCTAATGCTTAGATAGTGTGGCAGTCTTATCCCATTATTAATAGTCTATGCAAAACAGTACGTAACTTGAACAAAACAACTTGTAAGACAATCTATTTAGAAGACATAATAAGCACCCAACTGACAAGCATTGTGATAAACAATAGGCCAGACGTTTGATAGAATTATATTGTCTACATCTCAATGCAGACGACTATTATTGTATAGTATAGCAACATGCTCGTTATTTATGAGTACAATTAATGTTATCTGTTTGGTAAATTAGGGTTTATTACAATTTGAGACTAGTCTGTGATACGATCCATTCGGCCGAAGGATCAAATGAGTTGACGGAATCAAGAAAATATTTTTCATCGAGACCACTATCAACATACAAATTAATATAGAGCGATGGTATAAAACGATCAGTAGATAAAAACACGCCTTCCATACGCGGATTTGCCACGCGGTGAGCCACGTATCAGCATGAATGGGCCGACCTGGGTAAAACAGTAGAGCACCAAATAAATAATTATTATTTGTAACAAAAGAGAAATATCGAAATTTAATTAAATTCATGCCCGGATTAATTGTCTCTTTGATTTGATTGTTGATTGATTAATTAATATCACTAATAATAAACAACATTATTCTGTCCATCGATTACAAAATGTACCGTGTATGTATGTAGTGTGTGTGTAGTATTTTATTTTCAACTCTAATCCAAAGTAATTGGTTTCAAATTCCGAAAATGACATGGAGCGTTCTTTTGCGATTGGAGCCTTCATATGCGGCGACACCTTTGACGCGTTTACGCTATATTGCTGTACTAGACATTTGTATCTAAAACCCTAGGATTTCTATCATCGAAGATTCTGTCAATTAATCCGCTATATTCTTTTTCCTCACACCTACAAGCCCGAACAGCTGTAACATTTTCCTCAGTGAATGATTTGCTACAATTGTTTTGTCCATTTTGTTACATCTGCAATCTAACAAGGCATTTTCCACTGTGTTGTGTTTTGAATTATGCCCTCGACAGCTGTAACGTCTTCCTCAATGTATGATTATGTCTATTTTGTATAGCGTCTGTAATATAACAAGGCAGCTCCTACTGTGTTGTTGTTTAAGTTTTGTTGTTTTTGTTCAGAGAATTACGGACGGGTATAAATATGAACTGATCATGAGGGTTCATGTGACAAAGAGATCTAGGATTAAAACAAAACTAAGTAAATAATGACGTGTCTTTCTTACAAACCTTCCGCATAGCCTGTCTTAGTTGCAATAAAAATTGTCTGAATGACTACAAAATGAAGAATTTTTTTTTCGCACAGAATACGATTACTTGTACTTTAGTCTTATTTCTGAGTTATTTCTGCTTTTTTTTGACTAAATAAATGCACATTATTTATTATTATTTCTAACGAAAACAAAACAGTATTGATTGCATTATGGATAGTATATCGGATTGTTTTATTTAACTCCATGCATGGTTCTCATCCACTTAGCATCATACAATTCAAGGTTCGGTGGTCCCACAAACAAATTACTTCGGATTCACATAGTGGATCGTTGGGGCATAGTTTCAACAAAATATTCGAGCCCCAGGCTACATCTGAACGTTTACCCTGTAAATCAAATGACATTGAACCATTAAAACCAAAATATCTTTTAGGAGAACTCCAATCGAAAACGCTATTACCAAATTCCTGAACAATCTAAAACGAGATCTAATCTCACGAACGTAAGATCGAATTTGCGATAGACACTGCTTCTGTTAATATCACAAGATAATGTTAATCAGAGTAAAATATGTGAGGTCCTGACTAAATTCTAGGGGCAAATGGCATTCCTGGACTTTGAATTCGGTTCGTTGTAATGAAAAAAGTTTTATGAATTTTATGTTACCCACAGGTGTAAGCATTCACATTCTCTAAAATATTACAAGCTTACACAAGCATAGTCCAATCTATTGGAACAGTAAACTTTAAACTGGCTGGTCCTAGAATAGACCCTTGTGTAACTCCTAATCCTTTGTACATAAACGACGTGAGCGTTGAATGGAAAGCTTAAACTATTTCTATTAATGAATTCCTACATTTGTATCAGAGTTTTGGGACAAAGGGGCTCTCTACATAAGATACAGAGCCTATTTTAGTCCTTGTATCTTATATGGTAAACTTAGTTTATAGGGTTCTGCAGATTATTGCAATGAGTGAATGGTGCAGGTCACGAGCTCGTCGTCAAAGTGACGGCTTTTGATCTACCAACCGTATGAGTTGAGCTCTTGACAATGATTCTCGATATGTGATTTGGCGCGTGAAATTGTACGAGTGGCTACAGATATATAAAGCTGTGTTAGTCATACGTTACAGCTGGATAGTCGTAAACAAAAATATTTACGTTCCGGAACTAATAAAAATTCGACCTGTGAATCAAGCTTGCCCACCACCACTTTGATAGTAAGAAGATGGTGTTAGGTAAAAAAAGGGAGCGAATGACAATACAAGTGTGTTTATGAACATTTATCAGTTTAACCACGTCTTCATCCAACCATTCTCAATAAATTTGTTTTATACCTTTTGGATATTCTCATAAAAAAATCAACTTTATATATAAAGTGGGTCACATGACATCCCCATTTTGAATGAATAAGGAAGGCAAAAACTTTCGACGAATTCTCAAAAGTCGAGGGATACAAATATTCATAGATAATTTGTACAGTTGTTTATTGAGAAACATTATTAAACTTAACCACTACGTGAAGTATGCGCATCGAGGCACTTGAATATTCCCACATCGGTGGGTTTCTTAACGCATGCCTAGTCCAATGCGTGCAAATACTGTCTCTATGGCGTTCCACTCAATTCAACTCCTATGATAGTCAAGCGTAAAGCCACGTTACAATGCATAATTATTTGAGAGAATAGGTAATTAATGTACGGAATAGTAATATAGCACAGTGTATCTGTGAACATTTACATAATTTTAACCATGTCTTTTACCAACAATTCTGAACAACATTAAATTTGTTCTATGGCTTTTGATAATTCGCATGACGTAACTTGTACATTTTGTATGGGGAGTCGAAAAATTTTTTACATATTTCCATAAGTTATAGAAATAATCTTATTCAGTATAGTTGGTAGAATACATAGTTAAAGGGATGTAAATGTTTACAGATACACCCTGTATGTAGCTGTCACATAATAAGGGGGACTAACGTTTTGGAAGAATCTACCGGCTTCGATCAATTCGTTTTCCCATCGATCGTTGCTATTGATCGATCGATCAATTGGGCTGGCAACAACTTATTACAAACTCAATTTGCAATATTCTAAACCTCTCTGCACATAAGATTCTTTAAGATCTTCATACCATATTTTCCTTTAAAAATGTAGCAAATATTAAGGTTTTAAAAGCATCTGTTATTGACAGACACTCTTTTTGCTCTTATTGGAAAGAACTTTAAAGCAAACTCGCTCCGGGTGGAAAATTTAAGAAACTTCGAGGATTTTTTAAAGTTTTAATCAAAAGAAAAGTGCATTGTTTAAGAGCATGCTTCCGCAATAATTAGTTTTAATCTTTATACTTTTTTATTTTGTTTTGGCTTCCCTAGAATCATATTTTTATAATTTTTTATTATAAATTTAAAAAGTAAAATAAGAAGAAATAAAATGCTTCGAAGGAAAAATAAATCCATCCGTCCATCCGTCCGGGACCGCAGGCATTTTAACAAAATTTAAATTTTGACACAATAGTAAAATAACATTCATAGAAGGTGAGCTAGCAAATTTTAGGATGCAGACATTTATTGAATAGAATAACCACCTTAGTATTATTTATTTGGTTCGATTCTCTTGCAATACAACCACCAATTTAAAAGGAAAAGCACTGTCATAACTGACTTACAGTTTAGATATTTTGAATATCGAATATGCCGGAGGTCGAAAACAAAATTTAAGTAAGACAATGATCAAATTTAAGTAAGACAATAATGGTTATTACCATCCTGACTGCGGCAGTTAGTGCGTTCATTCCAATGTATCTAGTATTTAGTTTCAATTATTGAAGGAATAACATAATATCTCATTTACACAAAACTTTCTTTACAAAAGTTTTAGTGCAAAATATAGTGTCTTTTTTGTTTTTTTTTTATTATTTTCAGTACAAACAAGTTTATTGTAGGTTTGATAGTTGTTAACATATTCCGTTTTTTGTTGCTAGTGTAAAATTTTCGTCTTCCTATTACCACATTCTTCGTCGGGGCGGCGATATTTTGTTTTACACTTTTTGAACTGCACTAAGTTATTATGTAGTTCTAAATGTTCCCCTATTTACAGAGGTAACGTAAATTGTTAATAACGACCGCAGTAATTGCCATAACATTTACAATGGCAAGATAATTTCCCCCCACGGATATTCGAGTACTGCAATCAGTTTTGGAAACTGATACAAATTCACTCGATAACTTACCCACAAGTGTATTGTAAATCAATTACCGTATGAGATACACTCTAGTCTATTTGATCATTCTATGGTAAATTTACTGCTTAATGTTCTGTATCTATTGATTTTAATCTCGTGAGTTACTACTCGAATTTCTCTTTGATATCAAGCATTTGTAGGTAACATGCATAATATATAGCTTATGAGCGATGGTCTTTTAGTAGATAAGACCGCGTCTTCTATGCGGGTTCGTGGTTTGAATCTAAGCATGCACCTGGGTCATTCTCATTGAGATATCTTTACCGTGGCAGTCTCTAAATACATAATTTTCGAAATAGACATAAGAATCTACAAATGTTACTTTTGAATAGAAATGGCTAACATTCTGTATACGAGTACCTTAAAATTTGGATGTCAATAATTATTTTCGTTCAACGTTTAAACGTTTTGAGAGAAATAAAATCTTTTTTTATGTGATAAGTGGCAGACGAGCAGACGGATCATATGAAGGAGAGTGTTTTGCCGCCGCCCATAGACACTAGTAACACCAGAGGAGTCATAATCTTTTGACCCCCTCTCCACCCGATCAGGCCTCCGGTATCCTCACTCACTCGGCGAAACACAGCGCCGATGTTCTGTGAGGCCTTGAGTCGAGCCAGCCCATTACCCAAAGCTTGGATCTACCACGGTAAAAATATATTTAAGGCTCCAAGAGCAAGAGGGACGCAACTGGACTAAACACTAAGATGACGCTATTAAGTAACGTTATGAAGGTACTGAATATCAATTAAAATATTCCTGAGACTGTGAAAAATGCAATTTAAAACTTTCAGTCCAAACTAGATTTAGAGGTACAACCGCTGCAAAACAGCTTTCAGCCAGTAGAAGCACTAAATCATTTTCTTCAAGAAACATCTTGCACCAATAATGCTGAAAACTCACTTTAAAAAGCCATCGTGGAAAGAGCAAAGTCATCCGACATTGAGTAAAACTTAACGGCTTTTAGGGTCCCGTAGGCACGGAGTCAGGTTACTACACAAATTGCAACAAATATTTTTTGCAGAAAAACAGAAGTATCACTGGATAGTAAGATTTGTCGTCCATTATTAACAACTGCAGCTAGTAAAAGTAGATTCATAAGCCCTTCGAAGGTATATATGATATCTTTTTGACGGTTCGCGGTACGTTTCGTTCGCAGGTTTCAAATAAGACCGGGGTCTTTGATGTGCTTGGCTAATGATGGTCACTATAAGCCATTAGTATTCAATAATGAGATCGTATCGTTTTATGTGATAGGTGGCAGAAGCGCTGACGGATAACTGATGGTAAGCGATTGCGACCGCCCATAGACACCTCTGACACCAGTAGTCCGAAGTGCGCTGTTAACTTTTAACTCCCTTTTTCCCGCAATTGGGCCTCCGGTACCCTCACACACTCCTACAGGTACAATTTTATTTATTTATTTAATCACACACCTGTGACCTGTATCCTTAAACCTAATGGACAATGGTCCAAGTAAGAGTCTAAGTGACTTTATTTTTTTTTCTCACGCACTCTGCAAAACACAGGGCTGGCGCTTCTTCACTTCGTTCTTCTATGAGGCACGGCCTCATGGCCTCATACATCACTTACATCACTGGAGTTGCTAGCTTCCGTAGGCTGCGGTAGCTGCTTACCATCAGTTGAGCTGCACACATTTTTGCCATCGAAGATGTATAAAAAAATAAACATGAAAGGAAAAAAAAAAATAGAAGTGTAGCTTTAATTCTTAAACAAGTTTTTGCGAAACCCTCGCAGAAATTCTACTAGCACTTGGCTGAATCTTTTTTCACTTGACGATCTTGCTCGAATCAGACTTAAGTTGGTCTTAACTTTATGATAAATGTGCCGTGTACCATAGGGATTCCTTTCCCGGGTTTAGTTGTAGATTCACTACTTTGAACATTTTTGTGTTGACATTTTTATGGATTTACTTTTTTACTAAGCGGTTCACTTTGTTTAGTAAAAACATTATCTACTTAGTGGCTATAACTTTACCATTTGTTGTTTTTGAATTATAATATCTTATCAAATGCAACCGTGGGATAGTCACACTTCGGCATGAATTGGCTGGCTCAACCAGGGTGATACCACGGCTTCACAAAAGACCGGCGTAAAGTAGCGCCTGCTATGTTTCTTTGAGTGAGTAAGGCTACTGGATACCCAATTCTGGTGAAAGGGGGCTAAAGGTTGACAGGGTAATTGTGACTCTACTGGTGATCCAGGTGTTATGGGTGGTGGCAATCAGTGATATGTGTAATCTGCCACATATCACATAAAAAAGAAGGGAAAGAAAGAAAGAAAATATGTTTATTAATTTGGGCACCACAACACATCATCTGATAAAGACAAATGACACAAACACAAGCATAGACCTCATCTTCACGTAACATCAGGTGTGATCGAGGTCAAATGCTTGTCTGTCGTAGAATAATAAAAAAATAGGTAAGTGGTACATACAAAAGACAACTAATGTTCACATTAAATTAAAATGTACAAAAAAACATAGTTTTATCAGCTTTAAGTAAAGTTATTAAGATTCGAAATCATTTCCCGATTTCCAAGCCGAATATGGATTTACCGGAATCCGCTCACTCAAGATACCGGAATTCCTTTCTTTGGGAGAATCACTCAAGATATTGTTTATTTACTCCTCACGCCCTGAAATATGCCACCTCACCATTAGCTGGTCTAATGTGTTTATGTTTATTTAAAGGTACGTACTAAGTATTCTGAATGTTATGTAAATGAGGAAACGAATTGGTGTTTCGATTAGATCAGAATGGTCTTGGAATGTTCAGTATTTGGAGGGCGATATTGCTTTTCCTTTCCGTTTGATAAGAAAAGTTACTTAAATGTATGATTGCAAGTTTTAAAGATCGTAATTTACAGTTAACTTGTGTTTATTAAGTGTCTGGGTGTAAAATAATGTATTTACCTAAGTATTATAATTTGTGTTTTCTCTGACTTGTGAATCACTTGTGTTATAGATATCAGAAATATCTATAACACAAGTGATTTTAAGCTTCTTAGTTCGGAGTCAGGTCAATGATGTGATGTTTTGAAAATTGAAATATTTACTTCTTAGAACGTATTCCTTTTTGAAACGCATCAGAGACCTGTCTGATCTTGAAGATGTTCATGGACAACGGTGATTGCTATCGTCAGGCGACGTCAATGGTGGGAGAGCTACGTTTCAGCATAAATGGGCCGTCTCAAGGAAAGGGAGCCGGCAAAAGAAAACATAATGTAGGTACAGATTTTTTTAACTATATTTATTGTCTTATTTCGACAGTGGAATAAACAGCTAAAAATTTTAGTTACATACATTGTAATTTTTCTAATGATCCCAATTTAGTCTTTCATACTTGCGTAGGTGATAAATAATCTATGATAGATGAAACTTGCCCATTCTCAATTCCAACGGTCTTTGTATTCGAAATATTTGCGGCCACAAATCATACACAGTCTTTTTTAAAACCACAATACCGTTCTGAAAATAAGAAGAAAGATGTACAGCACTAAAAGCATGCCCAAGTTTTAAGCAGAAGCGACTTGTCATTAATATAATCATTTGATAGTCGAGCATATTAAGGCACTTCGGATTGCGGAACGCAATGCTCTGCGCAGGACAATGTTGTATATGTGAACATTTACATCCCTTTAACCACCTCTCTTACCAAGCATTCTAACAACATTATCTATGACTTTTGGAAATTTCAGTTTCAACTGTTCATACAAAGTAATTTGTTTGTTTTATTATGGTTAAATAATACAATTTAAGATCTTTATTAATAGCAATATAATAATGTCTGAAGAAAGTTTAAAAATTTACTATCGTATACTTTTCGTAAAAAAATTTGCTCACAAATATTGTTTGAAGCAAATAATATTATTTACTACTGTTTAAAAAAACTGCCGAAAAATCTACAACAATAATATTCGAACAGAAATGATATCGGTAAAGGAATATAGTAAATAATATTAAACAATGATCAATCTCTTTCAGTATGCACACGTACCGAAATTACACAGTTTCTCTTTTTTATGTTACGTTGTTATACAATTCGGAATGGCCATAATTTACAAAATGACAACGCACGTGACCCATTAGCAGTCAATTATTCCTCTTTTTCTCTCATAACTTACACCACACAATAAAAAGGACGCGTTTGAAATACGCCCGTGAATCACAGTAGGAAGCGGGGAATGCGTTAATAAGTCCCTGAAGCATTCCTGGATTCTGTGATTGTATGCGAGCATAAAGTTTGACGAAGCCTCGCCTTACTCATGCATATTCAGGAGCTTTAGATTAAACGAATCTTGCTGTTAAAATTTTGATTGAAGGGAATAGTAACAAGTATATTCAACGTGTGTTTGGAAATTTCGATGTTGACTCAATTAACAGTAAGGATGTAGCTTCATTATTATACATTGTGTCTTTTGAAATGCCCGTGAAATTTCTTAAGGGGAGTAAACAAAAGGAAACTAAAAAAAATTCAAGACGCTATGTTATTTGGAATTTTTTATGGCTTAGTACACACTAGCACTAACCACAGATAGTAAACCATAAGTATTATGTGTACAAGGTTTAGTTCACAATAATTGTAATAATCTATAGTTAGTGCAATTATTGTGTACACCAAGCGAAAGGTTTTATTCTCAAAAAAAACATGTCCGTCCTATACAACACACGATTATAAGGATACAAAATTAAAATAATCAAATGAAATCATCAATACATACAAAATACGAACTAAGCAGCTTGAGCTTTGTGCTATAGATGCCCGACAACAGAGAAATCACGACTTTAATTGATCCTTACATGCATATTATATAACACCCAGACACTGAACAAACACTAGTGTTCATCATACGAATGTCTGTACCCCTGTACAGATCCCCCCGGGGATTGATACCATGACCTTTGGGATTTGAGGTAGGGTCACTACCAAATGCAAATGCAAAATAAAATAGAGATTTAATTACAACTCTAAATGATATAGGTACATAGAGGTTAGTAGTTTGTAGTGCCGTTTCACGCATGCATACAGTAAGAGCCGTTGAATCATTGTCGAGCATCCGTACGCTCGTCCAATCAAAAGCCGTTGCTTTGACGACGAACTCGTGACCTACACATTTGGCAACTGTTACTATCGCAGCTATCTGTACAACAATGAGAATTTTAATTTATTCTCCATAAGCCTTTTTGTATGAATCAGATAATTTGTATAAAGACGCATAAATGGAAGTTAAAAGAATTTTGGTATTGTGTTTGATACTAGGTTTGATTTTGTTAATAGCTTTGGGGGTGCCTCAAGGATTTATTCTAGGGCCTGATTTATTGACTTAGGTACTCCTTTATTTGCTATAATAATTACGGATATTATGTATCTTAAGTTGCAATAAACTATTTAACATTTATTTGACTATTTCATATGTATGTATACCAAATGGAGCGTTTTAGTCGTCTGTTGGTAGAATTAGTTAATCTAAATAAAATTTTTACAAAAAAAATACTGCTGTTATTTTTAGTCAAAAAACACAAATAGTTTTATGTTTGTTTGTTATAGTATAATGTATGGCAGCTTTCTGTGTTAATAAAAATAAAATTTGAATACCTAAATAATATTATATTTCATTATTTTCATAAAGCAAAATGTATCATCAATTCATTAAGTGTAAAAGCCAGAGCTCAGGTGGGATTTGAACCCACATCTTTTTCATTTTGGGTAGGTAGTCTAGTCTAGTAATTATAACTTAAAATAAATTAAAAAAATATGCAATGAGAAGTAACCAAGTACCTATAGTCATTGCAATACCGAAAACATTATATCTTTTAAGGCTGAAAAAATTGTTAATACTTTCCTTTCCTTTATGTTTCATTGCTGGATGTTTTTTTAAATATATCTCTTAATCGTTACAATTAAAATGTATCAATAAAAACTCATTTTTGACTTAGACACATTCAAAACCATTTTGGTGTTACAACCATTTGTCTTATTGCTTCGTAAATGAACATTATCTTATAGTGCGGATCGAGTAATTTCGAGGAACTATGCCTATACAATCCACGATGCGATAGCGAAGTATTTCCATTTGTGATGCTTTGAACCCTTAGCAATATCGGAACTATATGTGGAATAAGTAAGAAGGTATGTAGGGGTTTAACTTTATGTATATGTCTTTAGGCTTCACCACAGATTATACGAGTATTATGATGAATGAGTTGCTATCATAAAAATTTGTGATTTTTATGATTATTAAATAAGGATTTGCTTTGATTGTGACAACTACGAGTTTTTCTTAAAGTACTTAAATGATATAATAGACATATTTTGTGCTGGCTCAGGGTGTTTGTTTCATTCGTTTATATTTCCACAGCACAAGGGAAAGCCTTAGTTTAGAACTAGATCATTGTATTGTGATATTGTCTCATTTTTTTCTGAAAACCTAAAGGAAAGGGCCTGAATAGCCGATCTAATAGGTATATTATATATTTCTGATACAACCTTTTTACAATTCTCACTATACCGTCTCCCGAGTTTTTCTTAATTGATTCGCTGTATCCGAGTTAGATGAAAAACCTTTATTTAATGTTTGCAGAGACTTCTTAGAAATTTTGTATTTAGTTCCAATTTCATAAAACGTTTGTGCAAAATTCTTCTTAAGTGGAAAAAATACTATCTCTTTTAAGATTGTATAAAGTAAATATGTACAAGACTTGGCCACTTACAAAAAAAGTGTAAATATTGTTTTCGAAATGCCGTGTTTAAAATGTTGTTAACCTAGATATAAGCACCGGCAACGGTAGCTATATAATTTACATAGTATATTATCGTCTTGGCATAAGAGTCGAGGTGTTTACATTTATTAAAGGCGACTGTACTATGGTATTACAACATTGCTTCGACGTTAAAATAACATTAGACATAATTTCGTTAAAGCTATTAAACTGACCGTGGAGGAAAGCATTTTTTAAGTCGCTTAGTAGATTGAGGCTGCTGATTTCTGCCTATAAAGATAATACGATCATTTAAATAATTTAATATTCCTAATTGCAGGAAATCACCCGTCGGTTCGTTAGCTTGACGCTGGCTGCGCGGCTGACAGGGTATTTGAATAATTAGATATAGCGCAACTTTAGCTCTGCGCTGGAAAATACTCTTATATCTGAGCAGAATTTGCTGTGACAATTTTTATGAAAATAAATGGCGGGAGGAAAATTATTTAGGTATTGCGAGTCTTCTTCTTGAGTAAGTTATGTATATGACATGAATATGGACATTGACTAGAAAAATGCTATCAATAAGGGTGTTACTAGACACATCGATCGATTACGTCAAACAATTTAGGAGAGCCACGCTTCGGCATGAATGGACCGGCTCGACCGGAGTGACACAGCCTCACAGAAAAACGGCGTGAAGCAGCGCCTGCGCTGTATTTCATCTTCATATTTTACAGGTTTACCTAAGGTTATAATAGTTTCATCTTGTATTTCGTCGAGTAAGTGAGGGTACCGGAGGCCCAATTAGGGGAAAAGGGGTTATAGGTTGGCAGCGCACTTGTGACTCTACTTGTGTTGCAATCGCGTACCATCAGGTGATCTGTCCCCTCGTCTGCTACCTATCACAAAAATCGCTTACGTCTCACCACACTACACCATGAGTTTGAAATACTATCCTCGCTATCGAAAACTATCGCTTTGTCTCTTTCATTGTGATGCATTTGAAAGAGACAGAGCAATAGTTTACGTTATGTCAGTTTTAGATGTCAACTCATGGTAGCGCTACAGATAAACTATTCACTTTTCTAGTTCCCTTTTGCAACATTTCCTCGTCCCGTTCCGAAACGTCAAATTCGCGTCTACCACAGTTACGGCACTCGTCGAGACTCGTCAAAAGGGAACACAAATCCCGCAGCTTACTCTAGCGCACCCTAATCCTGCGATGTTAGCCTTTATCCTTTCCCAAGTGATTTCAGATTAATTTCGAGCGCACCCCATCCTTACTTTTCTGGCACAGTGTAAGTTTTATCAATAGCTCGACATAGTGAACTTGAACGCTGAACTACCTATGTATGATGTAGATCAGCGCTACGTGCGATTTTCAAATGAAAGCTCATTGGTTTTTTTTATGTCATAGGTGGCAGACGAGCAGACGGATGACCTGAAATTAATGAAATGGATTCAAATCAAAACACGCACGTCTTTGCCTATCTCCCGTTTTTATGTAGAAAACTGTCCCCTCACGTTTAACACTTACGTTTGACAGCCTTGAAAATATGTATAAATGGTAAAAGGCACTTTGACAACCTAGAAACTCCTGTGGTAATGTGTCGTTGCTACGTCGTGATGGGGATGATCCACACAAACATAGTAATAAGACGAATGTTCGGTGTGGTATCAATATATTTATTAATAACTCTACGGCTTATATACTAACTAGTACGTGTTCAGGAGTGAGATGCCTTCGTTATCTATGTAGTAAGGTATCACGTATGTGGACGTGACTTACCTTACCGCACTCCGTTTATGTACCTAGTCACTAGAATGAAATTTGACTGTCTTGCTACTGGCATTTTTTTTCTGTGCTCCCGGTATATTTGCACATACAGACACTTGACCACCACCAAATTTATAGGGTCACAATTCTCGTGCACTCGACATTTAAGTCGAACTAGATAATTGTATGGACGAATGTAGTGCTCAACAATGTCCCCACTGAAGCGGCACTTATCGGTTTGTTTTGAATTGCTACAAAAATACATGAGATGCTTTCGCTCTATTTTTTTTTTACTTTTTGAAAAAAAAAAAAACGTTTTGAAAGAAAATAATATACATACAGGTGATGTTACGGAAAAAGTATTGCAACAAACCGTTTTATTAATGAAACGATGAAGTGATCTCATTTGTTGGAAAAGTATGTACGCTTGACAACCTTGAGATCCAGTTAACAAGGTTACTGGAGTGGCTATCGCCAAAACGTAGGTACTATGTCCACTTTTTCACTGAGTTTCCCAGTATCTATCTAGTATATTTTACAAATTGCATGATAAATTCGGCATTCTTTCGCCGGATTCAATTTGGAGTTACAATTTGATTCCACCCCAGGTAAAGTAGTATGAGGCTAAAATTCATTTACCGCGCCAAGATATCTTGGAGACAGTGAATATTTTGGAAATGTCAGTAAGTTAGGGTTACTGTTCGAAGTTTTAATTTAATTATGGCTATGTTCCTTTTGTTAAAATAAGTTAGGACTCTTAATCTTCAAAAATTAAATTTAGCAGAAACACTTCAAGGTGTATAACACTTTGATCATTACATAATCTGTAGAGTTTGAAAAAGTGATGGGTGAAATTCATCGAATAATTTTTCAACTCCCCATACAACATGTCCAATTCATGTGACCGACTTTGTATGAAAAGTTGAACATTTTTAACCAAATTTCCAAAATCGTCGAATTTAACGTTCCTAAGAATGTAAATGTTCACAGATACACCCTGTATTTTGGATTCCAAAAATGCCGTTACTACATTTTATCATTAAGGGAAAGGGAGTTATAGGTTAGCAGCGCACTTGTGACTCTACTGGTGTTGCAGATGCCTATGTGCGGCGGTAATCGCTTACCATTAGGTGTTTTGTCTACTCATCTGCCACTCCATCAGATAAAAAAGTGAAAGTAGGTATACATAAAAAACAGCTTCTGTACCTTATTTCCCTCTTTTCATAATATCTGTAAACTTATTCAATTATCTTCCATCCTTCATCGCAATAAAGGACTATTATTCATTGCACTGCTACCCAAATTGAATTATTACAAATGTGAATCCATAACCACGAAACCAGTGACGTCACGTAGGTTATAAATTTGTGGGAATAGAACATAAATTTCAATTCCCTATAAATGAGACTACGAAATCTTATATAATATTATTCATGTGTTATTTAAATGGAGATCTAAGGTACTTCAATGTAATTTAGATCACAAAAAGAGGAATGGTTTTATATGACGTCATTACATTATATACAGATTCCCCCCAGTCAGGTCCCCCGGGATCTTAAATTACTAATTCTCGTTCGATGTAAGATGCAAATAATTTTGTAGAGCACTGCCGAGTAGTGTTAGCGATAGATAGTCGATTAATCGATGGTTTCGATGTCATATCAAAAGTATCGTTAGTAATCATTCGTTAAAAAAAAATACAAATCCGTTGAACTTCTTTTAGAAGGTTATTCGTGATCCGTGAATCCGCGATGTAAGATGCAAATAATTTTGTAGAGCACTGCCGAGTAGTGTTAGCGATAGATAGTCGATTAATCGATGGTTTCGATGTCATATCAAAAGTATCGTTAGTAATCATTCGTTAAAAAAAAATACAAATCCGTTGAACTTCTTTTAGAAGGTTATTCGTGATCCGTGAATCCGCGATGTAAGATGCAAATAATTTTGTAGAGCACTGCCGAGTAGTGTTAGCGATAGATAGTCGATTAATCGATGGTTTCGATGTCATATCAAAAGTATCGTTAGTAATCATTCGTTAAAAAAAAATACAAATCCGTTGAACTTCTTTTAGAAGGTTATTCGTGATCCGTGAATCCGCGATGTAAGATGCAAATAATTTTGTAGAGCACTGCCGAGTAGTGTTAGCGATAGATAGTCGATTAATCGATGGTTTCGATGTCATATCAAAAGTATCGTTAGTAATCATTCGTTAAAAAAAAATACAAATCCGTTGAACTTCTTTTAGAAGGTTATTCGTGATCCGTGAATCCGCGATGTAAGATGCAAATAATTTTGTAGAGCACTGCCGAGTAGTGTTAGCGATAGATAGTCGATTAATCGATGGTTTCGATGTCATATCAAAAGTATCGTTAGTAATCATTCGTTAAAAAAAAATACAAATCCGTTGAACTTCTTTTAGAAGGTTATTCGTGATCCGTGAATCCGCGATGTAAGATGCAAATAATTTTGTAGAGCACTGCCGAGTAGTGTTAGCGATAGATAGTCGATTAATCGATGGTTTCGATGTCATATCAAAAGTATCGTTAGTAATCATTCGTTAAAAAAAAATACAAATCCGTTGAACTTCTTTTAGAAGGTTATTCGTGATCCGTGAATCCGCGATGTAAGATGCAAATAATTTTGTAGAGCACTGCCGAGTAGTGTTAGCGATAGATAGTCGATTATCGATGGTTGATGTCATATCAAAAGTATCGTTAGTATATCATTCGTTAAAAAATGCAAATCTACCTTTATTTTAGCCCCGATGGTTTATTGGTTTAAGTACCGGGTCGTGATCTCGGAGTCCTGGGTTCGATTCCCGGGTCGAGCGAAAAGTATGGTTCGAGTTTTCCGACCATAACTCAGGTTTGTGATCCCCAATCCAAATTAGGCAAGCGTGGTTAATCACCCTTGCCTTATCTGATCATAGTAGCGATTAACTTGATTTCTGTGGTGGAGGCCTTTGCTCTGCAGTGGACAGTATTAGTCTGATACTAATACACGTACCTACATTTGATTGAACCAAGTAGAAGTGCGGAAACAATTACATTACATAGTCTGATACTAATACACTGTAACATTTTTGTAAACATCTTTGAATGTGAGGAAACTCGTATTTACGTATTATGTGATTCTGTATAAAAATGGCGTTAAAATATTTGTCGTAGAAAATACACGTGATTGAACTCGGAACGCAAAAAATGTAAGGTTTCCGTTTTTTTTCCATTTTGCTATGGAACCCTAAAAAGCTTTATTGCTAGAATAAAAAAAAACGTTGGCAGCGTACTGTGACACCACTGGTTGGCAATGAACACTTACCATCAGGTGATTCGTTCGCTCATCTGCCACATTTCACATAAAAAGTACCTATAAATAATGCATGCAATGCAAAAAATACAAATCCGTTGAACTTCTTTTAGAAGGTTATTCGTGATCCGTGAATCCGCGATGTAAGATGCAAATAATTTTGTAGAGCACTGCCGAGTAGTGTTAGCGATAGATAGTCGATTAATCGATGGTTTCGATGTCATATCAAAAAAAATGCAAATCTACCTTTATTTTAGCCCCGATGGTTTATTGGTTTAAGTAGCGGGTCGTGATCTCGGAGTCCTGGGTTTGATTCCCTGGGGTCGAGCGTAAAGTATGGTTCGAGTTTTCCGACCATAACTCAGGTTTGTGATCATCAATCCGCATTAGGCAATCGTGATGATTAAGCCTTATCGCATCATAGTAGCGATTACTTAATTTCTGTGGTGGAGGCCTTTTCTCTGCAGTGGGACAGTATTAGTCTGATACTAATACACGTACCTACATTTGAATGAACCAAGTAGAAGTTCGTAAACATGAATCCACTTTTTTTCATCATGAATTACATAGTCCGATACTTTAACCAAACTTTAAACTTCTTTTAAAAGTTCATTCATCATCCATCCGACCAGTCTAATATCGATAGGATTGTCATTTTCGAATTTTACCATCACTACTGCGGAGAATCCACTTAGTACATCGAGTAAGTGGAAACATACCGCATGTCTACGTGGTACGCTAGGAATTTAATATAGGCATCTCGAAGTAGATACGTAGCATCCCTTTCTAAGCAAATATTCTGCTTGCGAACGGCAGGTGGGAGAATTCGTTGTATGTGACTTAGATTTCCTTAACTTTTATTGTCGGGAGATTTGTACGGGTTTCAGTACTTTCGAGTGATATTGCGTGGGGTTTTAACCGCTTTGGCATGCTTGGGCCGGCTCATCCTTGAGTGATACGGCTTGGTGGCAATTTGTCCCAAAAAAGGTCATCCAGAGTTTCAAGATTTTTTTACTGGTTATTCTAGCCTTATTTCACTAATATTATTTTGTTTGTAGAGTTTGTTAAATATTAGTAATTATCATCACAAATAAATTAGATTAAAACTACAAAAAAATCTTGAAATGCAGATTCTCTTTCATAAATTGAATTGAATTGACACATCCTGATGATGAATGATACATCGGCCTCGCAGAAGACCGGCATATAATGATATCATATAAATAAAAAGCAGAAAAATAATATCAGCATCAATTTTGTTGTGATATAGAAAAAACTGTGATATTTTTATTACCAATATTTTGTTTTTATTTTTAAAAAGTAGTAAACTACAAACTAGCTGAACGAAAAAACTGGCTTTGTACGCTTATGTTTACGTCATCGCCAACGCGGACAACACGTCAGCCAGAAACTAAAACAAAATAAACCTCTATACAAATATTCGACTAGAGCTTATCACGTTGACAACTCACTTTTGGTAACTGTGTGCTTATATTTGGCGAATTTCCAGGACGACAAAAAATATTCTATCGACGCAAATGTCAACCTACGGATAGGTCATATTGTCACGGCGCCGATAGAAAAAATATTCGACGCAACGATTCATGGGCGATACAAAACTCGTAGGTCTACTTACGATGGTTGAATGTACAGTGCGGTAAAGAACCAGTGAGTGTTGAGCTGTAGAGAGCGCAAGCAACGCTCTTAAAGTCAACTATTCGACCTAAAATAGGGCGACCGCACGCTTCACAAATTTGAATGAATTTACGAGAGACAACGGAACTCAATTTATCGAAAAATGCTTTTTGCGAAGGCCCCGTGAGAGGTTACGCGAATAAAATAATGGACACGAACTCTGATGGCCCATCGTGGTTGACTGTACTCGGAATTGAATTTCGGTCGTCAGTTAATGGCTTGCAGAGTGTTCTCCCGTGAAATACTTACAAAGAGCTAAATGTAACGAAATGAAATCAGAGAGCGTTATATCTATATTTAGTCGGTAAGTTGAAAAGAAATGGAGTGCAGCCTGCGAGTTGAGTGGCGGACCAATTTTTTAAATCTGACGGAAAAAGTGCGGTGTTGAATTTTAGGGCTGACGCTGCTAAGTATTCATTTGAATATTTTGTAAATGCGTTGGTATAATTTACACTATATTTTTATTGCATTTTTAAAACGGCGTACCTATTTGCAAACTATTTAAACATTTAATTTTCTGCAGAATTATTCAACTGTATATCGTAAATATAATGATTTTGATAGTCGAATTGATACAATACAAAATGATTTATGTAAAAAACTGATACTAAAAAAAAATATACCAGGTAATATAAAAAAAATGCACCGACAAATAATATGTAGCTATGCCGAGACATAAATTTTATAGTAAAATATTTATTTTTATCATCGAATACAGTGTTTGATACATGACCTACTCTTAATTCGTTTGTTTGTATCAATAGATGGCACTGGTTGTCTGTTAAGTCGCGCAAGTGTTTTGCGTTTATCGATAACGACAAGTCTTATATAGCTAAACCCGTTACTTATATAAGCCTTGTCGTTATTCATAGTATTTACCTCTTCTAAAAGTATAGAATGAATGAATGAATTAATATGCTTTTTATTGCACACAAAACAGAGGTATAAAACTTAAAGCTAGTTATAACAGGAGTAATGTACAACAAAGGCGGCCTTATCACTATATAGAAGATAGATATAGGTGAATAATGGATTATATAAAATAATGAACGATAAATTAAGTAGATAAATAATATTGGAAAATGGATCAACCCTCGGCTACATTATCCAGGACAAAATATATTACGCGCTTAGTGTGTCCTCTCCTTGACAGACAGTAAGCAACTTCTCTAACAAAGAGGAAAACAATATCAGAGAAATTCATTTTATATTTTGCCTTCCTACTTTTAAAGTAAGATAAATTGTTGAAGCGAAAATGACTTTTAACTTTTGCGCAAGACGGTAGAAATATAATTGACACCAAAATACGAAGCGAACCGTGGTAAGTGTGGTTATGAGAGTGGTTTACCAATGTTTGATGAACACATTTGTCAAGGTGTCTTTAAGGTTGAGATTGTTTTCAAAGTAGATTGCATTAAACCAAAATTGTACCTTATCGTCAAATGATTATAAGGCTTTGCTTTGGAGTATTTTCTCTTTGTAAAATTGAGATTCCTTTTAATGATTGGGCAGTAACTTTGGATATAATGTTTGTAATTTTAGAGTATCAATTAACCTCTTATTAGTATCGGAGATTGATTGCAGCTCAGTGGAAAATATCGCGTGGTTTCCCTAAACGGAAAATTTTACTTCAACGTCCACCTCTGGATTTATCAATTATGTTAAAGTTTTTCACAATAGATTCTATATTTAATATAAGCTGGACAACTTTAAGGCAAGAGTGAACAGGCATCTTCTAGGCAAACGCGTATCATCCAAGACCCCATCGTCACTTTCCACCAGGTGCGATTGTGGTCAAGCGTTGGCCTATACGAGTACTGCTCCACTAAGCGAAAAAGCCTAATTTTATTCGAAAATACGATTTATATGCCATTGCATATCTTAGAAAAATACGTATTGAACTAAGCCTAATAGCAGGAAATTTACCCGTTTTGGAAAGTTAACATAAACGTAGCTTAACAAGTTTTGATCTTTAGGTTTTTAAAGGTTGACAGCGCATCTATGACTGCTGGTCTTTTTGCCCCATGACTATCTCCCGCGATGGACGATGAGGGAGAGTCCCAGGGGTTTTAGTCGGTAAACCCCCCGCCGTCATGCGGAAGGGAATCCGACATAACCCGTCCACCCCCCCGGCGGACGGGTATGCCTAACGCATTTCTACTGGGCTACCAAAAAGGTAATCAAACTAAGTTGTACCTGTGTGGCAAACTGTATTCATCCTGTATGCGAAATCATATATTAAACCCTATTTACTAAATTACACGCCTGACGTTATTACACACAATTGTTCAGCATCCTATTACAAGGTGAAGGCAATCAAGGTTCTGAGGTTACTAATGAACACTCAATAACACACTGTTGCCTATTACATGAACTATAAATTGCTCTAATGATATACAAGGTATATTAGATATAACCCGTAGGGAACCGCGGGTATGACTAAAGACTGGCTTATAATGAAGCCGTCCCGTAATGAATGAGAGTATACCCGTCGCTTTCAAACAAAGGTGCCACACAGTGGTTATGAAAGAGAGAGAAACTCTGATTTGGGCCCTCTTTTATATGTAGTGACATAGGTGGCATAGCAAACGGTAAGCGATTTCCGCCGCCTACAGACAGCTGTGACACCAGTAAAGTCACAAGTGCGCTGCCAACCTTAAACCCCCTTTCCCTCGATTGGGCCTACGGTGCCCTCACTCACTCGATGAAACACAGCGCTTGCGCTGCTTCATGTAGGTCTTTTATAAGACCCGGGTATCACTACGGTCGAGCCGGCTTTTTCATGCCGAAGCATGGCTCTCCCACGGTTAACCTCAAGCCTGATTTTTCGAATTGAACCAAGGACTTCAAAAGACATCTAGATCATCAAACATTATAAAAAAATATGACTGTATATATAACACCTTGAAAATAAAAAAAAACAACAAAGAATACTGTCAAAATAAAAAGGAATTGCAGACCAGACATTTCAAAATATATTTTATTAATTAACACTAACAGTATAATATGCCATTTTATCATTCTTATTTCCCTGTAATTACCAGAAACAATCGTAAATTTCGGTTTGTTTCCACACATCAATCGCAATAAATTGATAGTGATGTGACTCGAATGTTACTTGAGTGATTTAAGTAATATCAGAATAATAAGTTTAAAAACAAATCTACGTTTGATGGCCAGATTCACAGCTTCTTACCATTGACATTGTTAATATTATCGTAGGTAGGTATGTAATTTTATTTTCTGCTGCCATGGCGGACTTGACCCTACCTGTATGATGTATGATAAAACATTTGACTCCCACTCTAATGTTTACGTGTTAAAGTTCATAACATAAGTGCAAAAGCTACTTACTTTTTTGTCAGCAGCTCAAAGCTTGGTAAATATAACCGTGGGCGTAGCGTAAAGATCAAACAAAAGACGCAGTAACCAGTACATTTAAAATAATCATTAAATTATTGATTATATTACTTTTAATTATATCACTTCGTTCCAGGATAGTAGCTCTTCTACTGTCTACCAATAGATGGCGCTGGGCGTTGATTGTGTCGTGTAAGGTGTTTCGTGTTTCGTGTTTTCGGTTTACTTATAAGCCTTGGAATGGAATATCAGATTATCCTCTTTATAAATACATATAGTCCATTTCAGCTAAGAAGAGCCCTGTGACACTTCGATTTTTGACACTTTTAGAGATGTCTATAATGAAATGATTGCGATTGTTTCTGGTAATCGAATCGATTTTTTTATACTAACAGCAACACACATTTTGCCAAAAAATAACAAAAACAGCAACAAACAACAGCAATGAAAGTCTACAATAACAAACACAACAACAAAAAGTAACAATAACCGAACACTACGCAAATACAACGAAAACACAACTCGCATACAAGGCTGATGCACTCGTACTAATCCGATTATCGAGTAATCGCAACATGGCCGCCGATTATGACATGTCGCAGCTCTATGTTTTTTCCACGTTCCGTTACAAGTAATACGATGTGCATAGGATTATTTTAAAAAATGTTGTTATTTTCTATTCCATTAAATTAAAGTAAATGATACTGTTTTTGTTTTATAACTTTGAGATGTTTTATTGGAATATTTTTGGAATGATGCCGCAATTAAATGAAAAAGATAAACAATAAAAATATTTTTCATTGTCAAACATAAAATGCGTAGTTCAGAACGCGATGAAGTGTCACAGGGCTCTTTTTAGCTGAAATGGACTATAGTATAGCATAGAAGATATATTTTTTTTTTTTTATGTTATAGGTAGCAGACGAGCAGGCGGATCACCTGATGGTAAGCAATTGCCGCCGCCCATGGACACATGCAACACCAGTGGAAATGAAAATGAGCTAGAAGTATGATTAAAATAATAATTATGTAGAAAGTAGTGCCGATTGCACACCAAGTGATGTAAATAAGCATTATATTAGGTGTTATTTAAACAAAACGACTCGAGTGACGTTTAATCTCGAGTAGCATCACTAAATGAACACGAGCAAATCGTAAATAACTGATCAAATTCCATTCTGCGGCTGCGGCTGCGATTGGCTGCCGTGGTGGTTAATCCTTGGCAGTTTTAAATTATAAGTAAGTTTTATACTTCTGTTTTGTGTGCAGTAAAAATATATTCATTCAGAATAAACCAATCATTAATATTATTACTAACTACGTCTAAGTGCTAAGACAATTATAAAGTATTACCTCAACGATCCGCTAATTTATTCTAGTGGCCCGGTCTTCACTTCGTTTCAGGACAGTAGTTCCATTGTCTGCCAATAGATGGCGCAGGGTGTTGATTGTATCGCGCTAGGGTTTCGTATTTTCGATTCGTTTAATAATGTTTTTCAATGTCTATAGAATTTATCTCTTTATAGATAGTATAGATATAGAATAAGAACTATAATCACAATTTTTCCAAAAGTATTGAGTCATGAAGTATTTTATGTAGGTATTGTGTTTTTTATTTATTTATTAGTTCCCTAAAAAGATGTTGTATCAGAAATAACGAAGGAACCATGGTATGATACTTTAATAAATATTATAACACGTAGACACTATAAAACGTACGACTTTTTTAAGCATAAGGCAAGTAATAGGCCGTATATTATGAGCCATAAAAGTGCAGATTGTATGTTCTTATATGTTGATACACTTTTGAAATTTTCTTCATCGAAATTAAGAACTGTAAGAATGTTTGTCCATGTTTGTGTTAATCTATATTCATACTTTTTATAAATACATCTAAAAACCTTATATGAAAACCGGAAAGTCGAAACACAAGCGCGATGTAATCGTTGCCCAGTGCCACCTATTGGTACAGAGTGGAACTAATGTCCCAAAACAAAGTGAGGTCAGGCCACTAGTATAAAATAAACCTTTGAAGGTAATCAATCTAACATCGTTATTAATTCGGGGGTTAAAATTATGGACCAGCTATTGTCTTTGCATAGTGTAATAAAGAAAGAAATTGCAATATTGTGCTTTAATACAGCACAGCCCAAGCATTGTAAAAACACGAAAAAAACCTAAGTTATAAAAATAAAATTTGGACTTATTTCTTATTTACCTAGATTTATCTATTCTTTTTTTCGCTGCCAATCTCAGACCTTGTCAACATTTGCTTCAAGGAATTCCTCGAAGCGCCTTCGAGGAATTTCTCCACTTCCATATTTCGGGCAAATTGAGTGGACATTTCGTAGTACCTACTACGATGCTACGGCGCTACAACACTGCAAACTACAACACTCGCTACGAATATATCGCTACGAGACTACGGATGCCTTAGTAATTCTAATGTGAGATTCCTCAAAAGGTAGCTTGCATCACAAAGTATGAAAGTGGCATGTGCCATGGTGAAATTGAAGGAAAAATTTATTTCCTGGCAAAGCGATGTTAAAAAGAGAGTAGCATATCACTTAAAGAATGTCGACGCATGTGAATGGGTAGAGGAACATAGGGCAGACGAAAAAGAAATGGATAGATTGTGTGAAAAATGACATGCAGTGATATTTATTTTAACATATAAGATATACATAGAATATTTTAAAAGTTTCGAATTTTCGCGGGCGTATCCGAACTAATGTAATGTTCGTTGACCCTAAACTGTAGGTACTACCTACCTAATCCGATTACTAGACATGGCTGAAAATGGGAGTTGTTATTTCTTTCTTTCTGTATTGTTTCACTGTTTTTAATACGGATTCTGTACTGTTTCACACTTAAAGCAATAAAATCTTATAATTGCACCTTTTGTAAGAATAAATAATAAATAAATAAATTCATTGTTTTAAATCTTTGTTCACCAACATTACTTTAACATGTTTTCTTTGTATAATTTACTTATAATTTTGCATTTTAGCAACACTTTTTCCGTATCCAACGCCATTGTTAATGTTATGTCATGCAGCACATAACAGCAAGTTTGTGAAAAAGTAGCTAATTTCTCGCCTCATTAAAATATGGCTAGCCATATTGAATGACGTATGACGCTGATAACGGCTGTTTTTATTCAGTCACATTCAATCTAGCTTATTGTTCAACCTTCGCATTTCAAAACAGCTCTGTATTTGATAACCGCTAGCCATAATGTAATACGGCGGATTATAAAATCTCACTGCCACAAATACAAATATAAGAGAACATGTTACATAAAATATATGGTTTACCTTCACAATAGACAGGCGGTATTTTATTCTTGCGTCTCTAATGTACTGAAAAGATGGGTCCAAGGTGGAAAACGTATGTGTGAATTTTATTGTTAACGGGTTTTCCTTATGTCTGAATATCTCATCTGAAAAGGTGGCCTAAATAAACTGGACATTGTTAGAAATGTGGGAAAAATAGACAGATTATTTTCATTTCTTTTTTAAGAGGGTAGACAGGAAATTATTGATAATCTAGAGTCGTCATCATCTTAGTATGTTATTAGCGCAACACAAACACCTATACGGTTTTTTTATGTGATAGGTGACAAACGAGCAGGCGGATCACCTGATGGTAAGCAATAGCCACCGCCCATGGACACCTGTAACACCAGTGGCGTCACAAGCGCTCTACTAACCTTTTATCCCCTTCCCACCGGGTTGGGCCTCCGGTACCTCTCACTCACTCGGCGAAACACAGCACAAGTGCTGCTTCACGCCGGATTTCTGTGAGGCAGTGGTATCACTCCGGTCGAGCCGGCCCATTCATGCCGAAGCGTGGCTCTCCCACAGTTGAGATTATTTTAGTGTTTCGGAGTAGCTTCATTGACATTTCAAGTAGTGGCGATTTAATAACTCAAAATGTAAGGGTGTTCGAAGATTTGCTGCCAGGCCCAAGCAGACGACGGCACGGCGTCGCGACGTCAGAAAACAGCCAACAAAGCTCGGGTTTGGAATTACCAATCAGCAATAGGCAAGCGTGGTGAATAAGCCTAATTACATTTCATCATAGTAGCGATGACTTGTTTTTAAGATGGAGGCATTTTGCCCTGCAGCGCGGCTGATACTTAAATTTTCTAGGACTCTCATATAACACAGTCAAAATCACATTGGTACGCTAAATCTACTAAAATAGCACGCACGAATAATTACAGTGTAATGTGTACGCACCTTTTTTTTCCGATACAAAACTCTTGCCTGTCAAAAGGACGCTCTAAACAAATCATCAAAGTAGTCAAGTCAGCCTACTCAAGCGTCAACAGATAGTTAGAAAACGGAGGTAGGACATCCCGCAACTCACGGTGACTGTGACATAACTCCCCAACCGTTAGGATGGGGTCATTTTGAACTTGGCACTCGTAGTTTCTTGCAGTAACTTGGATAGAAACTTCCGTAATTGCGTTTAGTGAAAGTAAAACTAGAAGTGGTTTCTAAGTAGTGTTGTTGCTAAAGAATACATTTTGGAATACCAATAAACTAGTATTTGTATCTCATAATAAATTCATAGCGGTATTTTTGTATGAAAAAATCTATTTAAATTAACCTACAAACGCGCGCGTTATTATAGCGTAGTACACTGCGTTGTGTGTGAAATACAATCTATATCTATACTATTAATAAAGAGATAACTTCTATAGAAAACGACCAGGCTTATAGGTAAACCGAAAACACAAAACGCTTGCGCGATGTAATCTAGCACAGCGCCATCTATTGGATCGTTTTTCAATTACGGCCCCGAAGCAAAGTGAGGGCGGGCCACGAGTAGATAGATATTCTTTATTGCACAGAAATAGATTACATGAATGAAAAAACAGCGATAAACAGTACAATAAGGCGGTCTTATCGCTTGTTCCAATTACCATTTACGGAATACTAATTAATT
This sequence comes from Cnaphalocrocis medinalis, assembly GCA_014851415.1. Lineage (NCBI taxonomy): Eukaryota > Metazoa > Arthropoda > Insecta > Lepidoptera > Crambidae > Cnaphalocrocis > Cnaphalocrocis medinalis. The sequence continues at coordinate 16,177,503 of CM026283.1, forward strand.
ATCGGTAAATATCGGTAAAAAGGAAAGGTCCTTTTTTAGTTAATCTCTTCAAAACTAACTAAATTGGCGCAGCAACCCAAAGTGACCCCTGGCCTCCAATAAAAAGAGCCTCCGTACAGTTCTATTTCTCAAGGTTTTCTTAGGTCTTTAGGCAAATTCTATTTTACAGATTAAATCAAAGTAGCAATAAACCTCTTTAGATTTTAATCCAAGGAGCAAACCTACGTTAAGCTTTTAACAGGAATAAAATAACTCTACATTAATAGGAAAAGCCTTTTCTTGGTAATATTAAATGTCATTTTATAAAGCTTAATTCCCTATTTTCTAAGCCATGACTAGTTCTAGCGTCTTCTTTTATTTTTTTGTTTAAATACTCATTTATTGACTGGCCGGTTGGCGCAATGGTAGTAACCCTGTCTCATACGCCAAAGGTCGTGGGTTCGATCCCCACCCTGGACAAACATTCGTGTGACGAACACTTGTGTTTGTTCAGTGTCTGGGTGTTATACCTATATGTATTTAAGTATTATATTTGTGATCCTCTATTGTCTGATATCTGTAACACAAGTGCTGAAGCTACTTAGTACGGAGTCAGGTCAATATAAATGAGATGTTGTGTGAATTTATTATTATTATTACGATATAAATAAATAAATAAATATTGAGTCGAATCACTCAGGTATACATTTTTTACCCAACCCGGTGATCGACGAACCCCGGACCTCAAGCCCAGCCATAGCCGTAAAGTGCAACCCACTACCTTGTGCCACCGAGGCAGAGTAATCACCTGTTTATAATTATGATAAATAAAAAACCTTCCATAAGGTTCCGTACAAGGTATTTAGGTATGGTACAGTCAGCAACACATCAGGTTACCACGCCTATCAAATTTCTTCAATTGATATTCAACCTAACAATAAGATGAGAGTCGATTGTAGAAATTTTTCAGTTTTGTGTATTGTGATGTGTGACTGTATGTAAATGTTGTGGTAATTAGTATCGATAGCTGTTTATTTTTGTTATCTTAATTATGTATTTTGGTACGAATACTGGTATTCGTATTTAAGCATCACTATTGAAGATAGAGAAGAGACTCGGTTGAAGAAATTCAACCTGAACTTCTTGTGGCGCCTTAAGTTGTTTCGGTGTTTTAGTTATACTTCGGATTTCAGTTCAAAAGTTAACGTTTATTAATAAAAAGGAAAAAATATATTTACATCTTAAAACGCAACGTCAAAAGTTAAGGTAAAAATCCACATTCGATTTTAATAACTTTCCATTTACATCCAAGTTACACGTACCTACATTTCTGATAGTTGAATTAATAAATAAATTCGCACAACATTCATACATTGACCTGGCTCCGTACTAAGTAGCTTAACACTTGTTTAACAAATATCAGACAACAGACATTGAGCTACAATCGCAATGTCAGATTTCCAGGAATTTAATATGTAATTTTCTAACTCCGCATCAGCACTTGTCAAAAGAACTCTCATCCAAACATGTGTCCAAAAGGTGTTTTAATGAATGCTTTAAAATAGAGATGTGACATTACAAATTAATATTTTTTTCAATCGATACCTTTTTTCTTAAGCAGTAATATATACATAGTAATGTACACTAAAAATATATAGTAATGTACACTAAAATCCCTGACGAGGAATTCTTGTTTCTTGGCTTTATAATTTTTTAATTAATAATATTCTGTTTTTTGATATACGCGAGCGCGAGTACTCTCTATGGTCAAGGCCGTTGGCGCATGTACAAGCCTTAAGTAGTTTTGGTGGTTTTCGCTGGATTGATCATACTTTACGACATAACCCTTAATTTTACATAGATAATCCCCTCGTTTTTTTTTAAGTAAATGAAAGATTTATATAATCGATCGATTTTACTTACAAACTAAGTTAGCGCAGCGGCTCAAAGAAAACTTTGACCTGCTCCTAAAATAAAAGCCTTCTTCTTTTCGTGTCGAAGGCTATATATAGGTTTATTCTTTTCCCAGGCCAATTCTCCGCCATGCGGACTGCGCTGTCGGTAGGCTGCAAGAATTTGCTAAATGTGCATATGTTTAGGCACAAAGGGCATGCCAGAAGATTACCCATGGTCTGGAATAAGAGCCTTTATTTATGTCTCATGTTATGCCAACTGATTCATAAATTTCTTAGTACTTATCGATGTTTTTCCCATCTCTAGCACGCTCCAAAAAATACAGCCGTAATTAGGCCGAGATATTCCTTCTTCATCCCCTTAATTTGCTTTCGTTGCCTCTCATTAACGATTTTGCTTATAAATGTTGATTTACTACGCTTTCCTCTGCTCGCTTTGGCACTTTGATTAATAATATTCTAAGGTAAAACTCGGAAAAATTGCCTCGAGTGATATTTGGCGGATCGGCGTTTGCATATTTTTATCTCGCCAGTTCGGCACCGTTTCGGGTCGATGGTTTGAGTCTCCAAGTCGATTAATGAATTGCGATAACGGAGCGATATGGTTCGGCCTAAAATTTTCCACTGATGCCTTTAAGATCTTGGTTCGATTACAGTTTGTGGGTAAACCGGGAGAATTGGGGTTGGAGAGTTCATTAACCTCCTGATTACATTTGATCTTTTAAATTTCTTGGATGATATTTAGGTGTTAGGGAAGATTTTTGTTCAGCGTATTCAGGGGGTGGAGCAACTAAAAATACTTTTAGATTATTGTGTTATTGGAATGAATAAAAAAACAGACAGAGAATTAGTTCAGAAACACGTAGGGTCAACTTCAAAAATATGTATACACTTTAGGACCATGTCACAATACATAAGTTAAGAAAGTAGAACGACCTCTAACTTTCTTAGTGTATTGTGACAAGGTCCTAAAGTGTATACATATTTTTGGAGTTGACTGTAGCTACTATTGCGTGCAGCGATTGGCACCGCCGGATGACGATGATTCCCGATACCAAACGAGCGGGTAACCTACACACGCACACGCACCGTCGCGTAAAGGAGCGAACAGTCTCTCCGGAATTCAGCCCCGAGACACTTACCATAAAAGCATTCTGTGACTCCTAACTGATAAGGTTAGACCTTGAGATAAGTAGCAGAGCTGGGGACACTACCATAATTTAGCAAAGAGAGGGGCTGTCAAAATGCATCTACACAGTAGCGTGACCTATTTAGACTTCTACTATGTTCGATGAACTGTTTTGGCATCCTTGCGTTTCTCGAGTGCTCGAAAGTTTGTCCGGCTTAGTACTGTACTAGCTCTGTAAAGAAACTTTATTGGCAAAACATTTGACAAATGCAGACAGTCTTAGCTCGGTCGTGAGGGAAACATCATCAAGCAATAAATTGACATGGAAAAAATTATCAAAAATTCGTAATAAAACTTATACAGGCTTTTGGATAATATTATGACACTAGTACCTAAAAACACTGTAATTTATGTTTTCAATCAATACAATTTACGTTATCTTTAGTTCAAGTGATAAGAAAACCACGAGTTGATTAAAATTATTTCCAAAAATAACAAAGATACCTATAGAATTTTCTTTAACAAAAACTCCGCACCAAAGCCTGTAACTGTCCTTCTTATCTAACAAGCTCTTAAAATATGAGGGTAGCGCTTAAAGAACACAACAACACTTCGCAGCTTGTAATTCATAACAGGGTGTTTTTAATATAACAATTTTAACATTCTTTGTGAGAAAAATGAAATCCTTTATATTATATGCAGCAGATTTACAGCTAGTCTTTGTAAAAACGTGGCAGAGTAAATAAATACCAAGCTTAAGCTTAGACCGGGTTCTTGTTATTTTTACGAAGTTTTGCTTATCTTTAGTTTTTGCTCGACTAAAAGGGTATAAGAGTTTTTATCTGTTTCACATCCTTGTGGTTGAAGTAGGTTTTTTGTTGTTGAGTTTACGAGATAAAAATACAGTAAAATGCACTGTTTTACTACCAGCAACAAGAAGATTTTTATTGAAGTATTGTTGAATTTTTCTGCGGATTCTGTTAAGCAGAAGATACGACGCCTTTGCTGCCGTGTTATAGCTATTTAAAGAGTATTATGATTTCGAATTTTTCTTGTGGACTAAATATTAAAGCTGTATTCACTCCAATTCTAAAATTCTTGATACTTAATGTCTTTTTGAGCTTTGTCTTAAATTAATAATTTTAATCTATATAATATCCATCGACATAAGTACTCAACGCATCAAAATCTACAAAGATATTGCAAATACTTCATTGACATTAAGTTAATTAGTCAAATAGGTGCCATGTTTCCAATAAAATACCATTTCATTAAGTAAAATATAAAATCTTTAAAATGCGATACTAAAGTACTATATTTGATAAGCAGGACGTTTATGACAGGGAAAAAAAATATAACGAGACACTTGAAAAAAAAATTAAAGCAAAGAAGTGTAAGTATAGGATTTTTTTGCTACATCTTTACCCCATTGTCACATGAATAATATTGACATCGGAATAACAGAAAAAAAATGACACAGCATCTTTATCAAAAATAATTGTAATTGGTTTTCCTGGTAAGATTTCCGGCTCTTCAAGGAAAAATAATCCCAAAAAGGGCGCAAGGACAGACGACATACAAAAATAATGTTAGTAAATGACACATTACTAACTTAGTCTTCGCGAAACGGCCAAAGAAATGTTGCCAACATTTCCAAAAGGACCCTTCCAAGGATTTCCCTTTTGAACTTTCTCGAGAGAAACCTCAAAGGAATCATAATCAGTTATTCATTTCGATACGCGTAGAAATAAATATGAAAAGAAAATATAAGAGGTTATACGACTGTTTATTTTGTAATGATTTGGACGTATAATAGGCACATAATGTCTTATTAAGTTGTTTCTGAAACGATCGCAAGGAGTCACGTCTTTCCGTGGGTTTTTGGGCACGTGTAAGAAAGAGAACCCTTATTTTTGTCCTTTAGGTTCGTAATATAGGTCACATTTTTTTCCAATAAATATTCTATCTACTGTATACATAATGAAGATAAAAAAAATCTGATACTCTTTTCGAAACATTTGTAGGTCAAAAACGGCTAAAATTGTTTTTAGTAGGTATCTGTGTAAAAAAACATGGAGAAAAACAACACTGGACCTTGAACTCAATGGGAATACATAATTAATCCCTTATTTGACACGTCACATTCACATCGGAAAGAATAAAATAAATACAAAACGTTGTTTCTCTTCTTTACCTAAAGGTTGTCTGGAAGAAATCGATATAAGCAATAAGATCGCCTTATTAGACTGTCAGCTGTGGTTGTATCATATACTAGTGGCCGCCCGCAACTTCGTTTGCGTGAACTTTATGACTCTTGACTTAAAGATGAACAAACTTGGAACCCCCTTTTCGCTCCATTAGGGGTTTAAGTTCGGAATATCCTTCCTTATAGGATCTCATCCAAAAATGCTCATCACATTTGACAATTTTCCATTCCATTTCATTCCATATTTGTTATAGTGTAGCTGGGCTCTTAGAGGTCCAAACCAGATGTTCCATGATCTTTGATTTTTTTTCATGACATCATAAACTGCTCATCAATATGAACATTTTTTGTTAAGGTGCCATTGACCTACCTCTTATAGTTTAGCTGGGCTGTTGTAGTTCTACATCAAGGAGCCTGGTCTTCAAAATGTAATATATCCTATAAGTTGCCCTGATATTACAGCTATACAATAAAAAAAGTTTCATTCGAATTGGTTCAGTAGTTTCCGAGATTAGCGCGAACAAACAGACAAACAGACAAACAGATAAACAGACAAACAGACAGACAAAAATTTTAAAAATCATTGATTCATGTTCTGCTACTGTTTTTTAGTCGTCCTAAGTTATTTTGAGATAAATATCTTCAATGTACAGACACAGCTTTTTTACATTTTTATTATATGTATAGAAGATATATATCATATATATTGTACATAAATATTTTGTTTCCGTGCAATAAAGAATATCAGCTCTCGAAAACATGACAAAGAAAAATACTCGTAGTAGTTAATACTAGATCTAGAGCACATGAATTCTCTTTCGGATGTGTTCGGAGTTCGTTTCCAAAAGTGAAATGACATCACGGTCTGCACTATGAACGTCGCATACGACGGACTACGACGTAGCCAGTGGCTCGTCACATCGACTACGATGAAGCGGGGGGTCCCGGCGGCTCGTCATTCGTTATATCGACTACGACGAGGGGTCCCAGCGGCTACGACGGGGGGCTTGCGGTCCCAGCGGCTCGTGACATTGTGTACATTAACGACGGAGAAGGGGGGTCTCAGTGGCTCGTCATATCGACTACGACGAGGGGTCCCAGCGGGCAACGATAGGGGGCTCGCGTCCTAACGGCTCGTCATATCGACTTCAGCAAGGGCTCGGTGGGCTACATTTAGCCCGAGGTCTGTCCGCCATTTAGTGATACTAAACGGCGCCGCCGCGGGCCTAATCTCAAAGCACATTAGACTTAGTCCTATCTCGCTTTTTTCTGCATTCTGATTTTATCAGCGTTTAATGAGACGTGCATATTTATAGCAATGAAACATTAGTATGTAGTTAAGGCTCGCAATGACCTCATTAATCCTGCAAAGAATGTTAGGGAGGCCATTCCATTGGGGTCGTAACTTTTAGGGATGAGTGTGTGATACGCATTTCGGAGATTGGTCTGGTTAATGCTCTTACTGGCAGCAATGGGAGTGGTTAAGGGTATAAAATGTGTCATTGTAGTGTATTCCTTTTGAAGGTTATACTAAAAATAGCAGCACCATTTTAATATTCGCGTCATATCGCTGGAAGACGATAAGACGTAGAATAATCTGGTGAATAAAAAAATCTTTTTCAATTTGAAGCAATCGATCTCGGGAATTCTTGGGTAATCTAAACATTATATTTTTGATGATTCCCACCGAATACTAAAAAAATTAAGATGTGTTCAAACAGACTTAAAATTTACACATTATGTAGACACAAAAATCCGGTTTAATTTGATAGTCCCAAATTCTACAAAAAGTAAAATGAAACAACTTAAAATACCTATCAACACAATCAATACCTACATACTCACAAAACACTAATTACTCACGGCCACACACGCATACCAACACACACACACACATACTGACGCACATTTCTGCGCACAAACACACATTTATGCGCACAAACACACTTGTCTCCAATCTGGTATTTCAGTTTTCATGGGCAGCGTCATTCTCTTACCATCAGATGATCCTTCTTGAGCCCGTCTGCCACCTATTCGGGTTTCTATAATAGCCCGTGGCTTCGCTCGCGCCCCCCACTTCCCTAAAATAGGGGATTAGAAAGGGAGCAAAAAGTAGTATAATATGTCAGGTACTCTCCATCCCTTCAACTATCTCCACATAAAAAATCATGTCAATCTGTCGCTCCGTTTTGCTGTGTAAGACAAACATACAGACAGACACACTTTCCCATTTATAATATAAGTATAAATTAATTGTGTAAGGTAGGTAAGGTATTATGTAATAGCTATTAGTATAACTAAGGAGTTACACTAATAGGTGCTTAGCTGTTACATAATACAATTGGCAAAATCTTCCAAGAGGTACCCTCATCGTAATACATAGCTATGTCCAATAAAGCGGCCGTCAGATTTAATGATTGTCCTACATTTTATGGAATCGGCTTCTTCCATGGATAAGAAAATTGTTAATCTCCGGTCCGCTTTGTCGCTAGCATTGGAAAAGTTCCAAAAATTCATCGCTCCAAGAGTTTCCACCTGGAATTTCCTGGAGTTCATTGGTCGAGATCTACTTGTCTTGCTCTTAACTGAAGTAGCACTTTATACTTTATTTTTGTAAGAAATATCATGAAATGTATCTTCCTCAAATAAAATTCTATATCAAAACAAGATACGATTGTAGATGTAAAAGCGATTGTATATACCTTCTGAAGCTAGGCCTTTTTGTATTTACTTAATTTAAAACTTTTGTTTAAAAAGTTGTTTGTTGCTACCAACATTTTTACCCTCTAAATTCGATGGGACACCAGTATGACACGGCCGAAGAGAGATCGGCTGCAGGATCAACAGCTTAACGTGCTTTATAAGACCCGAAAACCCCAAGACTTCCAAATTCTAGGCTTCAGATTTACACTGAGACAGTAAAATCAAGTATAAATTTTTGGCCCGATCCGGGGATCGAATTCGGGACCCCAAGCGCAGTCGTAGCTTTAAAATGCGACCACTGCGCCACCGAGGCTGTCAATATTAGTAATAGTTTACCGGTAAAGATTTAAATCTTTGTTTACTGGTATAAAATCTGACTAAAGGCCGTTTTCACCGTTGATGTTAAACGCGATCAACGCTAAACTACGATCTATGCAAACTAAAGTTTGAGGACCAAGCTCAGTTAGAGTGTGCAAACTTCAATTGAGTCCAATAAAATTGTTATTGGTTGATGAAAATCAGCACTTAGTCATTAAAAACAAAAAAAACGTTCTTTAGTAAAAATACAACTAAGAGTTCCGTAAAATAAATATACTCGTATGTGTAATGTGTGTGTATGTATGAGTTAAGTACAATTCAGTCGCACTTCAAAGAAATTGATTAAAAACAGTCCCCATCTCTAATCGCATACGTTTTTCATTTCCCAAAACCCGGCTTTATACTCTCGCTATAAATTCACAAAGGCCAATCCAAAAACCCACGTTTTCGACTAACACTAGATCCTTTGCGGAAATAAATAAATTACAAATGAAAATTGTTCCCGGTTGGGTGGGAGAGAGATGTGACTATGGTTTGTTGGTAGATTAGAGGAGGATGGAGGAACAATAGAGGAGGAACTTGGGAGCTAACTGTGCATTTTCATTAAAGCTAAGCAATTAGTCCATTCTTGTGCAGATAGCGACTCCATACCCTGTTAATTATCTTTAAGTGGGAAGTTCCTGATGGGTGAACGAAGTTTTATGGAAACTGGCTGAAATGGCGGAAAATATTATTTAACTGTAGGTTAACTTGTTTGCAGCTTGTTGTTTGTAGCTGTGTGGTTAGCGTGGTGATTAAGCCTAATCCCATCATAGTAGCGATAACTTGATTTCTGTGATGGAGGCCTTTGCCCTGCAGTGGGACAGTATATAGGCTGATACTTTACTTTAGTAGGTTAACTCGTGGGCAGGTGCAGTTGGTTACATAATTATTTGCGGTATAGCAAGAGGCAAAGATCATTTATAATGCGTAGGTACTTTCATACTCATATGTCACATGTTTGCTTATAATTATATTTCTTTAAATATATTTTACTATATTCACTCAAAATACCCCGTCTTAGTAAACGTAGTGCAGGACGGCATCGGGCCAGATGGAGTGACGATTGCGCAAGAGGGCTGGCTGGAGCTGGATGCGAGTAGCCGAAGATCGATCAAAGTGGCGAGCATTTAGAGAGGCCTATGTCCAGCAGTAGACTGCAACAGGCTGATGATGATGATAATGACTCAAGGCACAACCTGAAAACCAGCGCTGGTAGTACCAGAGGCAAATCGGCGTGAAGCAGTGCCTGCGCTGTGTTTCGTCGAGTGAGTGAGGGTACCGGAGGCCCAACTGGGGGGAAAGATGGTTAAAGGCAACGCACTTATGACTCTACTAGTGTTGCAGGTGTTTACGCGGCGGCAATCGCTTACCATCAGGTGATCCGTCTGCTCGTCTGCCACCTATCACATAAAAAAAAACTACAATTAACTTGAAACGCAGCCATCTTCAAAGTGCGACCTACTAGCTACACAACGCGACAGTCTAAATCCGTACAATGTTCTAAACAGAGGCCTTATTAAAACCTGTATTCGAGTAATTAGGGTATTGTTGTAGCTGAGCCTTTGTTGTGAAAGCGAGCTGTCGGCCGCTGGACGCGTTAAGACCCTGGAGCTGCCATAACTTTGTGCAGATTACAAATTGGATAGTGGGTGGAATATACTAGTAACTTAACTAACTTGTTTATTCTCGTGAAAAAACTCGTAACATTTAAATGTAAGACAGATTTTTTTTCAAATTCATCATCAACATTTCAGCCAATAGACGACCAATGCTGGACATAGGCCTCCCCCAAAGTTCTCCACACAGATTGGTTCTGTGCCACCCGCATCCAAGGGACTCCCGCGACCTTCACTAGATCGTCGGTCCACCTGTTAAAAAATAACGTCAAGTAAATTCGCGTCTATAATAATAAATAGTTTCCTACTCATTCATTTCCGGTAGAATTAGAAATTGACTAAAATTCTCAAATATCTTACCATCACGGCAATTTAAGGGAATCTCTGTAATAAATCAGTAAAATAATACTTTGATGTATCGCAGACTCGACACCCAAGGAATTGGAGTTGGCAAAAATTTGAATAAAACATGAAATATTTATCAAAGAAAGTACATCATATGTAAATATGTGCTCTGGACTCTGATATACGGCGCGTTACCTTGAATAACAAATATATTTTGATGTATAACCCTTAATAGTATTATGTGGTCGAAAAACAGTGTAAGGAAAATCTACTGTAAGTCGTCGATAGAGAAGATAAAAAAAGGTATAAGTAAAGTATCAGCCTATAATTACTGTCCCATTAACAGAGCAAAGGCCTCCATCATAGAAATCAAGACGTCATCGCTACTGTGATGGGATTACGCTTAATCACCACGCTTGCCTAACGATTGGTGATGGCAAACCCGATCTACGTTGAAAAAAAATCAAACAAAATAGTTTATTGAACATCGTGTCAATATTTTTACTATTGTAACCTATGTATATTTTATCAGTCCACCTGTTTTATACTTACTTAAACATCCGGTCTATGAATACTAAAATGTGTCTATTACACAGGTCTAAATATGAATTTGTTAATTTTGTTGTCAACATTAAAATTAATGCTAATTGAAATACGAACCGAAATTACACTTATTAAAATTATAAAATGCATGTGGTTTTTCAAATGAAAAATGATGATGAAATTAAATTATTTTTGGCTAAAACCCTGAACGAATTTACATGTTACTTGTAAATTCAATCAAAATTAATGAAAACTTTAAAATACTGAATCTCTTAGCCTTTTAATCGTAAAACCTTTGATGACAGAAGCGTCCCAGTTAATGAGTTAGTTGCCAATATCAGTCGTCCAATCAAAAAAAGGGAGGCGAAACGATATAAGTGGAGACTTATATCGTTTCGCCTCCCATTAGACCAGTTCTGCAAGCCGGATACCTTTATACTTGCTTTTTTCGTAGTAGATACTGTATTTAGCAAATTTGCTTTTCTAGAGTCTTTTTCACTCAAATCATAATGAGTTTTAAATACTAAAATTACCTACTGTCTAATTTCCGTACTAAAATGCGGCGATCACCATAGCAACAACACTGAAGGACAACGAAATAATGAGGCCAAACAAAACGGACCCCGGACTCAAAGACCTTCTCAGTCGGAAGCTTAAACGACAATTTCATTGTGCCAAATAAGGGCCCTGATCCACCCTTGTGACACTTTACATATTAAGCCGTACAACTTTGTAAGTACGATGGAAGTTGAGAATGGAGACAGACTCCCCTGACTTCGCCGTATTGTTCTGTTTCCGAAATTTGAATTTTCTTAAGCCATAGGTTCTTACAAGTTCCGTTTAGAAGTTGGATTACAAAAGTCCGACAGATGTCGTAATTAAATTTTCGGATAGGATTGGGAAAGGTATGAACGGGAATGATTGAAAAACAATTAAGGGATGAGAGAGCATCTTGTATGTCACAGCCGTATCGTATAATCCGCCGTTTTACATTACAGTTAGATGTTATAAAAACAAGGCCGTTTTGAAATGTGACAAATCATCTATAAGTTGGATTGAATGCGGCTGAATAAAAAACGGCCGGAATGTATTCGTCGCCATAATATGACAATCAATAAGGCTAGCTCATTATGTAATAAGGCGGGATATTATCCGCCTCTTCGGCAGTTTCAGATTCTTAAAACTATAAAATAAATAAATAAAATAAGTAAAAAATCCGCCAGACATCGTGAAAGGAAATCGTGACGTTAATTTGAATAGAAATATTATTATTTAAAAAAAACCTAAGTCTTGTGGTTATAGAACAAACTAACGGCCGCCCGCGACTTCGTCCGCGTTAAATCCGTTCAGTAGTTTTGGCATGAAAGAGTAACAGACAGACAGTCAGACAGACAGAGTTACTTTCGCATTTATAATATTAGTTAGGATTAGTGCTGTTCAGTATGGTAAATAAATGTTCACAGATACACCCTGTTTAATTTTTTTTTCAACTGGAATACACTTTGGCTTTATATATCTATCTATTTACATGCAAAGGTAGTAAATATCCAACTTTTAGAGTCACGAGAACGGATACGAATTTGCAGACATCCATCGCCAGTTTTCTGCTTATACGTAAACAAAAACAAAATTGTCTGTATCCAATAAATAGTTCCGAAGTAAGGGAAGTTTTTCGTTGCGTCAGGCAAAATGTCGCAACACAAAGTATCATAAAATGCAAAAGTTTGCCAGCAATAGAAAGCATGTGTGGCTTGTAGGGGGTAGGCCGGGACATAACTCAGAATTGGGTCTGTATGTATAAAAATAGCTACTAACTGCAACCTAGTAGTAGATCTAGTGAAGGTCACGGAAGTCCCTTGGACAGGACCGATCTGTGTGGAAGCTTTTGGGAAGGCCTATATCCAGCCCGGGGACTACGGTGCGGCGACCTCCTCGTGTGGCCTCTCCGGTAGTATTTTCGTTCTGTTTCGAACTGCTACCAGAGGGGTCCTGGTGTACCTGGGAAACGGCGGGTAGCAATTGGCTTAATCGCCATATCGCTACCCGACGGCTGACAGCTGCATCCCACCCCGTAGCCCTGGATAAGCCGGGAACAGCTCCAGTTGTTTTAGTTGGTATGCCTATTGACCGGCCTTCAGAACAGCTGACAGCTCCAGTCATGGGAGAGCCCAACACTACCCGTCGGTCTCCCAGCCGAGGGTGTGCATAAGGCGTCGCCGAAAGGTGGCGACGTCGTCTCATTGCACTACGGGCCGGCAGCATTTCACCTAGGTCAACAAAACAAAAGGCCTATATCCAGCAGTGGACGTCTATTGGCTGAAATTATGATGAACTGCAACCTTTTAGGACCAATTATGAGGGCTTTGGGATTAAAACGACTTAAATTTAAATCTATTTCGGGACTAATTATTTTGTGCCTACGTTGTCCCGTTGATTAGATGTGTTGACGTGTGAAATACGAGTATTTTTAAACATGACGCAACTCGATGATGATTTTCACCCACTTAATTATAATCCTTTTGCGTAGCCTTTCTTAGATACTTCATAATAGGTAAATAAACCGTCATAATATTAACCGTTACCGTATTTTAAAGGCAAAAGTTTGTAAGTACGTATAAGTAATATTTATGAATCTTTGTTGCTTCTTCACAACTAAACGGCAGGAGCAGTTTTAATCAAATTAGATATTAAGTTTACTAATACTCTAGATTAGCACATAGGTTAAACTTTACCAAGGGAAAAATATCTGGTTTGAAAATCGATAAACGACAATTATTATTTACCGTGGGAGAGCCACGCTTCAAGCATGGATCGGCTCGACCGAATTGATACCATGGCCTCACAGAAGATCGGCGTGAAACAGCGCCTGCACTATGTTTCGCTGAGTGAGGGTACCGGACGCCTATTTGGGGGAAAGGGGTTATTATTAAATATTGGCACTGCATTTGTGACTCCACTGGTGTTGCGGATCTCTATAAGCGCAACAATCGCTTACCATCTGGTAATTCGTCTGCTCGGGTTCCACATATCACATAAAAAACAGTTTAGTTAAGATGAATTCTACAAATGTTAATCAACAAAGTAGGTCCAGTTATCGTTTCCCCTTCATATCCTGCTAACAAAACGATCTAATTCTGTTGACTAATGGTTGAAATTCCAGCGATCCATGTAGGAACTTCAATTTAAACCATGTCAAACATTTCCATTAAATCCATTAAAGTGTTGCAAGAGCACATCCTAGTGATGCGACTAGTCTACTTTTCTTAAGTGACTCAAATACTTATAAATGAATTTACTCGATGTTTTGTCATTCGTCATTTTTTTTGTTCATTATTCGCTATTCTTTTATATTGTAAGAAATGGATACATAGATACTCTTTATTGCACAACACATTACAGTAGCGCTACCATCAGTTGACATGGAAAACTGACATAACGTAAACTATTGCTCTGTCTCTTTCAAATGCATCACAATGAAAGAGACAAAGCGATAGTTTTCGATAGCGAGGATAGTATTTCAAACTAATGGTAGTGCCACAAAACTTAATGCTAATAGTTAATATTGTAAGAAATATCAGTTAGCAGCAATTACTTTTATGTGATAATTGGCAGACGAGCAGACGGATCACCTAATGGTGAGCGAATGCAGCCGCCCATAGTCACTTGCAATATCAGCAAAGTCACAAGTGCGCTGCCAACCTTTAATCCCCCTTCCCCCCAATCGGACCTCCGGTGCCCTCACTCACGCGACGAAACAGGCTCTGTTTCCCGCCTGTCTTCTATGAGGCCGTGATATCACTCCGGTCGAGCCGACTCATTCATGCCATAGAGTGGCTCTCCCACGGTTGCTTACTTTATTTGATTTAGATTAATCAGCTCCACAAAGATAATGTCTTGTGCATTCGGTGATATTTTAGTGACATTACTCAATGACTCAAATAATATTGAGTGACTCGATTCGACTCAGGCGCATCTCTAGCACATCACAGTGTTGATCGAAGCCAGCCCGTCAATAGCTGCATACATTTGGATCAGAGCTTTACGACTGAGTGACGCGCAGTGGATTAAAAACATTGTCAAACAAACCGCGGGAGAGCCACGCTTCAGCATTAATGAGCTGGCTCGACTGAAAAGATACCACGGCCTCACAGAAGACCGGCGTGAAGCAGCGCCTGCGTTTTGTTTCGTCCAGTGAGTGAGGTTAACAGAGGCCCAATGGGGGGAAAGGGGGTTAAAGGTTGGCAGCGCATTTGTGACTTTACTAAAACACAGATTTACAAAAATGTGTGCGTAAGTAGAGTAAAGACTTGAATTATTTCGTCTTGTCACCTCACAACCGCTTTTGGCTCTATATTATAGTAATATATTATACCTACATGCGAAATTTATATTATTTTACAATACCTATCAGCCGTAGTGATAATGTGATGATAAACTATTGACATGCGCCGGTACGTCATCATCATAATTATGTTTGACATTTTTAAGTGTTCTGTATGGACCTAACTTGAATAAAGATTTTTTATATTTCTGTTTTTTTACATAAGCAAGCAGTGACCATAGGATGGCGTCTTGTCTTTCCTACGCTTCGCTGGTCTTTTAGCAGTAGTAATGGCGTTCTAAGTCTATGATCACTACCGAATACACCATCACTATCATAATAAATACAAACTAGATAGAATACGAGTATAAAACCGTGGCTTAGTCCTGATAAATCAAAATCATATTAACCGTACCTGCGAAGTTTAGGAACACGACCCTTGTGATAGCTTGTGGAAACTAAGTTACCACAAGTCTGCTTAGTATTAACAAAATACTATAGGTATTATTTAGAAAGCATTAAGCAGTGTTATGCCACTATTTGTGGTTTTTTTTTTTATGCAAACTTTGACGCCCCGGGTATATATAGGGTTATAATGCCCCGTAGGTTTAGTGGTTTAAGTACCGGGCCATGATCTCGGGGTCCCGGGTCGAGCAAGTAGTTTAAATTTTTTCAAACATAGCTCGGGTTTGTGATGATCACCAATCCGCATTTGGCAAGCGTGGTGATTAAGCCTAATCCCGTAAGTAATTTGATTTCTATGATAGAGGCCTTTGCTCTGCAGTGAGTAAAATGGCTGATACTTTACTTTATCTGTAATTGTATTTCTATTAGATCGACATTTGCACTTTTGAGCTAATTGCCAGTAACGTAAAATATTACGTGGGGAGATATTTACCTACCTAAAGCAATATCGCAATATGTGTGGTAAACTAATCAACCTTCAATTTTGCAATTTCGTTTTGCGGAATTGGTTTTTTTTTTTATAAATACTCAATATATAGCTATTAATACCTACAAGATAGTGTACATATTTTTATAAACATAAGTAAAGTTGAATAGAATATGCTCAACGAAAAAGAAAAATGTAATTTTTGTATCCCATTTGGTCAAATAAGAAAATAAAGGTATTTTTATTCTACACTAAATTTTACATACGGAGTCTGAGTAGGGACTTATATATTTTTTTGAACAAAAGGTCACAGAATTTAATTTTCATTTCAAAGGTTTTAAGTTTATTAAGGCTACCTTGTTGTCACTTTGTACCAAAAATAAGTAAAAGGGTAAACGAATTAAAATGATGAAGTTAAAAAGTTATTTGATTCTATCAAAAGTTTGCTAGATACTAAAACAGAAGGTGGGAACCCAGCATTGCGGAACGATTAACTGTCACCAAGCCTTTATAGCATTCGTTACAAAAGTTAGTTCGCTATCCAGATAATTTGGAGCCATTGAAAGTTTCCAAATTGTCGAGGAAAATAATTAAATTCACTCAGATTTGTTTGAACAATGCTTTACTGCAGTGGATGACAAAGTGTTTACAACTCCATCGTTACTGCTTGTTGGCGAAGTTTAAATTGAACGTATTATATTAATAGCAATTAAGTGAATAATTAACTGTGTAATGACTTTGGGGTGCCCTGCGTTTCGTATCGGTATAATGATTGAGTCCGCGTAATAATATGGTTCTTCAATGTCGAACAATTTACTTAAGTAATTTTCAGGTAAGAATTTTAATAGTTGAAAAAAATTAACAAACACCGCTAATGACCGAACCGATGTCGCTTATGGTAGTAACTCTACTTATTACGCCAAAGTTATAGCACGTTGGATTCTAATACTGGGCAAACATATTTTGTGTTATCAATTATTTGTTTTTGTTCACTATCTGGATGTAATATTATTATATTGTATGTATTATATTTTTGATACCTATGTTTTTTGACTTATCTTGGGAACACGAGTATTTAAGTTTAAGTAGCTTAAGCATTGTCAATTAATTTTCATCTTTTTATTTTTTACAATAAAGTTAATGATTAAATTTTTAATTATTTTATTTTTATTTTGAGGACAATTAAGATGACCTCACTCCCTTGCCTGATGGTAAGCGGCCGTGAGATCCAAATTTGAGGTTAACAGGCACAAATTACATTATTATAGGATGTAATCCTTTATTTATATTATTAATTCACAATAATAATTGATTAGGTTAGGCAGGAATTCATTTACTTTTTCCATTATAACATGTAATTATGTAACGACGACCGACCTCGGTATCAATTCCCAACGTTTGTTTAAACATAGAGCAATGAGATATAACTAAGCAAATATTAGTCGATCTATTGATAAAACATAATCAGACTTGATGCAATAGGAACATGAGGCTGTTTCTAATTACTAGGTAAATGTATTTAATTGATCCACGGAATACCTTTATCAGTGACCAGTAGTTATGTATGATATGTAGTTATTTACAAAGAGAGTTCTTCTTTACAAAACCTTACAACATATTTACATAATAATACAAAAAGAGCTGACTTATGTAAAGGTTTTGATTCTATCGTCAAACTAAGAAAGCTATGATGAAACAAAAATTGTACCTTTGAGCTTGGGTTTTTTAAGTTATCTTCGTTTAGGTGTAATTTTACTTAATTATTTACTCTTTAACTTAATTTCATAAACTTATTTCTTAAGAAACATTTGGTGTCGTGCAAGGATGTATCATAGGACCAGGTTTTAATGTGAAATTTTGATAACTTACATCTTTTGCTTGGTGAAAAATGTTGTGCTATGCAAATAACTCAATTTCAAAGAAATTTAGTATAATTTCAATTTCTAATAATGCCTAGTTCTTAAGATGTGAATTTTGTGCAATAAAGCATATCTATCTATTTATCTATTCGGTGGTACGATGGGTCAACGACATCGCTAAAATTGGAGGGACTACATGGATCCGAGCAGCTCAGGACCGGGCACATTGGCGAAAGGGAAGGGAGGCCTATACCCAGCAGTGGGTACTACCGGGCTGATGATGATGATGATCTATCTATCTTTAACTTAACTAAAAGACAGACAGGCACACATGTCAAAGTTTCATAATCATTCTCAAAGTTTCTCAACACTAAAAGTGTTTTACATTAATCGATTTAAGAAATTTTACATATTTTACTTCACTTTGCTGTGTGGTTGTCTACTTATTTAAGATTTTGTAATTACTTGAAACTTTCCCTTGAAAAAATGTGGTCATTATTAAAATGTTACGATCATAGTTCGAGAACAAAAAATGTTAAAACTGAAAACGACAATGCGGCACTTTTGTCAAAAGTAGCTAGCAAGGCGAGCTCCGCTCCTAGAAAAAAATGGCCTTAATTAACACTAGGCTGCAAGAAAAAATTAAGTTTTAAGAGAGACATTAACCTGTAATTAGTAAAAAATAGGCTAGAAACGGGTCATACAAAAGTGGCAGCCCGGTAAATCTTCTTGATATAAAGTTGATGAATGAAATTAGATATAAGTACTTTAGTATGAAGTGATAAATAAAATATTGTTGTAATAAAATAGTGTCGTAAATAAACTGACTGTCGTGTTATTTATACCATTATGTTAGGATTTTGTACGTTGTCTTAACCACTTAATACTAATAAAATTATAAACAATTTTATTAAATTTACTTACAACTACAAACATTTTTCTAATTATGTATAATAATGTAATAATTATAATGATTTTTAACAAAAAATCTGCATAAGTCTATGGCATCCGTTTTTTTTCTATGTTTTTCAAAATCTTACTATTCATTTTCATCATTTTATTAATTTCAAATAGATTCCATTTATCTAGAAAATATGAAATTTATTCAAAAATATGTGTGGTTTGAGTCTAACGATTTCAATCGACTATATTTATAAAGTAAACAATTCATAATACTCGATGAAATGAAACGTTATATAAATCTTGTTTATTAAAATAAAAAAGCAAATGAGTAAATTCCAATGATTAAAAATAAACTCACCGTAAATCATTGAGATGACCAACAAAATAGCATTCAGCACGTATGAATGCCTCTTCAAATTCTTCAGCTGCCCAGCCATCGTTTCTTATTTTATTCAACTATCCTTAATTCAATAACACGATTCAACTATTCAGTTAATTTGACACTCTTCTTCTTCTCATCGTCACTTATAATTTCACCACTAATTTATGTTTCCTAATCTAATTTGTATTTAAAAATAGACGACTTCTATCTCCTAATTACTAAATGGCTCCGAAGCATCTTGTCACAAGTTATGTGCTTTGACAACTCTACCTGTTTCCACTAAATCTGTCAACGTTTATTCTAGTTCGTAATTAACTCGTTGACTAATAAACCAAACGATGACTTCGCCCTTTTAAATAAATGTCGCGCCATATATTAAAAGTTCCTTCTAGATAGTATCTATTTTTAATTTACTAGGGGTTAATACGACTTCATAAGAGGCGATTCCGGCGAAGTCGAGCAAGGAATAATTCAAGAAACATAACGGATGAAGCATCTAAAATAAACCTAGAAATATTCCTTGTTTTGTCGAGACGAATTTTGTTTTAATCCTCGCGCGGAAGTTTAAAAGAAATTTTGCTTTGGCACCCCATTTCCATATTTTTACGATCACAGCCGAGCACTTACATCACTGTCATTTTATGTATTCATACAACTTTTTTTACGGTACACGAGTTATCACTAAAAGTGAAGAGCGGTAAGCTGCGACGAGGTTTCGGCATTTTCGTTGCGTTCACCAGAGCGCCGACGCGCGACTACTCGTCGGCAACAAAATCGGAGCACTGACTTACATAAGGGATTTTGCTATGCCAGCCGGGTGCCTGCTAGACAGGGATGGGAGATACACCCGCAAGGGTTGCAGGTCGTGTGGTATTTAAGAGGAGAGGGATAGAAGAGATTTTCGCATTCGGCCGCTATCTAAATCGCGCCGTTGAAATCTTGTGTGAAGAAGCAATTAAAACGTGTATAAATCTGAGAGAGACACTTTTCAGGGCACCACACCTGCGATAATAAGAGTTTAATCTACCAGATAAACTCATAAACTTCGTTAAAATGTGTGAGATATTTTGCGTTTAATTTCGCTGTGGTAATTATGCTCGTTAATAGCAATTTAATAAGCAAATTCACTTGGCCCAACATGACACGATAAACACGCGTATGTTCAAATATAGTTTATTGGAATATAGCTTATTTTTGTCACGCCAGTTTGTTTGAGAATTCAAAGATGCCTACCGATATGTAAGTAAATATAATACAGATAGATAACCCTATGTGTCAGACGTCAAATCGCCAGCTCGTATTTTAATATTGTAATTTTAATTAAAATATAGTGTATTTGTTGTAATTAGTTAAGTGATTCGCCGTAAAATACCGGAAAAGCCAATGGATAAATGTTAGCAAGCCTCCGCTATCTATATTTACCTGGATATTAACCACCGAATTGTGACCGTCCCGCCGTCAAAGTGTCGTTGCAGAAAATTTGAACCAACAACGGATAAACCTGGGGAGTATTGTTTCTTTGATCCTATATTTTTCACTTATAATACGAAATACCATTAATTGAATAACCTATTTAAATTAACACCGACATAAACCACTCAACAAAACCACTAATTCGAGGTTATTTATTATGTTTACATTAGACATCTACTATTAACATACAAAATCACTGACACCCCACTAATACTGACAGTTTATCTCTTATCAGACTCTGCAATATAACATAATAACCAACACTGCACACAACATTATTGGAATAAGACGGTTCTCCAAAAGAGATTTGTCAAATTCCACAACATAAGTCTGGTTTTCTGTCTCCCTTTACTTGTCATAAAGTAAAGTGGATGATTTAACGCCTGGCCACAAACACTAACAAATGACACTTAGTATCTATAGTTTGCATTGAGCTTTGTGATATGAGATAATCTGTTACCTACTTTAATTATTATCACCATATATATGTATGTATGTAATATTATGTTATTTTATTAAGTCATACATTTATTGAATAAGCAGCTATAATAGTATAATTCCACCCTTCACATAGTATCTTTATCTATTTAACAATATAATAAATATTTTTAAATTGTAGGTACTTAGTACCTACATTGACCTACTTTTAATCAGCTGTTTATAGTAATAATTTGTACCTAATATATAGATACTTATCTGTGTTTGTAGCATAGATCCTCTTATAAAACCCGGTTCAAACGTTTGTTGTACACTTGTTTGTAAATAATTCCAGGTATGTCTGGTAGTGGAGCCTACCCTAAGAAGATGACGCGGAAGACTACTTCCCAGGAATTAGAATTAAAATTAAAAAGGGCCCTTGAGGAAATTAAAGAACTAAGGGAGGACAACAGCCAAATCCTCAAGGAACGAGATGAAACGAAGAGGAATCTCTCAAAATTATCAATAATAATACCCAGCTGAAGGGTGAACTGGCCGACCTGCATGCTCAGTTCTTGGATGTCCTGTCTCAACGAGATCAACTAATTGACACCGTGACCAACTTTGACCAGTGTAGTGAGACCTATGAGCAGGCACTGCAACGTATTCAAGACCTTGAGGTGGAGCTACGGGACGCCAACAAACTCATACAACAATATGAGGAGGACAAGCGTTGTCAAGAAGTCTTACACACCCACAGCCTATACGAAGAGTTGATTGGGTCACCAGCTGGGCAGGAGGCTTCACTTAATCACAGTTCTTGTTTAAGGAATGATAGGGTTAGAAGGAGTAAAAAGAATAGTTTTAAGAAGTATGTTAAGATTAATAATTTTATTAAAAAAACAGAAAAATTAATCAAGAGACAAAAATGCCATCAAAAAAATGTTCTTTTAAGAAAACAGCGTGTAGATTTACTTGATAGTTTAGAATTATATAGTAAGAAATTAGACGAAAGTAGAAGTAAGTATGAAGTTGACACACAGGAGCTGCAGGCTGACATCTCGCGGCTGCACCGGTCATTAGAGCGTATGACCGATAAATACAACTCGGCCCAAGGTCAAATAAGCGAGCACATCCTCGCTGCAAGCCGCTTTATTGAACAGTGTAACTGTCACTTAAGTACAGGGGGCGTGGACGAACACCAGGTGATGGACGAACCCCAGCTTCTAGAAGGGGCTGAAAATGATTTGTCTAGTGTACAGCACACAATAAACAATTCAGATAACAACCTCATAATGTTTTCTGATAAGATTGGAGTTGGTTTGGACCACTTTTAAATGAAAAAATTAATCATAATGTAACAAATTATTGCATGCCTAATACTTCATTTAATCAAATTATTGCTAGGATGAATACATGTAGTTTTAGTAAGCAATCCATAATTACATTGATGATTGGAAATGCTTTAGATATTAATAAAAGAGATTTAATTCAGGGGTTCTCAACCCTATCTGACCTTAATGTTAATAAAATAATCTTGTGTGCCTTCCCTTTTTAGGGTTCCGTAGCCAAAATGGCAAAAACGGAACCCTTATAGTTTCGTCATGTCCGTCTGTCCGTCTGTCCGTCTGTCCGTCTGTCCGTCTGTCCGTCTGTCCGTCTGTCACAGCCGATTTACTCGGAAACTATAAGTACTACAGTGATGAAATTTGATGGGAATATGTGTTGTATGAACCGCTACAAAAATATGACACTAAATAGTAAAAAAAAGAATTGGGGGTGGGGCCCCCCATACATGTAATTGAGGGATGAAATTTTTTTTTTCGATGTACATACCCGTGTGGGGTATCAATGGAAAGGTCTTTTAAAATGATATAAAGTTTTCTAAAAAACATTTTTCTTAAAGTGAACGGTTTTTGAGATATCAGCTCTCAAAGTCGTAAAAAGTATGTCCCCCCCCCCTCTATTTTTATAACTACGGGGTATAAAATTCTAAAAAAAATAGAGGTGATGCATGCTAATTAACTCTTTCAACGATTTTTGGTTTGATCAAAGTATCTCTTATAGTTTTTGAGATAGGTTGATTTAACTGTAATTTTGGTTAAGTTATTGTGCTTACACTGAAAACGATGGCTGAACCTTATAAGATAGATCAAAAAATATACTACAGTATTGTACACCTTTAAAAATCTTATATTTGCTGCTACGGAACCCTTTGTGCGCGAGCCCGACTCGCACTTGGCCGGTTTTCTAGGTATTACACACCTAGCCAAAATAACAGTATTCATTTGTTGAATACATTATTATACAATTTGACATATAATCATAGTGACAAATTTGTGTTTTTTGACACAAACAAATTTATTGACAATAAGTTCTTGTTGACTGGCAAAACTTTTTATTTGCCTAATAAAAATAAAAGAGAATTAGCTACTTTGTTAGCGTATAATATTAATAACATGTTTATACAGACCTTGGAAGTACTTCCAAAAAATAATTTAAATTAGAATCTGAGACAATAGAGGAATCCTCTAGCAAACCAATGACAAACGGACACCCTAATTACCTAAACCTTATTCATCAGAATATACAGGGTCTGTCTGGCAAATTACTTGAGCTCGAATTATTTTTAAATAAAATGAATGTCCATGTATTATGTATTACCGAACATTGGTTAAGGCAGTATGAATTAATTATCAATATAGATAACTATAGCGTCGGTAGTTCGTTCACGAGAAGGTCGGCAATTCGAGGTGGGTCACTAATTTTGTTAAATAAATGTATTAAATTTAAAGAACGCAAAGATATTGTTTCACTTTCACTTGAGCGAACTATTGAGCTAGCATGTGTTGATCTTGAACAACATGTCCTTGTCTGTGTGTACAGGCCCCCATCTGGGAATTTTATTTCATTTGAATCCATTATGGAAGAAGTATTAAGAAAAATATGTTCATCTAATAAAAAAGTGGTTGTGTGCGGGGATTTTAATGTAAATATTTTAGATAATTCACAAAACTCGATGCGTTTACTAAATCTTTTCAGATCTTTTAATTTACATAATCTTTTTAATGAACCCACGCGAATTACCCCTACCACAGCTACTTGTTTGGATAACATATTTTGTAATTGTGATGTATTAGACAAGTCCATAATAAACTTATAAATTCAGATCATAGTGGACAGATAGCACAGTTGGAATACCGTCATGCACCCTCTTCGTTTAGTTTTGTATGTAGGCCAATTACGGCAAACCGCAAAGAAAAGTTTAAAGATAATATTAATAGGAAGGTGCCTGCATTATCGTATAATGATGGAAATGCAAACATACTTTATGAGAAGCTTTTTAATGTAGTGGAAAAGGAATTTAATGAGATTTTCACTAAGAAAACAATTAAATTAGATACTTCTAAAAGTAAATTCAGTGACTGGGCCACTCAAGGCATTTACAAAAGCAGAAAGAGGTTATTTGAATTATATGATATCAAAGCCAATTCAAATGACCCTAAGTTAATTGAATATGTCAGAGCATACTCAAAATTATTCAAAAAGTATGTGCAATGGCAAAATCAAATTATTTGAAAGATAAGATTATAAAAGCCACTAATAAAAGTAAAATATCATGGAAGATCATAAATAATGAGACTTGTAAAAATAAAACAAAAGAAAACAAGCTCTCTCTTAAAATCGATGGCAAATCAGTTGTTTCTGACTCTGAAGTAGCAGAAACATTTCAGTCTTTCTTTTCTAGTATAGCAGTCACCACCACTAACAAACTAAACTCAAGCGCACATCTTGCTGCTTCTCTGCTCAAATCACATGTTGATGAATGCAAGACTACCTTTAAATTTACTCATATCAATTCTGATATAATTTTAAAAACATTCAAAGAATTGAATATGAAACCATCTGAGGATTTATGGGGACTCTCGGTAGACATACTAAAAAATATAATACATGCTATCGCACCCCATCTAGCTATGATATTCAATAAATGTGTTGACGACGGCGTATTTCCCGATATGATGAAATACAGTAAAATAATACCATTATTCAAATCGGGAGAGAAAAGTGACCCGTCTAACTTCAGACCAATTTCTATACTACCAGCTCTTAGCAAAATTTTTGAAAAAGTAATATTCATCCAGTTATTGGCTCATTTGAATTTGAATAAAATATTGCACAGTAAGCAATTTGGATTTACAAAAGGTAAATCCACTACTGATGCTGGAGTGGCGCTTATCAAGCATGTCTTTGATGCGTGGGAAAATAAGCGAGATGCTATTGGTATATTCTGTGACTTGTCAAAAGCCTTCGATTGTGTAAATCATGAAACGTTGCTTATGAAGTTACATCATTACGGTGTCTTAGACAACTCAATTAGTCTAATCAAATCTTATTTATCTGATAGGATTCAAAAGGTGAATGTCAATGGAATTAACTCTTCGGGTGCCCCTTTAGTTATGGGTGTACCCCAGGGCTCGATATTGGGGCCGTTGCTGTTTTTAATCTACATAAATGACCTTCCTTACTATACTAAAGATCTATGTGAGATAGTGTTATTTGCTGACGATACATCCTTGATTTTTGAGGTTGATAGACAAAAAGAAAATGTTGACGACGTAAATAACACTCTCTCTCAAGTACTACACTGGTTCACTTCTAATAACTTAGTTCTTAATTCAAAGAAAACTAAATGTGTAAAGTTCACTATGCCCAATGTAAGGCAGGTCAATATTAATATAGTCATGAATAACGAACCTATTGAAATTATAAACTCCACAGTTTTTCTAGGCATCACTCTGGATTCCAAATTGCAATGGAGCCCCCATATTGCTGCCTTGGCAGGAAGACTTAGTTCAGCTGCATATGCAGTTAGGAAAATAAGGAATCTGACTGATATTGAGACTGCAAGACTGGTATATTTTAGTTATTTTCATAGTCTGATGTCATATGGTCTATTGCTGTGGGGATCCGGTGCTGACATACAAGCTATCTTCATATTGCAGAAGAGGGCAATTCGCGCCATCTATGGCCTTAGATCACGTGACTCACTTAGAGAATTATTCAAGGAAATAAATATTTTAACGGTAGCTTCTCAATACATTTTTGATTGCATTATGTTTGTACGTAAAAACTTGCAGCTTTACTCGCGAAAATCTGATTTTCATAGCTTTAACACACGAAATAAACATAGGCTTGCGGTCCCAAATCTAAGACTTCATAAAATTGGCAACTCATTTGTGGGATTGAGTATAAAAATGATTAATAAGTTACCACAAAGAGTAATTGACTTACCATTGCATGAATTTAAATTTCATATTAAAAACTGTTTAATGCAGAAAGGCTACTATAATGTAGAAGATTATTTAGATGATAAGGATTCCTGGACATGTTAATCTCCTCGCCTATTCTATTAAATGTATAATCTGATTTTATAATTTACTTTGACGATTATCTAAACGATATAAAGCATTGTACACATCATACTGTTATTGTAATCTTAATAATATTTTTATTATCAGAATGAAAATTGTAATACTGATCATAATTTGAAAAGAGTGACTACTGAGTTTCTTGCTGATTCTTCTCGGTAGAAATCGACTTTCCAAATCAGCGGTAGCTTACATAATATTTGACATTCATAAATGTTCTATAAGGACTTAAATTGAATAAAGAATATTTCTATTTCTATTTCTATTTCTATATTTTAGTCCATAATAGGTATCAATTATTATAGATTGTACTTAGTTAAATGGATCAAATTTATTTTAATTAATACATTTTAGGGCATTATACCAAATTTTGTTACGTTTGATGGCCGCCGGTTCAAGATGGCCGTCGCTACATTTTTTTTTACATCATAGCGGACAAACGAGCAGACGGGCAGACGGCTCACCTGATAGTAAATGATCATGGGATTATGATTTATGCTTGAGTAGTAGAATAAACAAATAAAGACGAATTTCTAGACGAAAATGGTCGCTGCGTCAAAATTATTATTGAAAAGTTGAGGATTTTAGCAAGTTTAGTAATATTGTAATATTCGATATTTTAGGTTTCTGCTTCGTAAATGACTTTAGATCGTGAAAAAACACTTTGTATTATTTCTGTTTTACTTTGTAATTCAAGAAGTTTTGAGAATTAAGCCAATTAGCCTATTCCAAACGAATCAACAAGTTCTAATATCAAATTTAAATAAGGTTTTGGTCCCTTATAATACGTCACACACAAAATAGCCCTATGACCCTTTACGCAAGGTTAAATTTTTGCATAAAATTAATTAAGAATTACCTTTGTACAAAGATCCTCTTAAAATTAAACGTAAATATTTATACGGAGTGCGGTAGGGTCATCTTTAATAATATTGATTCAGGCACCAGCTTGTACGTATATGGATAAATGTATTCCGATTGGGATATTATTATAATTTTCCTTAGATAGTTCTAATTGCATTTAACCGAATGACTGTGGGAAAGTTACGCTTCGGCATGATTGGGTCGGCTGAAGCAGGGCTTCTACTTTTAATTGATTGTTCAGCCCAAACATACCTTTTTTTTCAACAAAAAAAAATTTTTGAACAAAAAATTAATTAATTCACACAATACCGTCAGATATCAGACAACAGAGGAAACACAAATATAATACTTAAATATATATATAACACCCAGACACTGAACCTCAGGCCAGATGGAGTGATGATCTGCGCAAGAGGGCTGGCTGGAGCTGGATGCGAGTAGCCGAAGATCGATCAAAGTGGCGAGCATTTGAAGAGGCCTATGTCCAGCAGTGGACTGCAACAGGCTGATAATGATGATGATGATGATGAGACACTGAACAAACACAAATGTTCATCACACAATTTTTTGTCCAGGGTCGGGACCTAACCCACGACCTTTGGCGTATGAGGCAGGGTCACTACTAATGCGCCATCAGGCCAGTCACGTGCTATATCAACAGAACCTTTTCAAGCCACACGTACTGAAATCGAATCCGTCACGTACTATGTGGTTTCAGAGACACTTTGTCCCATGCATATTAAAATTTTACATTGAGCAACAAGATTGTTTGAATATGAGCTAAAATCTATACCTACTATTATAAAGAGGTAACTTCTAGAAACAACGGCAAGGCTTATAGGTAAACCGAAAACATGAAACACACGCGCGATATAGCCGACGCCCAGCGCCATCTATTGGTTTGGTTTGTAACTACTATCCCGAAGCGAAGTGAGGGCGGGCCGTTAGTATTTAATAAGATTTCAAAATTATATTAAGAACTTAACTCTCCGCTGTCACATAAAAAAATATATGGCTGGCTAGGTACTGGACAAAACCTTTTACTGTAGCGTCTGGCGCATTTATCTATTTATTTTAATGAGATAAATAAAAAAGTAGTTATAATATTCATACGAAACATTTCCCATTTTTGACGACTAGATTGGTTCAGTGGTAGTGAATGCTGCGTCTGGGACAAGGGTTGCGGGTTCGATCCCCGCACTGTACAAACATTTGTGTGCATGAACATGTTTGTTTGTATTGGTCTAGGTGTTTTCTATGTATTATTATGTATTTACAAAAGAAAAGTATTATATGTATATATTTGTAATTCCACTGTTGGTTCTGATATCTGTAACACAGGTGCTTGAGCTACCTATCTCAGAGTCAGATCAATGTTTGTGATGTAGTGAAATCTTAATTAAATCTATAATTATTTTACCCGCAACATCGCTCAAAAACCAATACAATAATTTATCTAAACACAGTGTCATTAATTTTTAGGTCCCAGTATTTGTTAAAGTAAACATCTTTAATATAAACAGTTGTCAAAATTTCCCTTCATTCAATATTTAAAGACTGATTCATTAAAATTCTGTTTGTCAAAATGAATATTATTAAGTCTTTAACTGCAAAAGCCCTTATCAGTACCCTCCTTTTAAATATTGGACTAAGCTTAAAAGTTCTTAGAGTTTTAGTAAATAACGTAATAGTATATGAGAGCAATAAACGTTTTTATTATTATTATTATGTATCTCTCCTGTTGGAAAATCACGGCACGGAGGGCGGTCCTTTTGGAAGGCGTGCGTGGGGATACAGATCCAACACGTAGAGGCCCCTTTGAGACACATTAATGAAAGTGGGGATGTGTACACCTAGCGGGTACTGTCTCTGCTTGTACTATTGAAGAGATACAACCAAAGACAGCACCCGCTACGTGCAAGGACTATTGCAGATAAGATGGGAACTAAACTGGGACTATGGAGGGGGTATTGCTGGACTGGTTGCCGGGATATTGATGAGACAACGGGACGCCTGCCATATCAAAAGTCTCATCTATGATAATCATAGCAGGCGGTGACTTGCCGCACACTAAATGGGCCCCCTATCAAAGCTGCCAGTTGGCAGCGAGGCGGGCAACATTGGCGTGAGCGGCTAAGGTTGTCGAGAGGTGAGACTGCGGGGCGCCAGATCCCTATGTGCTAAGCACCGGTCAGCAGGCCCCCGGCGTTATGACATTTTACACTTCCAACCTGGAGCATAGGTTCTGCTCTTGCAACTCCACTCCGGCCGGCTGGTTAAGGCAAGCCAGGAGGCGAGGGTCAAAGGAGTAATACGGACCCTCCGGAGTATCGGGGTCCGTGGTGTCGCCACACACCAACAGCTCGCCACAAGCTGCCCCTGCGGAGACTGATTGCACTGATGAGAGTTGTTGTTCTTCGTTAGCGAAGATCACCAACTCTCACCAGCGGGCGATGGGGTCGTCACAAGCAAAAATATTGTTATCTAAACTCATGTCATAATTTTCAAACTAACTCGAATCCCCCAATACACATGATAAATGATACTAGACAAAAAAAAATGTTTTATATCCCCAAATACAATTCTTATTTTTTTTTTCACGAATTATAAAGATAACTAGCGGCCGCCCGCGACTTCGTCCGCGTGGAAAAGTAACTTTTTACCCCCCTTTCAACCCCTTACAACCCCCTTTTCGCAATAAAAAGTAGTTTGTGTCCTTTCTCAGGGTCTAGATTATCTGTATACCAAATTTCATTTAAATCCGTTGAGTAGTTTTGGCGTGAAAGAGTAACAGACAGACAGACAGACAGAGTTACTTTCGTATTTATAATATTAAATAATAGTATGGATTTGAATAGTTGATTTTAAACATTAAATTTACCCACTAACCAAGCGGAACAATACAAAACTAATCAAAATGTTTTTGAATAAGCCCAGAGTCTCAAACGACAGATTTTTCGTTTTAAAGAATCACCGGACAAAGCTGCCTCATCGGCGGAAGTAATGGCCTCAAAGAGATTCCTTTAAACACTGATTCCGGTTTGATTTAGAATCGGGGCAGATTAAAGAACTGTAATACACAAACTTGAGGTAAAGAAAATACAACTCTATAACAAGAACAAAAGGTTGATAATGAAACAGGAAGATGTGTAAGGATGGAGCAAAATTAGAATAGGCAGTAAGAGAGAGACGATTTTATAATTAACTGCAATCAACACTGACGTATTGAATTTCAGGCATGTGTACGCTTGAGGACAGAAGTGAAGCTACTTACGTTCTTATATCTGTGTCCTTAGTAGTTTCGTCTGAAAAAAAAAAACATTTTCTTTTATTTTAGACTCACTAGTCTCCACTGCCTGCCCTCACTTCTTTTCGGGAGATTAGTTTTAAATCAAGCCAATAGATGGCGCTGTAGAGGTATAATGCGCTCCGAGCTATATTAATTGTGGGAGAGCCACGCTTCGGCATGAATGGACCGGCTCGACCGGATTGATACCACTGCCTCACAGAACATCGGCGTGAAGCAGCCCCTGTGCTGTGTTTCGCCGAGTGAGTGAGGGTAGGAAGGGGATAAAAGGTTGGCAGCGCACTTTTAACTCCACTGGTGTTGCAAGTGCTTATGGGCGGCGGCAATTTCTTGCCATCAGGTGATCCGCTTGCTCGTCTGCTGCCTATGACAAAAAAAAGTAATTAACTTAGATATAGATAGTGAGATAGAGATAGGTATTAGTCCACGGCATCCAACAATAACGGTGACCGTTAGTTTGCGCACTTGTAAAATAGAAGACTTTTTATTAAAATTGGTTTCTGCGCACTCAAGGTCATCCAGAAACTTACATACCGTAGCCTATAGGATAGTCTTTATATCTATTAAAATAAAGGTCAATATTTCTACATGTCTGAGTCTCTGAGTGCGTCAATATACTTTCATTATTAGAATGTCATGAACACAAATTTGAAAAATTAATCAGTGTCGTAAATTATTCAAATATCTGGTTCTCTGTTTCAAATCAAAACTCTCGAAATTTGCATGCGAGTAATCAAAGAGCTGCTGCTAACTTTTACATCGGAAAAGATCAAAAGGAACAAATTGTTCACGTGGAAATCGCGTTTCGGAAGACGGTGAAATTCTTTCATTTAAAAATCAGCCTTAGGCGATTAATATAGAGATGTTTGGGTATGTTGGGTCCCTAACTGCCACCATCTGCCATTTCTCCGTGGGACAGCCACGCTTCGGCATGAATGAGCCTGCTCGGCCGGAATGATTCCACGGCCCTACAGAAGACCGGCGTGAGGTAGCGCGTACGCAGTCTTTTGTCGAGTGAGGGTACCGGAGGGTTAATCGGGGGGAAGGGGGTTGAAGGTTAGAAGCGCACTTGTAACTCTACTGGTGTTGCAGATGTCTATAGGCGAGGGCAATCGCTTACCATCAGGTAATCCGTCTGTTCGTCTGCCACCTATCACATAAAAACACAGCGCAGGCGCTGCTCCACGCCAGTATCTGTGAGACCATGGC
Organism: Cnaphalocrocis medinalis; assembly: GCA_014851415.1. Taxonomy (NCBI): domain Eukaryota; kingdom Metazoa; phylum Arthropoda; class Insecta; order Lepidoptera; family Crambidae; genus Cnaphalocrocis; species Cnaphalocrocis medinalis. The sequence goes on from CM026283.1 coordinate 16,209,356, forward strand.
ATCACTCCGGTCGAGCCAGCTCATTCATGCCAAAGCATGGCTGTCCCACGTTTTAGGTATTTGCTGTTTGCCCGGTTTATTTGTTGCCTAGTATTTAACAAACTCAATTAATCACCCTACAGTGTCTTACCACTCACTGATGCATGATTTTATGCTTATTTATCTTTTATTTGATTCTGTTTTATTCCATTCCATACCTAAATAATATAAACCCATAACAATGTAATTTATTTTGCTTAAGAAACTTTATAACTTATTACTATTTGAAAAAAAATACTACTGACTTTCTTGCTAACACTTCTCAGTAGAAATTGACGTTCCGAACCAGTGGTAGATTATGTTTTGACATTCATAAGTGTTCCGTATGAACCTAACTTGAATAAAGATTTTTTCTATTTTTATTTCATATTTTCCATAAACATCAAGGCCAGTCTTAAAGCGAAATATAACAACGGTCCCAACAAAATCGAGAACCAACGATCGACATCGCAACGAAATAAAAAAAAGAATTTCTTAGAACCGATTTACCTCACGCTTGTACGGCCCGTGCCTCGACAGATGTTAACATACGCTGTTTGTTTTCTTACTTTCAGAGATATGTTTGTTTTTTTTTTGAAGGGAGAGCCCTCCTCGTTCCGTTTTAATTTATGTCACAAGAAATTAACTGTCCCGTCGAATTCCTTTGAATGATAAAAGTTCTTAATAGAGACTATTGGATTTCTAGGACCGTTAAGATTTACACCAATCGCTTTGGCTTTGAATTGGAGAAATAGTTTTCGTAGTGGATTTCGACTTTCAAGTAACTTGCTTCGGTTTGGCTTTGAGTCCAGTATGATTTGAAACGCTGTCTGTTTTGTTTTAGGGCATTATTATAATTGCAAATTAACGTTTTGAATTAAAGTCGTTATTGAAATTGCTCGTCATTGTTTTTTAGTAACGAGAGTTATTTGTTATTTTAAAAGAGTTAAGCCTATGTAGTAAAAAAACAGTACCAAGTTTGCCCTGTGATTCGTCCTATCGAGAAACGGGACAATTTTTTGAGTCCCGGTGGCTGTTATTTTTTATGTGATATGTGGCAAACAAGCAGACGGATCACCTGATGGTGAGCGATTCGCCGGACAAAGACGCCTGCAACGTCAACAACAACAACAAGTAGGAACAACGGGCCTAGTACTGAGAGCACAGACACAACCTGTCATATTTTTTCAATTGATATTCAGCTTTATGTGTTTGACTGTAAGATGACAATCCATTGAAGAAATTGACGTTCCGAACCAGTGGTAGATTATGTTTTGACATTCATAAGTTTTCCGTTTGAACCTAACTTGAATAAAGATTTTTTCTATTTTTATTTCATATTTTCCACAAACATCAAGGCCAGTCTTAAAGCGAAATATAACAACGGTCCCAACAAAATCGAGAACCAACGATCGACATCGCAACGAAATAAAAAAAAAGAATTTCTTAGAACCGATTTACCTCACGCTTGTACGGCCCGTGCCTCGACAGATGTTAACATACGCTGTTTGTTTTCTTACTTTCAGAGATATGTTTGTTTTTTTTTTGAAGTGTGAACATTATTCAAGTAGAGTATTCCTTCCCATTCCAGGAACTTTCACTTAATCTTACAACGGACTTGCGCAAACATTTTCCATAACCACAATATCAAATTTAGGACATTTTTCTAGAGGTAAATAAGTACCTATTGGTCTTTTTAATGATACATAAACCTATTTTAATTGATTAAAATGAAATGAAAACGCAATGTACGTAGGATAATTATAGTGACCAAGTGTGTGCGTAAACACAAATGCACTATCTATTCCCTCATAATATCAGTGGGCCAACAGCTTATCGTGCTTTCTCCGGCACGGGGCTACAAGACCGCCAATTTCCAGACAAGTCTGTTTATGTCACAAGTATGTCTAGTCCAAAGGGGCTAGTACTGAAAATTTTGGTAGATAAACGTCTCGGGCCAACATTACCTTAGTAGGTAATGTTGGCCCGAGACGTTTATCCACCAAAATGCGACCCACAAGCCACTGAGCCACCGAGGTAGTCTTGGAACCTAAGCAAACGAACTCTGTCATAATGAAATACCTATTTAGGCACCAAAGTCCCAGAGAATGTAAATTAGGGTTGGTTGTCGAAACACTTTCGGCTATCGCCCGACTATCGATACCAAAAAAAATATCAATAGTAGGTATTGATAGTATTGGCACGTGTCTATAAGTATCGATACTACTACCTATAGGGAAATTTGAGAAATAGGCACTTATAAATAAATAATAAAATAAATTGAGACAACATCACATACATTGACATGATCCCAAGGTCCCAAACCCTTAGTTTGGAACCAGGACAATTTTAAGGACTTTTTATATCACACTATCTATAGCATATACATCTGATAACATACTAATGTTATACTAGGTACCGATATCCTGAATAATTTTCGAGGTCAAAAATCGATAGTGAAACTATCGATATCTCAGCAACACTAATGTAAATGTATGTTCCGGACTGTAATGACCAGCCCAAAACTGCGTCTGATAAATCACAACAAATGCGAAACGCCAAACTATATTCGACTCAGACAGAGGGGGAGTTTTAAAAATGACTTCATTTTGAGAGACATCGCGTCGGATTGTATGTTATTTTCGGCCCCTTGTCTGATCCCGGGTGCGCGCTCAAATTTGTCTTCGGCGGCTAAATACGTGTTTTTATGTAAATTTAGAAGTTGACAGTGTTTGTATGTAGGGACGGAAGATGTCGAAAAGTGTAGATTTTTGTGAAATTCTTTCTTGCGTGCTTCAATACGACGACGACTGAGATGACCCGTTTTGTGCAATGGTTTTGATTGCCAGTTGAGACGCAAAGATTGCGGATTCGATTCCCGCACCAACACAATTAATGTTGGTACTTGACTATTTTTTTTATGTTTATAAAATAGAGGGTCCCGTTGGTCGAGTGGTTTAAGTACCGGGCCGTGATCTCGGGGTCCCGGGTTCGAATCGGGTCGAGCAAAAAAATATGTTTCGAATTTTACGAACATAGCTCGGGTTTGTGATCACCAATCCGCATTAGGCAAGCGTGATGATTAAGCCTAATCCCATCATAGTAGCGATGACTTGATTTCTATGATGGAGGCCTTCGCCCTGTGCAGTGGGATAGTATATAGGCTGATACTTTACTTTACTCTTTACTAATGATTTTTTTCTTGAAAATCGAGTGTATGAGAATTGTATCTCAGGACGCACACTTTCATTTAGTTCAATTTTAAAACTACTTTTTACTTCCTTTTTGTCACCTGTTTGTATCAGCTGTTCCTATGTCCAGCTCTTCTCATTCCACGAATTTCATTGCTATTCAAATACTCTAACGTCCGACATAGGCGAAGTCCACACGGTCCACTCCGCAAATAGGAATTAGAGAAAGATTCCAAAAGCGCAGCTAGAATGCTATAACGACTCACGAACCGTTTATTGGAGGAAACAAATCCAAAACAGAACGTGTAAAATGCACTTTAATTGCTGTTTTGATTTGTGTTTCACGTAAACAGAGAAAGTGCTTAAAGATAGTGCTAAGCCATTTTGAACTTTAAAGCGGAGAGTCGGAGTTCGAATTGTGTGGAGGGATGTCCAGACAGGAAAAACTGCAGACAGGATCTATAATTAGGTGTAATAAGGTCGATTTACGATTTCATACTGTCCAGTGCAACTTGGTTGGGAGTATTTTCTTGTTTACTGTTTTACCACTGTGATTCCTATATTTTGATTGATTTTCCCTAACCAGTTCTTGAGTGGAAACCGCGCCTTGGTAAACGTAGTGTAGGACGGCATCAGGACAGATGGAGTGACGATCGAAATTGGCGAGCATTTGGAGAGGTCCTATGCCTAGTAGTGGACTGCAACAGGCTGGTAATGATGATGATGAGGTAGTCAAATACGGACACTAACTCGTACTTTAACTCGCCTTGTGTAAACCAGTGTAAAATTTTCCTGATACGAGGATATGTACGTTATAAAATACAGTGTTTTTGTCATCAATTTGTCCAACAAAAACAAGTGTGTCCCAAAAAACCAGCTATTAATACATCGTCAAAATGTTCTAAGGGTCTCAATATCAAAAAATAATTGGCTGAAAACGGCCAAAGCCCATTCCCTCAGGCGGTGTGGAAACCTTTGTTTACATAAGAAAAATGTAACTCACAAATATACAGGGATTATACCAAAACGGATTCGGATATTTGGGTAATATTTTCGTAGGAGTAATACGGATATTTTTGTTATGCTTGGATATTTTGGACTTGGTCCTAAAATAGAGGTTGGTAGAATAAAATGTTTAGTGAAAGAGTTCTGTGTGGAACAGATTGACAATAACCCTCCTTTTGCTTTGCCGTAGTCGGGTAAATAGCATGTAACTGGCGTATTTAGTAGAACTGTGGGAGAGCCACGCTTCGGCATGAATGGGCCGGCTCGACCAGAGTGATACCACTGCCTCACAGAAAACCGGCGTGAAGAAGCCCCCGTGCTGTGTTTCGCCGAGTGAGTGAGGGTACCGGAGGCCCACCCGGAAAGAAGGGGATTAAAGGTTGGCAGCGCACTTGTAACCCTACTGGTGTTGCAGGTGTCCATGAGCGGCGGCAATTGCTTACCATCAGGTGATCCGCCTGCTCGTCTGCTACCTATTACATAAAAAAAACTTGTTAGTTCGTTTTTTGTTTTTCATACCTATGCACGTTGTGTATGTTTTTGTCAAGACATTAAAGTATATGCATATATTATGTTCATGAAATTTTATTCTTATTTTGTAAAGAGCTACTATATTATTATCTACACTTTGTGGCTTTAATCGCAAAAGAGAGTTACTTGGCATACCTATTCGGAATAATTGAAAACCAGCTATTGGTGGCGGCATTTAAGGAATTCAAAATATCTAAAGTTATTACTATTGACAGTGTGTTGAGATTATTTGTGTTACAGACACCAGAAACAGAGGTATTACAAATATATTTACAGAGATATTACAAAAGATACAATGAGGAAACACATGTATTCATCATACTTAGAATATTTGTCCATGGTGAGGATTGAACCCACGTTCTTTGGCGCATGAAGCAGAGTCACTACCAAACGCGACATTAGGAGCAGTCAAGAACAAAAAAAAATCTGCTGTCTTCAAATCTATCGATTCCTCCATACACTTTATTCTAAGTGTGCAGTTCACTTCTCCGCGCAACTGTACGCGTCCGACCAACAGATGTTAACATACGCCCGTGTTTTCTTTATTTAAGAGGTCTGTTTGTTACTTTTTGTACGGATCCGAGGCGCCTCCGGTCTCTCACTTATTATTTATGGCGGTGAATGTACCCTTGTTGGAGATATGTTGCTGGGAAGTGATAGTCAGAAGTTAATCGTCAGTTTTAACCCGGCAAATGTACTTTCGATTCCGATTTATATAATTGGATGATAGACGCTGTAGAAATGTGATGTTTTAAAACTTACATTGTAAAAACACTTAACATTTAACACAGCTCTTTGCGGTGGCCATTTTGGATTTTCACCAACCACCACCAACCAATATAGTTTCAGACCCTGTCACTCTTTTCGCGGCACCACTACCTTTCTGCACGACCCAAAGGTCAACTCGAAGAGAATGCCCCTGGGCACTAAGGTCGCCTATTGTAACAAACGTTTGTGCAATAAACTTTAAATCTATAGTCTAAACTATTTATAAAGAGATAATTTCCATAAACATCGACAGATATTCGGTTTGTATATAAGAACAAACAAACCAAAAAGGCAAAACACTAGCGTGATGTAACCATCGCCCAGCGCCTTCTATTGGTAGACAGTGAAACTCACTTCCCGAAACGAAGTGAGAACGCCACTAGTAAATAATAAAATGTCAAATTTGTGTCAATTTTGCAATTCAATACGGAGTCAGGTCAATGTAAGGTCGTGGTCAAAAAGTGTTTACCACTTTTAGGATCATACAATTTTATTCTTATCTTGTCAGAGCTACTATATTATTATCTTCACTTTGTGGCTCTATTCGCAAAAGAGCGTTACTTGGCATAGGTATTATGCCTATTCGGAATATTATTACACAACTAATTGGTGGCGGCATGTAAGGAATCCAAAATCTATAGAAAGTACTTATAATAACAATGGTGTTGAGATCATTTGTGTTACAGATAAACAGAGGTATTACAAATATACTTAAAACATCCTATATTACAACCAGATACTGAACAAACATAAGTATTCATCATACTTACGAATATTTGTCCATAGTAAGGATTGAACCCATGTTCTTTAGCTTAATTTATGATGCAGAGTCACTACCAAATGCGCCATCGGAGCAGTCAAGAACAAAAAAAAAACCGCAGTCTTTAAATCTATTGATTCCTCCATACACTTTATTCTAAGTGTGCAGTTCACTTCTCCGCGCAACTGTACGCGTCCGACCAACAGATGTTAACATACGCCCGTGTTTTCTTTATTTAAGAGGTCTGTTTGTTACTTTTTGTACGGATCCGAGGCGCCTCCGGTCTCTCACTTATTATTTATGGCGGTGAATGTACCCTTGTTGGAGATATGTTGCTGGAAGTGATAGTCAGAAGTTAATCGTCAGTTTTAACCCGGCAAATGTACTTTCGATTCCGATTTATATAATTGGATGATAGACGCTGTAGAAATGTGATGTTTTAAAACTTACATTGTAAAAACACTTAACATTTAACACAGCTCTTTGCGGTGGCCATTTTGGATTTTCACCAACCACCACCAACCAATATAGTTTCAGACCCTGTCACTCTTTTCGCGGCACCACTACCTTTCTGCACGACCCAAAGGTCAACTCGAAGAGAATGCCCCTGGGCACTAAGGTCGCCTATTGTAACAAACGTTTGTGCAATAAACTTTAAATCTATAGTCTAAACTATTTATAAAGAGATAATTTCCATAAACATCGACAGATATTCGATTTGTATATAAGGACATACAAACCAAAAAGGCAAAACACTAGCGTGATGCAACTTTCGCCCAGCGCCTTCTATTGGTTGACAGTAGAACTCACTTCTCGAAACGAAGTGAGAACGCCACTAGTAAAACAATAAAATGACAAATTTGTGTCAATTTTGCATTTAAATATCAAGTCAGGTCAATGTACCTATGAGATGTTGTTTATTATTTATTGATCTACAGAACCAAGCCACTTCCATTCCTCCCACATCCTACGCCTAAACATCGCGCAGTGTATCGTACAAGTTTTCACATATTTCAACCCACTCGATTTGGTAGCCGGGGTTTATTATTTGTGCCGATACGTCGTACATATTCCCCGTTTTATTGCGTTACTCCATCTTTGTTTCAATTCTAAGGGCTAGTGATTGGACAACTAGTAAAGATCCGAAAGGAACAACCGTTTGATATCTTTTCAATCTTCAAATTTTTACACTGGAACTATCCTACTGAAAGCTGGAGAGGTCATTTAACTTAGTTATAAATAAAATAATTGTTATATTTATTTTGTAACAATGATAACGTTAATTTATTATAACTTACTGTAGGCATGCAAAAAAAGAGGGTTGCTTATCTGCTACAAAGTTTTTTTTTAACTTTTTAACGGACAGTATCGATGAAATTGTTTCTAAATAGTTAAACTTTTGTTTCACCAAATAAAGATTATTTTTTAACTGAAGACTTGAAGTGGGCAATCTTCTAACAACGTGCTAAAAACATATTTTGGTGAGTCATACTATTACAGAATTATCCGTTAAAGCACGTTAAATAAATAATAAATAAATAAACGTCATACGTCTGTGCGCGTGGATTACATGATGTTAAGCAAATACTATCATCCGTAGATACCCTTAACCAGCACAAACGTAAAGTCACGTGAACTGCCAACCTTTTTCACCCCCTTTCCTCCCGATTGGGCCTCCACCATTATCGCCAATTGTTCACAATTTAGTTGTAATAAAAACCAGTTTTCGCAAAAACGATTGTAGCTGATTTCTTCAACCATACTAAAGTTATCACGCCTATTGTACTAGGCACTTCTTTCTAGGTCAGTAAGCATTTCCAGGTACCTCTATATCTGGGGCAAGATCCTTAGTCTAGTTTTAGGCAGTCTTCGTCTGAGAGTCAAATATACATAGGGCTTGTGAAGGGCTGAAGTGATATGGAACTTTTAGTCTGCGAAAAAGGTTTAGTTAAATCGTTTAGATACACTTATGTCATAATCTTTAAATTAAAAACTCAAAGATAAAATTCGTTATGACTAGCGTTTCGTATTTTCGGTTTACCTATAAGCCTTGTCGTTGTCTGATGAAACATAATATTTGTGTTGGGTCTGGGTGTTTGTAGTAGCTTCGTTGATTCTGGTTTCCATAGCACAAGGGAAAACCTTTAGTTTGGGGCCAGGACAATGTATGTGATGTTGTCTCATTTTTTTTCTGTTCCTTTCTTTCTTTTCTTTCTATAGAAGTTTATAGTAAAGTACCAACCTATATACTGTCACACTGCAGGCAAAGACATCCATCATAGAAATTAAATTATCACTACTATAATGGGTTTAGGCTTAATCACTACGCTTGCCTAAATGCGGATTGGCGATCACAAACCCGAGCTATGTTCGAAAAATTCGGAACATACTTTTGCTGGACCCGGGACTACGTGATCACGGACCGGTTACTTATACCACTAATTTAACATACAAGTACTTAAAAGTAAATATACTTATCTTTTTAAAAATAGTATAAGTTTGAAATTGTAAAAAGTTACAAAAATCTTCATTTAATTATGTCTTTTCATCCACACTCGTGGAACATCACAAGAGTTCAATGAAGATCGTAAATCCCATGTCATTAGTCTGTACTGAGGATGACTAAAATACTCGTGAGATGGAAGATCTTGCTTCCTTTTTAGCCCGAGAACAAAGACTTCAAACAAGAGAGTGTTGTTGTATTCTCGGAGTGCGCTTTGAAATTTATATGCAAGCTTAGCTTTGGTTACTGATGACATTGTATAAATGATCTGAATTTAGCTTCTTAAGATTTCTGTTGAGTTTGTAGGCTCAAATGAAACGTGTTACTGGATGCAAATAAAATAAATAAATTCACACAACATCGCATACATTGACCTGACTCCGTATTAAGTAGCTTAAACACTTATGTTACAGATATCAGACAACAGAGGAAACACAAATAAAATTCTTAAATACATATATTACACCCAGGCACTGTAATAAACAAAAGTGTTAATCACACGAATGTTTGTCCAGAGTGGGGATCGAACCCACGACCTCTGGCGTATGAGGCTTGGTCACTACCAAATGCGCCATCCGGCCAGTCAAAGTTATTAGGTATGTCATAAATGGCAGACGAACAGACAGATCAGCTGATGGTTAGCAATTGCCGCCACCCATAGACACGTACAATATCAGTAGAGTCACAAGTGCGCTGCCAACCTTTAACCTCATTTTTTCCCAATTGGCTCTCCGGTACCCTCACAAACTCAAAGAAACACAACGCATGCGCTGCTTCCACCAATCGTATAAAAAACTTTCCATATTATGCGTAAAAATAGTCGACTTTTGATTAAATAAATACGACATAAGTACTTTTTTACCAATATTAAAATCATTCATTACCATTCATTCATTACGCTACACTTAATCCTTATTAAATAAATCTCTTTTCGAAATATAACATCTCTTTGTCTATTGACAATAATATTGTATAGTATTTTTTGAACTTTAAAAGCAGTATATTACCCATTAACGTTTCAACGCTCAAAAAGATAATACGCAATTAAGATTTAATGATTCGTGTGAAACGAGTCTGACATAAATTTTAATGGTCCTGAAATAAAATCTTAAGATCGAAATAATTCGAACAATATGCTCCATGGGTAGTGTTGATGTTCTAAATATAGACTACTACAGCGCAGTGCGTGTCAGTAAAGTAGCCGTCCAAAATACGATCGACCAATAATAAGCATCAGCATGGTATACGTAACGCTACGATGTGTATGTTGTAAAAGCGTTATACCACCGTAAGAGAGTCAAGCTTCGGTATGAATCGACTGGCTCGACAAGAGTAATACCACGGCCGCACAGAGGATAACAGAGAAGAAAACAGTGCCTGCGCTGTGTTTCGTCGTAAGTGGTCTGACTACTGCCCGACATTGAAATATATTTGCAACAAGCCTATATCGTCTTAAAAGGCCGGTCACTCTTTTAAATATGGTGTTGCTTAAAGTCGTTAATCCTTCTTATTGCCCAAAATGAATTTATCTACTTTTTTGTCTATGTGTCAGCTAAATTATGTTGTAGAGATTGGTGCGGCAAACAATTCGCAAATATGCGCGTTCCCCATTCAAAGTTAGGTACAGACCCACACATCAGGTGACCACAATCTGTCAAATTTGTTTAAATGATATTCAACCTAATTTGTATGAGACAGTAAGATTAGAGTCGATTGGAGAATTTGTCAGTTTTGTATACTTGGATGTGTCGCTGTATGTACATTGGAGATGAAAAATCTTTATTTTAAGAGATGCTTCGCTATTATTCATTTTATTGTGTCATATTTTAGAGGTCGAATTATAACTTGGTAGGCCTAATGAAGCTCTTTGTTAATTTGCCTCAATTATGAACTTTCACCGAAAAGGTGGGGCGACGTCAAAAAAGTTTTGGTTTTTGTAATACCTTAGTTAGTATTTCTAGGTAAAGGTTTTACAAATTACAAGCAGAGATGATTTTCATTACGGGCTCTTACCTTTAATAAAATTTCACAGTAAAAATTATAATGATGAAACACGTGTAAAACGGCTTTTATAGATGCTGACACATTGAAATTGAATGGCATGGCACACTGACTATTTAATTTTCTCCCGCAAGGTGGCCCATAATCGCTGGTTTTGTTTCTGTCTATACTATTTATTGGAAAAAACAAGAAAATTTTATGTCACAGTTAAAATGATCACCAGTTGTATTTGGTATTTTGAGCAAAAAATATTCTAGACCATCAAGATTGTACACCAGTCTTACACTAGGAAACGGTTATGTTTTTTTTATCACATTGCGTTTATCACTAGGAATGACACCCAGGCCAGGACAACAGTTCCGTGCCATTTGTCTAGCTTTGCTGTGCCCCTCTATGCAGACTTCAACGAATTAAAATGTATTATCTTTTAAAATGTAGTTTTAATCAGAATCAAAACACGTTTTTTTTCTTATAACTTTTTGTTCGAATCGCGAATAGTCACAGTCATTTGCAATTTTGACTGCTTGGTGTCAAATCAAACCATGATTGCTGCTTGCTTTTAATTTTTCATATTCATTCAATCTATTAACTGCACTAAATCTTTATGCTTAAATATTTTTTGTAGCAAAACGATTCGACGAAGCAAAGTGAGTCAAACATTCTAAGTGACAAAGAATGCTTTACAAGACCAACAATAAAGTGTGGAACGCCCACTTCATTTTTGTCCATTTGCCAAATTTATAACCGGTCAACCCGTGCGCTTGGCCCGACGTTAGAAACTAGAAGTACAATGATGGGAATCAAAAGTTTCGTTTAGCATTTATGATATTGAGTTGGATTTCTCATACTAACATTTTTTTTAAAAATGTAAGTAACGTTTAATGCTACTAATCTAAAATTAACTGCACTTTAATGATCAACGTTAAGGTATGTGTAGAACTGCTTTTAAGAAAAAAAAACACGAATAGTGAAAACATCAAATTTTATTCTGCCTTATAAAAAAGAGTCACTTTCAAGATTTTTTGTCTGCATCAAGGATACCAAAATATCTGATCCAAATTTTATGTAAATATTCTAAATGTAGTCAAAAATCGAAATAAAAATAGTCTATAGTAATTTTTTGATTATTGTAAGAGTTAAACTTGTTGTGTCTAGGAAAAAACGCCAATTTCCTAGGTAAGGACCAATATTAAATATTTCGAAGCAAAGAGAAACTAGCCGAGTGCATGTCGGACCACGTGCTATGTAGGGTTCTATAGTTATCCATGATGGATGGAACCCTGGTATAGCCAATGAATTGCTTTATCTCAAACATACGCTAAACAAATCTCTTCAATTCTTACCCACAGAACCCTAAAAACAGTATGGAACTATACGGGAATAACTGGTAGCAGCTGTCGCGTGAAGATCGGCGGTGCGAGAATTGACGCCGCACCGTGTTGACTTTGACGTGTGAAATGGATCCTGGTCAAAATACTCGTAGTTTACAGGGAATAATTTGCTTTCGGTATAGTAACGCGAGTAGCGTATTTCCCCCGCAACGACGAAATTGTCACAAATCGTGCGCTTTGGAGTCTGAATCATAGTCTAGGACCAGTGGCGGGGCAAGATCTAATTTTGATGTGGGCAAGACTGATTTCGCGAGGCCCTTTTCTTTTCTGTCGATTTTACGGACGAGCTTAAAATTTTTTGAGGTGCGAGGCTCCTTGTACCGCGAGGCCGTGGGCGGTGGCGCCGGTGGCCCACATCGCCTACGCCTTGCGCCGCCTCTGTCTAGGACTAGAAGGAAAACTTTCGGTTCTGCGTGCTGTAGTGTTTACTCACACGCACATAGTAGTCCTATCTCCACATGCTGTCGTTATCTCAATAACGCACGCTGTGTCAGCAGATCTGACCACGTATGTGTCAGAAATGATGAAATCCACAGGAGGTCTAAGGTTGGGGACATACGTAGCCCAAAGAATTGCGTGGCTTAAATTACAATGGGCAGGGCACATTACGAGGAGAACATACGGGCGTTTGGGGTGGAAAGGTCCTTGAGTGGAGGCCGCAGCCGTGGCAGGCCTCCCACCAGGTGGACCGACGATCTGGTGAAGGTCGCGGGAGTCCCTTGGACGCGGGTGGCCGATCTCTGTGGAAAACTTTGGGGGAGGCCTATATCCAGCAGTGGACGTCTATTGGCTGATATGATGATGATGATGATGAAAGGAAGGAAAAGGTGCGCATTGCCCAAAAGACAGAAGTACTTATATAAAATACTAGCGGCCGCCCGCGACTTCGTACGCGTGGAGTTAATTATTGACACTTACCGTCATATTTTGGACAATCCACACAATATATTTTTATAAATTGTAGCCTATGTGTTATTCTGAGGTGTAAGCTATATTGTGGTAAAGTTTCATTCAAATTCATTTAGTACTTTTTACGTGAAAGAGTAACAAACATCCATACATCCATACATCCATACAAACTTTCGCCTTTATAATAGTAGTAGGATAACGCGGAAATCCCTACTATTATTATTGGAAGAAGCTTCAAACATATAGTATCTGGAATATTGATTGCTCCCAAGTACCCCTGGCCCATTTTAACTTAAGATGATTTTGCTCATTAATTCCCTGTCGCCCGTAATTTATTTCTTAAGGAAATTTCTACGAAATCGTTAAATGTCAGAATCTGAATAAGTACGATCGCCGGAAAGGAAAAAGGAAACGTGTTTTTATGTGATAGGTGGCAAGCGAGCAGGCAGATCACCTGATCGTAAACGATTTCCGCCGCCCATAGACCAGGTGTCTACACAATGAAGTCACAAGTGCACTGCCAACCTTTACTCGATGCAACACAGCCCAAGCGCTGCTTCACGCCGGTCTTCTGTGAGGCGGTATCACTCCGGTCGAGCCGGCCCATTCATGCCGAAGCGTGGTCCCACTCTTAAATGTACAACCATATACATAACATCATGATTTTCTTTTCATCATTTCCCAATTCACATTTACGAGTATAGCCCGTTAGAACCAAAAATCGCAGCGACCCATACCTGTTACTTTTTACACGTTACTGTTACATTGCAAACATCAGCATAAAGACCGTAGTAAATATTTATGAACGAACATACCAGTAAACAACGTACGAATACTCACATTAACGATATAATAATTTTCGAATGTGATGAGTCAGAGCGCTATTGAGTTGATTTTTTACATGTTGTGTATTTACGTGTGACATTAATAGGGAACCCTTATAACGCTAGCCTTGGTCTAGTGATTTTAGTACTGGGCCGTGATTTCGGAGTCCCGGGTTCAAATTCCGGGTCGAGCAAAAATAATGTCTAGAACATAGCTCGGGTTTGTGATCACTAATCCACATTAGGCAAGCGTGGTAGCTAATTAAGCCTAAGCCCATAATAGTAGAGATGTCTTGATTTCTATGATAGACGCCTTTGCCATGTGGTGGAACCTTATATCGTCGTAACGCCCAGACAGCAGACACAATGGAAAATCAATTGTTTTATGCCTTTTAAAAGGCTTATAGGCCTTATGACGATATAAGCTGATGCTTTATAATTTTATTTATCAATGTTAGGTAATATCAATTTCAAGATTATTTTGACGTGCAAAACTATTGTGGGAGAACCACGATTCGGCATGAATGGGTAGGTTCGATCTGAATGATACTATAGCCTCATAGACCGGCGTGAAACAGCGGCTTCTCTGTGTATCATCGAGTAAGTGAGGGTATCGAATACCCAATCTGGGGCAAGGGCTTAAAAGATAACAGCTTGTTTGTGACTGGTGTCACATGGTCTCTAGGCGGCAGCAATTGTATATCATCAGGTGATCCGTCTACTCATCTGCCACCTACCACATAAAAAAACAGATACACCAAGCAACGCTTAATTGCTCCATCACGGAAGTCAATTACGAGATAAAGATCCATCCACATGTTACGTACACAAAGACACATTCCCGAAGTAACTGCATCAAAATAGTGATCAGCAAATATTGGCGGTCGCCGGCATGTCCCAGGGTGGAGACAACTGTGAGCCATTGTAGCGGGCCACGGACGTCGGATGAAATGTTATCAGCAAATAAACCTAAGAAAATACTCTTACAACTGTGACAAATCATTGTTTCGTTTTTTGATAGATGACTTTTGGAAATTCGCATAAAACAATCACGTCGTAAGGCCACTGAACCTTACGACGTGATTGTTTTATGCGAATTTCCAAAAGTCATCTTACCATGAGTTTGAAATATGTACTCAGAAATACTATCCTCGCTATCGAAAACGCTATCGCTCGCTATCGCTTTGTCTCTTTCATTGTGATGCATTTGAAAGAGACAGAGCAATAGTTTACGTTATGTCAGTTTTAGATGTCAACTCATGGTAGCGCTACTGGTGTCTGATGAGACAAAATGGAAACATTGTTTAACTCCTTTTAAGAGGTTTTTGGGTCTTACCATGTTAGATTTAGTTTTCAGTTATCTTTTTTCTTTGCATTCGTGTTTTTTTTGAAACTCAACTTTTCATACCATGTAACGAAGCTTTTTTTTATCTGGGAGACGAGCAGACGGATTACCTGATGGTAAGCTGGAGCCTATAGACACCTGCAATACCAGAAGAGTCGCATGTGCGCTCAAGTCAAGTCCGTCAAGAGATCTCTCTGCTCGTCTACCACCTACTTACCACATAATTATTTTTTTTTTTGCATTTTTTTTCTTGTATTCAAGTTATTTTGTCCAATTATTTTTTATTTAACTTTTCATACCATGTAACGAGACTAAAAGTGATAGGTGGGAGACAAGTTGCCGCCACCTATGCACACCTGCAACATCAGTAGAGTCGCAAGTGCGCTGCTAACCGGTAACCCCCTTTCCCCACAATTGGGCCATAGGTAATAATACCCTTACTCACTCGATGAAACCAAGGGCAGGCGCTCCTTCACGTCGGTCCCCTGAGAGGCGGTGGTATCAATTCGGTCGAGCCGGTTCATTCATTATAATGCGTGGCTCTCCCTCGTAGACTTGTAATTTTTGTATGAGAAAAAAGTATTAAAGGTCTAATTTGAAGTGGACGTTACGACCGAATCGGAGCTCCCCTCTCTTTCACACGCGCTGTGCGCCCTTTTGTTTGAATGTGACAGGTATATTCTCATTCGTTACGGGACTTCTTCGTTTTAAGCCACCTGTATGTATACTCTTCTGCTACCAATCACATACGAAAAAATATTGTATTTAACCAACCAACCTACAATACTTACTTACTTACTACGTTGGCTCAGCGACCCGAAGTGGATCTTGGCCTCTAACACGAGAATTTGCCACTCCTAAAATAATAATAAGAACCTAAAATAATTACATATAATTTATTTTATAGATTCTAATATTGTTACTTCTTACTAGGAATGTTGAGTTTATTTAACAAATAAGTACATTAACTTACTAACAATTAACACCCACTGCAGACATGTTCTGAGTTCAAAATCCCTTAAACACATTATCTAGTGAAATACGTTTACAGAACATTAGTATCCAGACATCTCCGTTGCCCGATAACTGAATTAAAGGTTGTTTCCAATGCTCAGGAGATGTAATAAGTCAAATAAAGCAGTACGATCCACGTCTGGTAAATAAGAAGTCGTACAAAGAATGCACTAGAGGAAAGTGCATTGACTTAGGTGACTGCCCGAGTTGTATAATTCAACTGCAGTGTTGCGATTGAGCTATGTTTGTTAGACTCGACAGATACAGACTTTCTTTTTTAACCTCCCAACGCAAAAACGACTAAGGTGTTAAGTATAAGTTAAACGTAGGTATAGTCCGAGGCAAGAAAGTGTAGTTATGACCTTGAGTGCGCAGAAACCAATTTTGATAGAAAGTCTTCTTTTTTACAAGTGCGCAAAATAACGGTCATCGCTATACTTTCGTGCCTCCAGCTATATTTCTTTGTGTGTCTGCTTGTGGCATCGTTTCTCGTGGAATTTTCTTACACAAACCTCAGTTTTGTGGAACGGTTTACTGATGTTCCTGACGGCTATGGCTTAGTGATCATTAAGAGATAAGAGTTCTCCTCATTAAAAGGCCGCAACGCATCAGTGACTTCTCTTCTCAGTGGCGGCGGTGATAACTTACCAGCAGGTGACTCGCTTGCTCGTTTGCCGCGTATATAAAAAACATTGTAGCTCCCAAACGGATGAGCAGATTTGAACTTTGTTTCGTTTTTAACCGATTTCAAAAAAAGGAGGAGGTTTTCAATTCAATTGTATGTATAATATTTTTGTTTAAATTATTGTATAGTTGAAAGTATTCTTAGCTATGTTTGAAGGCTGCAGGTTTGAGATAGCCGCTGCAAAATGACGGATCACATAAGTGTTTTGACTTATTATGTAGGTATTAATCAAATATCAAAAACTCGGCAGGCTGGCTCGTCAGCAAGTTCGTAGGTACTTTGTAAACCAAAAGTAATAAAACAAATGTCGTTCAGAATGATTGGTAAGAGACGTGGTTAAATGGATGTATATGTTCACAGATCCAGTATAAACTTAAAAATAAAGAAATCGCCACTGCTGCATGCAAAATCGGTATTGCAATTCTGGCCCGTACAAGCGCATCCGTCGAAGTTCAACTCACTAGTCACTTGGACTACCCAAGCATACTTCTTTATATAGTTGAAATATCTATATAGTAGACCCGAAGTCAAACTTTTGACAGCACTACTCAATGAAGAGTGCTATGAGAAGATGAATTTTGAATAGGACCTGGTTTTGACATGCTCCCCCTTTTGTGTGGAGGAAATTGAATCCACTGCCCTAATGGGAGTCAGCACTCTGACAAGCTTGAGTGCTAACCCTTGGAGTGCCAATTGTCTGCAGCTGAGTGTATTTTATTTATTTGTATAACCCTTTTATACTCAGGCACGAACAATTGTAGTTGTGAAAAGAAAAAAAGAAAATGTTATAGGTGGCAAACGAGCATACAGGTCACCTGATGGCATGCGATTGCCGCCACCCATACCCGCAACACCAGTGTAGTATATTAATAACCTTAACCTGCATTCTGTTTTGAAATTTGGGCCATCCCTCGTACTATGGAAACTCAAAACAACGATGACATCATAAACACCCAGACCCAATACAGACGGATCAGCGTAAGTGATACCACGGCCGCAGCCGTGAAGCAGCGCTTGTGCTTTGTTCCGCTGCATGATTAGGTACTGGTACTTGGGACCCAATCCAGAAGGGAGTCTTTAAATTTGCTGCTTTGGGCGGCGGCAATTCTTACCAGCAGATGATCCGTATGCTCGTTGGGAACAACCGATCACTCAAATTACCTATTAGTCTGTTTTATGAACAATCACTGTCTTGTGATTTTTTCATACTTTGCATGGTCATCACACTTTAATTTGCCAATGTCAATTGATTAAAGAAACACGTTTCTCGCTTTGTTAAAATTGGCCACTGATTATTATCACCTATCGTAATTGCGCGAATCAAACCACCCCTTGCATCTCAAACGCTCAAAAATCATAATCATTTCAGCGTCATCATTCCAGCCAATAGACGTCCACTAATGGACATAGGCATTGGGGGAGCCCAAAGATTTCCAAACAGATCGATTCTGTGGAATCCGCATCCAAGGGACTCCCGCGACCTTCACTGGATCGTCATTTATACAGGGCGTATCTTGAACATTTAAATCCCTTTAAGCACGTGTTCTATCAACCATTCTAAACAACATTTGTTCAACAACTTTTCCAAATTCTTCGAAAAAAATTTCGACTCCCCAAAGTGACCAAGTCACGTGACCGACTTTGTATGGAAAGATGTCATTTTTTATGCAAATTTTCAAAAGTTATAGAACAAATGTTGTTCGGAATGGATAGTAGAACACGTGGTTGACGGGATGTAAATGTTCACAGATACACCCTGTATTACTTTTATTTCATTTAACATCAACACTACAAATAAAAGTTCCAAAAGTGGCCAATGACAACCCTCACGAGATCCTCACAAACGCTGTCCCGTACAATTGTAACAATAAAGAGGCCCGGCTAGTGTACATAAACATTCAGTAAGCGATACTATAACAAAGGGTTGGCAGAGATCGCTGGAGCCGGCAAGCGGCTGCTGTGTAAACAGAACGCTGCACTGAGTAGCGGGGTACAGAGTGGTGGAAATGTTTAGTTCCTGCCTGTGAGCGGGAGTAAAACATTTTTTTATGTGATAGGTAGGTAATAGACGACCGTCGGATAGTGAGCGATTGCCGGCTCCATAGACACCTTTTTTACCCTGTTACATATAAAATTTTATTACATATAAAATTTTATTATTTGGTAGGAATCTATCGATTTGATATTCAATTGATTCGATTCGGAGATTTTCGACTTAACGTGTCCCATCTCTAATTCAACCTCATCTCTAAATCATGGAGCTGCCATAGCTAAAAAATATTTTGATGAGGATGGATGACAGATGGGAAATTAATGTTTTGTAATTCAATTTGTTAACCCAAATTTGTTTTAAATACAAATTTGTATTTCTATAATTTTTCCCCTTTTAAATAACCTTCTTCGTAATTAATTCCCTCTAATTATTCATTTCATTCTTGAACGTCATTGCATTTTTTCGAGCGGTTAACACCGCGGCCTGACATTGAGCATGACGGAGCAATTAGCTTTCTTTTTCGGAACTCGAGCCCGACCTGCATGGTCTCGGCAACGGAGTAAAAGCACTCGTAAGCCCTTTCAATGGCTTTTTGGTAAGTCTACCAGTGCAGTGTTGAGTTGTGATATTCGTGTCAGTGTCAAGTGAGGTTATTTTTACAATCATCCCGATTTTCTCCAGGCTCATTCCTTGATGTCCGGTTGAGAGACCTCCGTGGGGTTGGCAGTTAGAGACGGACCTCATGCAGCCCTAAATTTCCCCCATCGGTGAGTATTCCGTTCAGGTTGCTTCTATCTAACGTCCCTTGTGGTTAGGGCGGCTGCACGCATGTTGGTTTCATGTATTTTTCCACATTTTGGCACATAATTCGCTCCCCCTCGCCACGTGGAACCACCACGCGTGCTGTCGCGCAGACGTAGTTTCCCTCTGTCTTCTACGGAGACACCCTTCTAGGTTAGGTTCTCTAAGAAGAATCCTTTTCTCCTGATTTGCAGGAGGTCTTTGATTTTCCCGCCACAACGCAGTATGCAAAGGCGTTAGAGAGGTCGTGCAGCCGGGTGACTACCCGGGGATTGGACCGTCCCTCCACTCCACACTGAATTATGTCCGCGGACTTGCCCGGACCTGTCAAGTACCCTTTTTTTTTTAATTTACGGCGCCCAACATAATTAATTATTTAAAAAGAGAAAACAAACTTCCGTTCCCAATTCGCCCAACTCCCTGAGATTGTAAAATGCTAGCCGGCACTGTATAATGGTAATTTTAAATTTAAAATCATAGGATGCTTGCATAATTCTAAAATTAATTAACAGTAATAAAACATCTTTTTGTCAAAATAATCTTGTATTTATTTCAGTACCCATTCACCTGTAGATCATCTCTTCTTTTAAATTTTCTAAAATTTTTATTATGTAACAGTGGCACCATGAACGTGGGGCCAGGAATTGAGGAAAACGCCATGTCATTTTGCTATGGTGTAGGAGTTTGTTTTCTCTGTATTTTATCTTTTCCAAATTGTAAAACTTGTGATTTATAATAACTTGTATCTTTGTAATTTAAATATCCCAGTAACTTTAATTAAAATTAAAATTTAATTTTTTTTTTGCAACTACCCTACTAGTGAAAAATATTCTTAGTCCTTTTGTTCTCTGATATTGTTCTAGATTCTCTTAAATTTAATAACCTGTATAACAGGAAAAATAATATAATATTTAATTTTCTTATTCTGTATTTACGGATTGTAGTACATAGTACTTAAGTTTTTTTTGGCGGTAATATACTTTTACCTACCACTTGTGTTAATGTTTGCTGTTTCTTGTGGGATGGTCCGTTGCACATTTCCCCAAGCATTTAGTTTTTTATTTGAGGTGTGTTTTGGGTGTGATATTTTCTTTCAACTGTCAGTTCGACTGTTGTAAGTTTATTTTTTGTATATATACTTACCTACCTATAAATAGTATAGATTTGTATAAGTGTACAGCTTAGGGGATTGTGTAACCTAACATCCATACATTCTTATTTCGTGTATTTGCATATTGCTATTACATTATATTTAGTGGTGTGGATTTAAATTTCCGGGACATCATCAATGGGCCGAACAGCCATTGACTTTTCTAGTTGTAAGTTAGGTTAGTTTTTATCAAAATTTTTGTGTAATGATAATCGTGGGATCTGCTTGCTCACGATTAGGGTTTTGTTTATAAATTTTTTTTTTTGAAATTCTTTTTTTTTTCAAAAAAAAAATAATAATAATAATATTTTTTTTATTAGATTTCTTATTACTTGTTACGGTTTGGCGTTTTGGGAACAATTGCCTTAACATTTAACTAAACTTAAATTTGAACGTTTTAATAGTTTTAAATTGTTTTTTAAGTTTTTTTTGTAAAGATGGATCGGCCCATCGCTTTTCAACTTTTACGCAAAGAGGAATTACAGTATGAGGTGGAGATCCGGGATACTAAACCGGGTGTCACAGTTGATGTTTTGAGAGTACAAATCAGGGACTTGGCTCGGACCATGCCCTCGGACGAGGTGATTGAAACTTCTAGGGATCCATCCGAGGAGTTGAAGGTAATCTTGTCTAAATTGGACGAGGTCAATCAGGGTCTCTCGGACGAAACGTTGACTTATAAAGCATTTAATCGCTTAAGAGCCATTTCTCATCATATTTACCATCGTCTGTCTCGGATTGAAACTTCTGCTGATATTGCCGCGACTCGAGCATCTGCTCAGTCTCAATTGGATGCTGCGCTTGAAAGGGTCGATCGCCGTTTTCGTGTTTTCAGTGCATCCTTCGAGGAGCCCATTGCGGTTCCCACTGTCAATCAACCTAGTACTTCTGATCCGGCTGCTAGTCCTATTGTAGTACAATGTAGCAATAGTTCCCATGAGAAAGCCATCTCTCGACTAAATCTGAAATTTAATGGTCTCACCTGTGTTAGGTCATTTTTGCTTAGACTGACTGAGTTATGTGAAACCCGGTCCATTGACGATGATGTATTGTTTCATGGGGCCGCGGAGTTGTTCACGGGTTTTGCGCTCACCTGGTTCCGTAGTGTAAAACCCTCCTTGACCTCTTGGTCGGTTTTGAAGTCCTCTTTAGTGGAGGAATTCTCGCCCTTTGATTTTGATGATCGGCTGTTGGCAGAGATCCGTTCGCGCACGCAGGGGGCTTCGGAATCCGTGGCCATTTATATTGCGATTATGATTAATTATTTTAACCTTCTGTCGAGACCTTTACCGGAATCGGAGCAATTAAAAATTATTAGATTTAACTTGCGACCTAATTATATCACCGCGCTGGCTTTAGAGGATATAGATTCTATCGCGGAACTAAAGCGCAAATGTAAAATCCTAGAATATAATTTTTTTAGGGCGACCGGTTTCACAGAACCGCCTAAATCCAGCGATGGCTCTCTCGCACCGGATTTGGCTTACAAACTCAAGGCTCCGGTGAAGGTTGAGGTAGTCGAGGCTCCTAAAGAGTTTTGCGTTCGCTGTCGTGTAAATGGCCACGCTCTGTCTTCTTGTAAATCTAAAGATTTGGTCTGTTTCGGCTGCGGCACTAAAGGATATAGGCGTCCGAGCTGCCCGAATTGTTCCCCTCGGTCAGCGCCGCCGCCACCGGAGAAGACAAAAAACTAATACCTGCGGATCGTAGCTCACGTAGGTTCGCTCATCCAAACTGTGACGAGAAGGAATGGGATTTGTATTTGGCGCATCTACGTTTGTTTTTTACCTCTTATAAGGTGGCTTCGGTCCGCTATTTTAAACGTGACTTTGATATACGTCCTCATCTAGTGGTGCGGATTTTTGATGATAAATTTTATGGCCTGCTGGATTCGGGTTCTAGTATTTCTATATTGGGCTCTTCTGCCGGGGATAGTTTCACTCGAGCAGGGGTAGTCCTTCAACCTTGTAAGGATCTTCATTATGTCGCCACTGCCAATGATTCGCAAGCGCGAGTCCTTGGGTACATGGTCCTCCCAGTGACGTTGAATGACGTCACCCATACTATAAAATTTTACGTGATTCCGGACGTTACGACTCCTATTATCTTTGGAGTGGATTTCTGGAAAGCCTTTGAGCTGGCACCTAAGATTTTTCCTAAGCTTCCTTTTGAAAACCGGTCCGTAGACACCCCCCGGGTTTTGGAAGTTAAAAGTCTACACGATTTTGATACGCTGTCCTCTTCTCAGAAACAAACTGCTGCTGATGTTGTGCGTTTGTTTGAGGACATCTCCTTCGAGAAGAAAGGCTTAGGTCGCACGTCGTTAATTACCCACTCCATTGATACAGGCAACACCGCGCCTATCAAGCAGAGATACTATTGCTTGTCTCCGGATCGGCTAAAGGTACTAAACGGTCTTCTGGACGAGATGTTGGAAATGGGGGTAGTTGAGCCTAGCGTCAGCCCTTGGAATAATCCAGTGCTACTTGTGTCTAAAGCAAATGGAGAGCTGCGCTTTTGCTTAGATAGTCGCAAACTGAATGCGGTTAGTAAAGGTGATGCCTACCCTTTACCATACATCTCTCGTATCCTGGATCAGCTGCGGGAAGCCAGGTATTTGTCTTCTATTGACCTTAAAGCAGCCTTCTGGCAGATCGGGCTTGATACTCAATCATCCCGCGAGAAAACGGCGTTCACGGTCCCTGGCCGCGGCCTCTTTCACTTCGTTGTCATGTGTTTTGGCTTAAAGGGTGCCCCAGCCACTCAACAGCGCCTAATGGACAGGCTGTTCGGACCCGAATTTAGCGATAAAGTCTTCGTTTATTTGGACGACATCGTCGTAGCTACATCTAGCTTTGTAGAGCACATTACCCTCTTACGAAAGGTTTTTGAGCGGCTGAGGGAGGCTAACCTAACCATCAACTTGAAAAAATCCAACTTTTTTCGAAAAGAATTGAAATATCTGGGTTATGTAGTAGATGAGCAAGGGCTGCGGACTGACCCTTCCAAGGTCAAATCTATAGTAGACTACCCCGTGCCTACCAATAGAAAGGAGGTAAAGATGTTCCTCGGTACTGCGTCCTATTACCGAAGGTTCATCAGAAATTTCAGCTCTATCGCTGCCCCTCTTAACGCCCTGACCAGTACTAAGAGGAATGCCCCTCCGTTCAATTGGTCCGAAGAGGCTAATTCTTCCTTTGAAGAACTAAAGTCCGCCCTCTCCACGGCCCCAGTGTTAGCCTGTCCGAATTTTGAGAAACCTTTTGCCGTGCACTGTGATGCCTCCAACTATGGTATAGCTGGAACCTTGACCCAGGATTTGGATGATGGTAGGGAACATCCTATAGCTTATGCAAGCCGTTCCTTAAATAAAGCCGAGCGGAATTACTCCGCCACAGAACGGGAGGCTTTAGCGGTGGTCTTTGCCATTGAACACTTTCGCCCTTATCTGGAAGGTGGCAAGCAGTTCAAGGTTATCACTGACCACTCCAGTTTGAAGTGGTTCTTCAATTTAAATAACCCTACGGGGCGTTTAGCTCGATGGGGTTGTCGTTTGTCTCCCTACAATTTTGTCATCGAGCATCGCAAAGGTGCCGATAACGTGGTTCCGGACGCTTTATCACGAGCCGTCCCGGTCATGCTTGTTCAGCCGGTCCCGGGTGACCCTTGGTACAATAAGATGCTTCATAAGTGTACTAATTCCCCACAGGCCTGTCCCAATTTCGTGGTTAGGAGTGGAAAGCTGTTCCGGTATTCGAAAAACAAATTCGGAAGTGATCCCGGTTACGACTGGAAAGAAGTCGTACCCGTACACAACCGAGAGGCTTTGTTACGCGCGAATCATTGTAGCGATCTTGCTCCCCATTTCGGCATATTTAAGACGTACAAACGACTGGCACTTAGGTATTTCTGGCCGGATCTGTACAAGGACGTGGTGACCTTCGTTGGCAACTGTGACGTGTGCTCTGCGTATAAATGTTCGCAAGAAGTCACCCCTGGCCTTATGGGAGATCCCAAGGTTACCACACGTCCCTTCCAAACCCTGAGCATAGACTTGGTGGGACCATTGCCACGCTCTCGCGCCGGATTTACTTATCTTTTTGTTGTGCTGTGTTGTTTTACTAAATATTGTCTTTTATTCCCACTTCGGCGAGCCACCGGCAAGAATATTGTAAAGCACCTAGAGGATGACGTGTTCCTGGTGCATGGAGTGCCGCGAACGGTGATTTTGGATAATGGAACCCAATTCACCGGCCATGAATTAAATGACCTGTTTGCGAAGTACAGCGTTCCTCAGGTGCACTTCACTCCCAGATACTGTCCGCAAGTCAACTCAGTCGAGCGCTACAACCGGACTATCGGTACCGCCCTCTCTATCATGGTGAAGGACGACCATCGCACCTGGGACCTTCATGTTCCCAAGATCCAGTGTGCGATGAATTCATCAGTCAATGAGTCTACGCGGTACAGTCCGTATTTTCTGACGCACGGCCGAGAGCCGATCTTGTGCGGTACGGTTTACGGTACAGATACCTCGCCGACAGTATCTTTGGCATGCGCCTCGCGTGATCGATTCGCAAAGGACTTGGGCCAACTAAGGTCAGTTTTCGAAAGAGTTCGTACCGCTATATCAAAGGTACACACTCGTAGCAAAAAATACTATAATCAATCCCGTCGTCACATGGAGTTTGGAGTAGGCGATATTGTTTGGAAAAAGAACTTTCCTCTAAGCGACAGTTCTAAGTTTTTCATGGCCAAGCTTGCCCCCAAGTTCGAGAAATGTAGGGTACTCAGCAAGCCTAGTCCATTGGTCTATGAGCTTGCGGACGCTATCAGCGGCAAACCTCTGGGGCGTTGGCATGTAAGGAACTTGAAAGCTAATTAGGAAAATGTTGTTTATATTTCCCTTTTCGCACAATGGCCTTATGAGCCTTGTGTTGGTCCTACTCGGGCTTCTGCCCTTGAGTTTTTTTTTAATACCCTTTTCTCACTACGGTAGGTATCGGGTACCTTTGTTGCCACCTATCTAGTGTTGTACGCACTCGGGCTTCTGCCCTCGAGTTTTTTTTTTCCCTTTTCGCACTACAGTAGGCTGTTGGTATACTGGTTTGCCACCTTCTTAGTGTTGTACTATTGTTACTCAGGCTTTTGCCTTCGAGTCTTTCCCTTGCCGGGGTCTTACTCAAGCCCTCTTGGCTTGATTTTTTTTTAAATTTAAATTTTGTTTTTTTTTAAATTTAATTAATTTTTTTTGTTGTTGCATGATAGAATTTAACCAATCCCCGGACCGCGGAATGGCCGCGTTTACATCTGTCCTGGGCGTAGGTATCCCATTATTGGGAAGGTTCGGTTGTCTTATGTAACGTATTTTTTCTTTTATTTGTTTCTGATGGATGTCCTATTTTAGGATGGAATGTTTAGGATAGATTGTGTTGGATGGGATGTTGCTGGCTTATTTGGACTGCTTGTTTGGTTGGTTGTTAGTTTGTTTTTTCCCTTTTTTCGTAGTTTGACCCCTTTTAACTTAAAAGAGTTTAGTCGGGATGCAAATATTTTTATTATTATTTATGTATTCTATTACCATACTTGCAATAGACTCGAGCGGT
The DNA here is from genome assembly GCA_014851415.1 of Cnaphalocrocis medinalis. Lineage (NCBI taxonomy): Eukaryota > Metazoa > Arthropoda > Insecta > Lepidoptera > Crambidae > Cnaphalocrocis > Cnaphalocrocis medinalis. Next base: position 16,235,851 of record CM026283.1, read on the forward strand.
TGGAAACTCGTTAATCTAAGCCTTTTCCGGAGCGGTTGTTTGGGAACTCCTTAAACGAAGCCTTAACCCCAGTTGGTTTTCAAAATATTGTAGTTTATGTAATTGTATCTCCTTATCCCATAATTTGCCATAACTTTGGAGCGGGCTGGCGACTCCGTAAATAAGCCTTTGCCATGTCATTTGGAAATCCCTTATCCTGTAAACTGGGTTCGGTTTTTCTGGCACATCCAGTGCAAGGCGCTGATAGCCGAGTACTGCTTGTTGCACAAAACCAACCCCATTGATTATTTAATTTATGTATTGTTTATCTCTATTAATATTTATGTAGTTTACCTTATAGCGATGCATCCCTGACGACACCCTTGTTGTTGTGTACTTAGTTTTTTTTTCTTTCGTTAAGAGCTGGAGGGCCAGCTCGAATTTTCCTCCTTTCCGTCGTAAAATTCTTGTGGGTGGGGAGGTATTGTTACATATAAAATTTTATTACATATAAAATTTTATTATTTGGTAGGAATCTATCGATTTGATATTCAATTGATTCGATTCGGAGATTTTCGACTTAACGTGTCCCATCTCTAATTCAACCTCATCTCTAAATCATGGAGCTGCCATAGCTAAAAAATATTTTGATGAGGATGGATGACAGATGGGAAATTAATGTTTTGTAATTCAATTTGTTAACCCAAATTTGTTTTAAATACAAATTTGTATTTCTATAATTTTTCCCCTTTTAAATAACCTTCTTCGTAATTAATTCCCTCTAATTATTCATTTCATTCTTGAACGTCATTGCATTTTTTCGAGCGGTTAACACCGCGGCCTGACATTGAGCATGACGGAGCAATTAGCTTTCTTTTTCGGAACTCGAGCCCGACCTGCATGGTCTCGGCAACGGAGTAAAAGCACTCGTAAGCCCTTTCAATGGCTTTTTGGTAAGTCTACCAGTGCAGTGTTGAGTTGTGATATTCGTGTCAGTGTCAAGTGAGGTTATTTTTACAATCATCCCGATTTTCTCCAGGCTCATTCTATGATGTCCGGTTGAGAGACCTCCGTGGGGTTGGCAGTTAGAGACGGACCTCATGCAGCCCTAAATTTCCCCCATCGGTGAGTATTCCGTTCAGGTTGCTTCTATCTAACGTCCCTTGTGGTTAGGGCGGCTGCACGCATGTTGGTTTCATGTATTTTTCCACATTTTGGCACATAATTCGCTCCCCCTCGCCACGTGGAACCACCACGCGTGCTGTCGCGCAGACGTAGTTTCCCTCTGTCTTCTACGGAGACACCCTTCTAGGTTAGGTTCTCTAAGAAGAATCCTTTTCTCCTGATTTGCAGGAGGTCTTTGATTTTCCCGCCACAACGCAGTATGCAAAGGCGTTAGAGAGGTCGTGCAGCCGGGTGACTACCCGGGGATTGGACCGTCCCTCCACTCCACACTGAATTATGTCCGCGGACTTGCCCGGACCTGTCAAGTACCCTTTTTTTTTTAATTTACGGCGCCCAACATAATTAATTATTTAAAAAGAGAAAACAAACTTCCGTTCCCAATTCGCCCAACTCCCTGAGATTGTAAAATGCTAGCCGGCACTGTATAATGGTAATTTTAAATTTAAAATCATAGGATGCTTGCATAATTCTAAAATTAATTAACAGTAATAAAACATCTTTTTGTCAAAATAATCTTGTATTTATTTCAGTACCCATTCACCTGTAGATCATCTCTTCTTTTAAATTTTCTAAAATTTTTATTATGTAACAACCCTGAGGAAATACATTAGACGCACGACATTTTCTGGATGGATGGCGGTCCACTACCGTGCGCTTTACTCGACACTTTCTGCCACGCACCTCCTCATTGTGGAATCAACTTCCCGCAGCGGTATTTCCGAACCGGTACGACATTCAAATCTTCAAGAAACGAGCCTATTCCTTCCTAAAAGGCCGGGAACGCATCCGCACTCCTTCTGGTGTAGCTGATGTCCATGGGCGGCGGTGATCACTTACCATCAGGTGACCCGCTTGCTCGTTTGCCTTCCTATAATATAAAAAAAAGGACAAATACAAGAGGCGCGGGCGTGGAGCGGGCGCGTCGCCGGTGCAGTTATAACGGGCACCCCGCTTCGTCAGTATAAATAAATATATAAATAAATTCACACATCTCATACACTTGACTCCGTACTAAGTAGCTTAAGCACTTGTGTTACAGATATCAGACAACAGAGGATCACAAATATAATACTTAAATACAAATATAACACCCAGACACAGAACAAACACAAGTGTGTTCATTACACGAATGTTTGTCTGGACAACCCCACCCCCACCCTGGGGTGGGGATCGAACCCACGACCTTTGGCGTATGAGGCAGGGTCACTACCAAATGCGCCATCCGGCCTGTCCGATGTCCAGTATGTCGCAGCCACGCTCGCGCCTCGCCCGAGCTTCTACGCCTTTTGTATTTGTCCTGCGCCTAACGCATACCGAGGCAGACGAGCTATGTCAGACTTCCCTACGTCCCGGAGTGCTCCCGTCGACGCCAGAGTGGGAAGAGGACACGAGAAACCGACTAAGGAGTCCCATCTTCGCATTCCTACCCAGCCAAAGGCCCGCTTACAGCGGGGGCCACTAACTAGCCCACCTGGATGGATTATGGGGGTGACAGGAACAGCCGGGAGCACCAAACCGTTACTACCGAGCGAGCAAAGAGGGCCTGTGCATTGTTGAGGGCCCCAGCACCAATCGCCGACTGACCCCTGGACTGGACTGGGCTGGCCTCTACGGAGAGGTCAGAATTAATAGGTTTAAAAGTAAATAGAAATAGAAAAAAATCTTTATTCAAGTTAGGTCCATACAGAACACTTATGAATGTCAAAACATAATATAATCTACCACTGGCTGTGTGTGGCAAATGTGGCTTCTGCCAACTAATCTTTGCCTATTTTATGTCGGGCTTAACCGTCGTCTCTACACGCAATATATTCCGTACCTCTCAGGCCAACGCCCAACCGCGATCGGTGTGCCCATAAAACTATTTTATAGATTGTATTGAAAATATTTTGAGATACACTATCTTACGCCTTAGTAACTGTGAACGCTACGACTCTACTTACAGCAAAATATGTTACCCAGTATCATAATCTAGAGTTCAGCAGCAAGACCATAATTTAAACAAACAACAACAAATTTAAACATTTTAGGTAGCACTTAATATTTTTGGTAAGTTATTAGGATAGATACCAATAGTATGACACCAAATCAGCAACCTCAAAAAACCTTTGCTAGGTAACAATGAAGACAATTAGATGAAAAATGCTTTGGAGGATTTAGCAAACTGCGCTGCCAACCTTTTACTCCCTTTCCCTCGAATTGGGCCTCCGGTACCCTCACTCACTCGGCGAAACACAGTGCAGGCGCTGCTTCAAGCGGGTCTTCTGTGATGACGTGGTATCATTTCGGTCGAGCCGGCCCATTTATGCCGCAGCGTGGCTCTCTCACGGCCTGCTTTGTTGGTAAGCAACTGTGTGATGTGTGTATTTCACACTGCACTGCAAAAGAGTCTTCTAGGACTTGACTTAATACTGAATACTTAACCCTTACCCCTGTGGGGGTAATTACCGCCAAGTTAAGAACTACTGGCATAGATATTGGTAGTGGGAGAGCCACGCTTCGGCATGAATGGGCCGGCTCGACCGGAGTGATACCACTGCCTCACAGAAAACCGGCGTGAAGCAGCCCCTGTGCTGTGTTTCGCTGAGTGAGTGAGGGTACCGGAGGCCCACCCGGGGGGAAGGGGATAAAAGGTTGGCAGCGCACTTGTAACTCCACTGGTGTTGCAAGTGTCCATGAGCGGCGGCAATTGCTTACCAGCAGATGATCCGCCTGCTCGTCTGCTACCTATCACATAAAAAAAAAAGATAAACTACTGACTAAAAACACTATGCTCATGTATGTAACCTGTTAAAGAGAATTATGTCGAAGTCGGTGGTAAAGGAAATGTGGGGATTATTTTTCATAAATGTGATATTTTGTGCGTGTTGGGTGTGGATGAAGATTACAGCTTGAGGAAGATCGGAGGAAACGGAAGTGAGGAAAATGTGAAGATTGTATTTATTACAGTACTACCAACCTACCAAATGAGTAAACAGTAGCGCTACCATGAGTTGGCATCGAAAAGTAACGTAACGTTACTACATTCGATAGCGAGTAAACGGGCGTCGAATAGATTTCGATTGAACACGTAAACCTCGCTAGCGTTAGCTCGATAGCGTTAGCTCGATAGCGAGTGCGTTATTGTTTACGCAGAAAGCTATCAAAAACTATCGCTTTGTCTCTTTCATTGTGATGCATTTGAAAGAGACAGAGCAATAGTTTACGTTATGTCAGTTTTCAATGTCAACTCGTAGCGCTACGTAAACACTACTCGCTAGCGAATACGTTTCAATTTGACAACTCGATACTACAGATTTTAGTTTCTCAAATGACCGCTAGAGGCGCTGTACACTTTTTCATGATTTTTTTTTACGCAGACGCTAGTGAGTTCTGTCACTGTAAACTCATGGTAGCGCTACGGAGCACAGGATAGAAAAAGGAAAATGAGTGAAACGTAACTCTTAGGTAAAATGTTGTGCTAATATATTGTGTTGGTACATATTTTTGTTGATGAAACAGATATATGTGTTGGGTCTGGGTGTTTGTGGTTCCTTTGTTGTTTCTGGTTTCCATAGCACAAGGGAAAACCTTAGTTTGAGACCAGGACATTATGTGATGTTGTCTCAATTTATTATTATTTTTATTTTTGTTTCACATTTTTGTGCCGTGAGCCAAGCTTCGGTATGCATGTGCAGGCTCGACAAGAGTTAATAACAAAAGACAGTTCAAAATTTTATTTATCGCCCCGTCGGTCTAGTGGATTAAGTAAGTATCAGGCTGTGATCTGGGGGTCCTGGGTTCGATTTCCGGATAGAGCAAAAACTATGTTTCGAATCTTTCGACCATAGCTAGCATAGCTCTGGTTTGTGATCACCAGCCCACATTAGGCAAGCGTGGTGATTAAGCCTAATCCCAATTATCATTTTCTGCGGACAAACAATTTATTAGGTATAGGAATAAATTGTTTGTAAATCGATGAAAGTAATTTATTTGGCTTCTGTACAAGTAAAATCATTATTTTTGCTGTTAATACACTATTTATTTTCCCTAATAAACGGGAAACACGTGGAAAACAGCTAGCATTATTAAGTAATAACTTCCAATCCAGCGTCTTCCTATCAATTATTAAAAGGTGTCACTCAAAAATAATCCTATCTATGTATTTAAAACTTAAATCTACTTTCCCCGTCCGAGTTTCAAACAAAAACATTCCCAGAAACAAAAGCCACTTGTCGCTACAAAAGAGACAATATACGAAAGCTGAACTATACCCGTAGCATTCGTATTTATTAAACACGACTTGCTATTGTCCTGTTAAAAGTCAAACTTTTGGCAAAACAAACAAAAAATGAAGTCCAACCGTTTGAACCAGGAGTTGTTCATCTTTAGGGATCACAAGATTGTGTGTTAATCAGCATGGAGCTTGATGTTCCAGGGAGCACCCACAACCTTCACGTTAGATCTACTAGTATTATCTCAGCGTTCAGTTTCCCGGTAGCATCAATAACTGGAGGCTAGCTTCAGAAGCCGTTTCACAGTTGGACCTAGTCCAAGGATAAGATAAGTCTGTGAATTCGTATGACGTAACTTTCGCTTGACCTTTAACACCTTTAAGGGAACTAGAACATGCTAACTCATCAAAAAATATTAAATTAGTTGTGAATTGACCCAAATTGGCCCACAGAGTATCTAATAATAGAACCATAATTGGACAAACCTCGTATTTGGATCTCACGGCCGCTTACCATCAGGCGGAGTGAAGTCGTCTTGAATGACCTCAATGTAAAAAAAAGGCATATTAACTTTTTCCTCAATGCTGAGCCAGTTGTTAGGCACGTTTTTAAAAGTATCCAGAGTTCAGAATAGGTAGTCATAGTAACTGTTTGCCGATACATCCTCTACGTCAAATATTTGGGACTGCGTAGGTAGAAGTTGGAATAAGCAAACAAATAGTTAACTTCTGAATATAAACTTTTGCAATATGCGTGAGGGGTTCACAATTTATTTGATACAGACTTGTTCCGGTTGCTGGGAGCCTCCGAGCGTCTGTTTTGATCTGTCTATAAATATAATGCAAAGAGGGGTGTTTGATTTACCACCGCATCGATGGATTAAACTTGAAAATGTATAACGGTACAAAATTCTTAGATACATTCTGCACGTTTTTCAATCATTTGAATCGTGCAAATTTCTTTATGAAGTTATATCTAACTGCCAAGATATGTAAGAAAAACGCAGTTTTTATTTTATTTCTCTTAGAGAGGTTATTGCTTAGTTTCAAACCTAAGACCTGTCGTTTGGAAAAAAGCGCCAATAAGTTGGTTGCCCAGGGGATTTACTGATTTCTTTCTTGAAGAAGTATAATATCAGTCTATGACTGTTCGAATAGCGCATTTGGTAGTGACCTGCCTCATACGCCACGCTCGTGGGTCTATCTCCACCTTGGACAAAGATTCGTGTGATGAATACTTGTGTTTGTTTAGTGTTTATCCCGTCAAATCTTCTCATTATTATAAGTCATAGTAGACTACTTATACCCATCATGTCTAAGTACCTACGTGACTGAGGTAGGTACTTGATCTTTCTCGTTGTCTTTTTGATAACCTGCATTAACTTTTTTTATGTGATAGCTAGCAGACAATCAAGCGGATCACCAGTGGAGTCACAAGTGGGCTGCGAAGCTTTTGTCCCTTTCCCCCCCGGGTGGGCCTCCGGTATATTCACTCACTCGGCGAAACACAGGTGCTGCTGCACACCGGTTTTCTGTGATCACTCCGGTCGAGCCGGCCCATTCATTCACACATTCACAATTTCTTCCGGAATCGTTTGTGCATAGATAACAGCAAATATTTGACAGAAACCAACAATACAATGTGCACCGCAGAACTGCGAGAGTACGCAGTTTTCCAAACTCCTCCTCCGCACGGAAGGAACAAGCCCGTTGCGACATTCCAAGATGTAAATAGATCTGCAGATAAGCCCCGATATATGGCGGCAATTTCCTTTGCTGGAGGGCGAACGGAAAAGAGGGATATTACGCCTGAACCGTTCCTTTTTATGCGGCGCCGAATATTCTATAAGTCGCAACCTCCCGAGTAATAACGCCTAGTTTTGGCGTCACTCTATTGACGGATTTCACTTTGTTCGTTCTGACTATTGAATAGGATAGAGCACTTGTGAGTGTAAATTTATGAAGGTTTTAATCACGTGAAAGTTATAACATACTATCGCAGTTTTAGCCTAATCCCATCATAGTAGTGATAACTTGATTGGTGTGATGGAAACCTTTGCCCAGCAGTACGAGTACATAATAATAAATAAATAACAATAAATTTACAAAGTAGCTCAAGCATTTTTGTTACAAATATCAGACAACAGAGTGAACACAATTATACCGCCCCACGTTGGGCGCCAATGTTTTGGAGGTAATTAAATCGCGTTGTAAAACGAAAAAATATGATAACGAGATAAACTACAAAAAATCCTCGCCCATGAATCCTAACGTCAACTGACGTCGTCTGACGACCTCTATGAGAAAGGTGACACCTGTAGGTACTACAGAGGTTCACTATAAATTCTTAAATACTTACATTTTGCCCAGACACTAAACAAACACAGGTTTTTATCACACGAATTTGGTCATCATTTTTGGTGTCGGCCATCACAATCCCGACTGTTAAATTAATTAACTTACTAAACAAAAAAAAACCTAATCCAAATAGGTTCATCAGTTCGGGAGCTACGATGCCTCAGACAGACACACACAGCAGACACACGTTAAACTTATAACACCCCGTAATTTTTGCGTCGGGGGTTAAAAACACTAATGGTGTAAATCTTCTAGTTACAATTTTTCCCATCGGCTGTAACAAACTTGTCTCTCCACTTGTCAGACGTCAGAACAAACTCAAAACAAGCTAGTCCATTGTCATTCCAACACGTTGCGACGAAGTTTCGTGACAACAATTAGAAGGGAAAAACTTCGCGCTGGCTGCCAGACGACTTCAAGTTTGCAGATAAATAACTCACACATGAACGTATCACATGTGAGGAAGGGAATGTTTTAAAAGACTTGTTTAGCCGGCTTCAAAGGAACATTATAACCAAACACGCAATTCTAGAAAATGTAACACAACGTCCTACAGTAGAATCAAAACGTCGTAAGGCCCAGACATCAAACCCAATAGAAATCAAGTGTTTTGGCCTTGTAAAAGACTTTTGAGTCATACGACGATAATAATAAATTAAGACAACATTACATACCTACGTTACCTTGGTCCTAAGCTAAGGTCCTGTGTGATGGAAACCAAAAACAACGAAGAAACCACAAATGTCGGTTTCATTAACAAACAACGTGTTGGTGTGGGAATGGAACTCGTGACCCTTGCGTCTCAACCGGTGCTCAAACCACTATGCCAAACAGGTCGCCAAACGGTAGTTTATGCGAAGGTAGATTGCATCTCTACTTGGGACATATACAACAAACCAAGATGGGACACCGGACCATGGTCCACTAGGCAATACCACCCGGCTCGGCGGAAGATCTTCCATTATCAAGGGGATCATGCCACTCCTCATAATGATCACCAGATTTTCCAAATGCTGATAAAGGTGTAAAGGTACTCCGGGTTTTAAAGCGACTTTTAGGCATATTAAGAAGATGACAGAATGTCACGTCAATTTCACAAGGGAGAAATTGCAATATGCGAAGCGATGTCTGCAAGGCTAACTTATTGGTAATTAACTCAAATTCTAAGGCATTCTCACACGTGATTAGCAACTTTGTGCTCCTGCCATTAGGGTGCGCAGACATGCATAATATTGCATAAGTTCCACATCTCTCGTCAGAAACTTCTCCCGCCACAGTATAAGTACAAGGTTGGATATTAAATTTTTTTTTTTTTCCGTCAGATAAATTGCAGACACATTAAGATGGGTAACAATATTTAGTTAGTAGTGTAGTAATTAGTTAAAGCTTTAACAAATGACAATTAAACGTTTTAGTTGTGTGTTTGTGTGTGTCTGTGTGTACGCGCGTTAGTGTGTGTGTGTGCTTACATGCGTTTGGTTGATTGTTACTTACGACATTGTATATCCGTGCAAGTCTTTTTTTATGCGATATATGACTGACAAACAGACGGATCACCTAATGTTAAGCGATCGCCGCCGCAAATAGACACCTGCACTACCAGTAGAGTCACAAGATTGGGTCTCCGGTACCCTCACTCACAAGACGAAACACAACGCATTCGCTGCTTCACGTCGGTCTTCGATGGGGCCGTGGTATCACTGGTATGATTTTTTAATGTGATAGGTGACAGAGGAGCAGACGATATAAATGATCACCTGATGATAAATAAAACCTGCAACACCAGTAGAGTCGCAAGTGCGCTGCCAACCTTTAGCCCCCTTCCCCTAATTGGAGCTCCGGTGCTCACTCACTCGACGAGACGCAGGTGCATCTTCAGGCCGGTCTTCTGTGAGGCCGTGGTATAACTCCGGTCGAGCCGGTACATTAATGCCGAAGCGTAGCTCTGCAGTGTCTGCGTGACTCAGCTGGTCCCACTGAAAACCAGCGTTACGGTCGTGACATAAGCTGAGTGAGGGCCATTTATGCTGGATGCCTCAACACAACACAGCATAATATAAATACACGGCACTGCTGGCCAATGGGAAGGGACAGTTTATTTTTTGTTGTTATTATTATTATAATTTGTTTTACTAGTGTTTTTTATTTTCTTGTGTTGTGTCTATTATATGTAGCATGTGATATGTGTTGTGGTGTCCAAATTAATAAATGTATTTTCTTTCTTTCTTTCGGTAACAAAGCGTTACTGTCACTTGAGTCACTGTGCCCGCTGTAGAGAAACTCTCGCTCGCAGGTGAGTGCCGAGCTACTAACATGCTACAACAATAGTGGGTTTGAAACAAAAACTTTAAGACGCAGAACAAACTTGGAAAACTAAGCGCATCTGTCTTCTTATGTGATTTGCTTTGTTAAGATGGCACTAAGGTATGAAAAATACTTTAAGATGGATTTCAATGTCTTAATGTTTGTACTGATACCTAGTTATATATAACGATAACAACGTAGACATCTGTACCTGCTGTATGGGTGGGGTTGTAGGCACGGCGCTTAGCACGCTTGACCGCGAGTTGGTTTAACCAGGCTTCATCGTGCTTTCCTATGCCCTCCGACACTGTTCTCCTCCAGGACAGGCGTTCAGCAGCGAGTTCCTCCCACTCTGAGAAAAGGGATGTCAAAAGCGTGCATATCGCGCTTGACGCAATCTTTCCATCGGAGCAACGGTCTTCCGATGGGTCTTTTGGCGTTAGCTATCTCCCCGATAAGCAGACGCCTTGGCAGACGAGCTTGATCCATACGATGCACATGCCCCAACCATCGCAGCCTCCTCTTAATATATATTATCATTATAGTACCGTTTAACGATTTGAAAAACGGGACGGTTTTTCATAAATGTCCCAATTTTTTACAAAACGGGACAAGTTTGTGTCCCAGTAATTCAATCAATCAAATCATTTATGGCCTTAGTGATATGATAAGATACATTGGCTTCGTTTCGAAACAATGGGACAGGTGACTGTCCCGTTCAAGAAAGAAGAACGGTCAATTTAGTTATATGCCCAGCCACTACACTGTAAAATAACTAAACACTTCCACTATCTAAAACGCGAACTAAATAAAACAGAAACACAAAACGGCGTCAAATCCACAGCGACAATCGACGCAGATGGGCTGATAAGGCAGTGATGTATGGTTGCAATTGCTTTTGCAAATTGTTCGTCCCGTACTGTCTGTCCCATCACGAATTTATGTTTGTCAATTATTTTTGCGTGGATAAATGAAAATAACCGGATTGCACGCAGGATAAAAAAGAGTACGGATCAAGGATTTTGTTGTTTAGTGGGTTGTTCTGAAAAGTGTTTTTATTTGTAGTTTTAAAACTGCACAGTGGAAATGGGATGGAAGAGAAATCTATACGTACAGGGTATATCTGTGAACATCTATATCCCTTTAACCACGTGTTCTACCAACCATTCTGAACAACATATTTTATTCTATGACTTTTGGAGATTCACAAAAAAAAGTTCACCTTTTCATACAATGTCGGTCCGTGACTCATCTGTATGCTTATACAGATACTTCGAGGCTGTGGTATCACCATTCATGTCAAAGCGTGCCTCTCCCTCGGTCAAATGTTAAATTACCTAGTAAACTTTATATTTACACTTCTATTTAAAGAACATAATTGCTTTGTTTTCCCAGAATTCATCTTTAGTAATCAGTTCCCAGAATCCGTCTTTTGTTTTAGAAGACTGAATAATAGGCGTCAATTAGCGCCCGTACAAAGTTTTGCAGCTACCGTCATCTGTGACGTGGCGTTAGCAGTTCGACGCACAACTCCTAGCGTGTAGACTTGTAAGTGCTGTTTCAAGTTTTTGCCAAAACACCGGTCCCAGCGGTTGTCGGAAACTCACACTAGAAGCGTTGCCAGGTTTACTGAGAATATACATTTTATCTTTTGGTTTTTGTGCGATAGGTGGTAAATATGACGGATCACCTGACAGTATGACGGCAACACTAGAGTCACAAGAACGCTGTCAACCGTCGACTCCCTTTCCCCCCGATTGGGCCTCCAGTACCCTCACTCACTCGACGAAACACAGCGAAATAGAGCTTCACTCCCGGTCGTGTGGCTCTCCCACGGTCAAACACGGTTTTGCTTCTATTAATGGGGGTCTATCTATCTATCTTCTAGTTATAAAGAGATAACTTCTATAGACAACGACAAGGCTTATAGGTCAACCGAAAACACGAAACGCTGGCGCGATGTAATTTAGCACAGCACCATCTATTAGTTCATTTCTGAATTACCGTCCCGAAGCGAAGTGAGGGTGGGCCACTAGTACTATTTAATTTATAAAGAGGTAAATTCTATACACATCTACCTTTTATACAGGCCGAAAAATGACGCCTAGTGCAATCTATTAGTACAGAGACACAGAGTGGATTAATGTCCCGAAACTAAGTAAAGGCGGTTAGTTTATTATACTTTTAGTAGCTTAATTGTATTCTTTTGACGACCCGTTTGGTTCAGTGGTAGTGAACGCTGCGTCTGGGCCAAGGGTTGCGGGTTCGATCCCCGCACAGTACAAACATTTGTGTGCATGAACATGTTTGTTTGTATTGGTCTGGGTGTTTTCTATGTATTATAAGTATGTATTTACAAAAGAAAAGTATTATACGTATATATTTGTAATTCCACTGTTGATTGATATCTGTAACACAGGTACATGAGCTACCTATCTCAGAGTCAGACCAATGTATGTGATGTAGTGAAATATTAATATTATTCAAGTCTCTCATCTGGTCTCTCATCTGGGCGTGTAATACCCAGTTGCGTAGTAAAAGGCAGTAAGCGCCATCATTAAATTGGTTTTCACGACGTTATTGACACTACACACATTAGGATAGTGTTAGTAACACTGGATCAAGTTGAACTACGTATGAAATGCGGAACTTGTGCAATATTATGCACGTTTAACAAGTTACAAATTTGCTAATTAGCTGCGGAGAAACCGTTGTGTGCTAAAGATTTGACAAACACAAGTTACCAAGTTTATCGCTACAAGTAGAATTCCAAAGCATTCTAGTTATCTCCCACCAAAAACAATCTCGTGTAAATACAGGTGAATATCGGTGAATCACTTTATATCCAACCAGTTAACCAAACGTGTTCTATCAACCATTCAGTACTTAGCGCTACCATGAGTTGACATCTAAAACTGACATAACGTAAACTATTGTTCTGTATCTTTCAAATGCATCACAATGAAAGAGACGAAACAATAGTTTTCGATAGCGAGGACAGTATTTCAAACTCATGGTAGTGCTACTGAACAACATATTTAATTCTATGACTTTTGGAGATTCGCAAAAAAAAAGTTCACCTTTTCATACAATGTCGGTCCGTGACTCATCATGGTGATGGTCAATCTGTATGCTTATACAGATACTTCGAGGCTGTGGTATCACCATTCATGTCAAAGCGTGCCTCTCCCCCGGTCAAATGTTAATTTACCTAGTAAACTTTATATTTACACTTCTATTTAAAGAACATAATTGCTTTGTTTTCCCAGAATTCATCTTTAGTAATCAGTTCCCAGAATCCGTCTTTTGTTTTAGAAGACTGAATAATAGGCGTCAATTAGCGCCCGTACAAAGTTTTGCAGCTACCGTCATCTGTGACGTGGCGCTAGCAGTTCGACGCACAACTCCTAGCGTGTAGACTTGTAAGTGCTGTTTCAAGTTTTTGCCAAAACACCGGTCCCAGCGGTTGTCGGAAACTCACACTAGAAGCGTTGCCAGGTTTACTGAGAATATACATTTTATCTTTTGGTTTTTGTGCGATAGGTGGTAAATATGACGGATCATCTGACAGTATGACGGCAACACTAGTCACAAGAACGCTGTCAACCGTCAACCCCCTTTCCCCCCAATTGGGCCTCCAGTACCCTCACTCACTCGACGAAACACAGCGAAATAGAGCTTCACTCCCGGTCGTGTGGCTCTCCCACGGTCAAACACGGTTTTGCTTCTATCAATGGGGGTCTATCTATCTATCTATCTATCTATCTATCTATCTATCTATCTATCTATCTATCTATATCTTCTATACTATTTATAAAGAGATAACTTCTATAGACAACGACAAGGCTTATAGGTAAACCGAAAACACGAAACGCTTGCGCGATGTAATGAAATATTATTATTATTCAAGTCTCTCATCTGAGCGTGTAATACCCAGTTGCGTCCATAGTTGCGTAGTAATATAAAGTAATCTGTGTGGACCTATAAGTGATTTTTTTTGTCAAATACTGTTGTTAACTTAATATGAATTGTAAAATCTTGGTCTTCCTAAATAAATAATAAATAAATAAAAGGCAGTAAGCGCCATCATTAAATTTGTTTTCACGACATTATTGACACTACACACATTAGGATAGTGTTGGTAACACTGGATCAAGTTGAACTACGTGAAATGCGGAACTTGTGCAATATTATGCACGTTTAACAAGTTACAAATTTGCTAATTAGCTGCGGAGAAACCGTTGTGTGCTAAAGATTTGACAAACACAAGTTACCAAGTTTATTGCTACAAGTAGAATTCCAAAGCATTCTAGTTATCTCCCACCAAAAACAATCTCGTGTAAATACAGGGTGTATCTGTGAACATTTATATCCCTTTAACCACGTGTTCTGCCAACCATTCTTACCAACATTTGTTCTACGACTTTTGAAAATACACATTAAAAAAAACATCTTTCCATACAAAATCGGTTACGTGACTTGGTCATTTTATGGGAAGTCGAATTTTTTTTATGAATTTTGAAAAGTTGTTGAACTTGAAATGGTTAATAGTACACGTGGTTAAAGGGATGTAAATGTTCACAGATACACCCCTGTAGATAGTAACAGAAATAAACTACAAGGAACATGTGCGCAAAAGACAAGATACGGTATACTGCTAACACTTAATTGAATGATCTCTTCAATAACAATAATATCAGCTGGATCCGCCTTAACGTGTCTTTTTACTTGGTACTGTACCTTTAGTGTAAATAATTAAGTACTAACCTATATTATTATTATCTGTAATTTAATTCTTAATTTTACACGTAATTTGTAATTTAATTCTTAATTTGACATGTAATTTGTACCTCAATTCTTAATTTGACATGTAATATGTAATTTATAACGCCCCGTTGGTCTACTGGTTTAAGTACCGAGTCGTGATCTTGAGGTCTTTTGTTCGATTCCCGAGTCGAGCAATAAGTATGTTTTGGTCTTTTCGAACATAGCTCGGGTTTGTGGTCACCAATCCGCATTAGGCAAGCCTGGTCATAAGCCTAATCATCATAGTATGATTTTCTGTGAGAGAAATCTTTATCCCGCTGTAGGACACTGATACTTGAAGGTCTAATTAACACGCAAATAACGTTAAGAGGACCTTTATCAATCTTCTAAGGTCTGATAATTGTAAAACTGTTTTTTTCAAGATCCATTTAATACTTTCTCAATATTGAAAAGTAAGATATTTCTAAAAAGATTCTAGGAACATTTCAATTCAGCTTTCATTTTTAACATTACAAACATTTACATAAGAAAACGTAGAACAAAGGGTGAAGTAAGCCAACAGTAAAGCTTCCCAGTTTTAAGACAAACACTATTTTTCGAGGATCTATACTTAACAAAGGAGATAAAAGCCCCTTCACCGACCTTGCCCGAATATTATGGTGAAGCAAAAAAAATATTATAATTTTAATACCCACTCATCACAGCCTTGTGCTTTTGAAGTGCTGCCTTGAAAAGTCTGCCTTTCATGTACCTTTATTACCCCTGTTATATTATTATCTTGTTATAAGTTTGTATACCTATATATTCATTCACAGCGTATCTGTCAGGTCAGTTCTTGAGTGGAGACCACGACTCAGTTAACGTAGTGTTGGACGCCCTGCTACAAGATGGGATGACGACATTCGAAGGCTGGCTGGAGTGAGCTGGATGAGAGTGGCCGAAAATCGGGAGCGGTGGCGTATATTGGGGGAGACCTATGTCCAGCAGTGGACGAGCGTGGGTTGCTGATGATGTATCTATCAGGGTACGCTTCAACGCATTGCGTATGCATTTGAATTAGTAACAGACTTCCATGGGCGCTGTCATCACTCCATCACATAATTATGACAAATGCACCAGGAAAGTAGAAGCTCACGATTCGTTTATAGGTGGCCGTGAACTACGCGTGTATTTTAGATGCATTTAGATACTAAAATGCTCGCTTGCGAAGTGCTATAAAGGGATTCTCAAGCTGCATATTCGTCAGGTGTGAATGCACCCTTTTATATAAGTACAAACCGAAAAGGCGAAACATTAGTGCGATACAGTCAACTCCCAACCCAACCCCAATAGATGGTATTGATATTACAGTGGAACTACGGTCTCGAAACGAAGTGAGGGCGGGCTATTAGTAAAATATAATTTGTATTACTTGTCTTATTACCAACTCATTATAGCTAACAAAATCAGATTGAATTCCGAGAAATAAAAGTAATTTTATTAAAATCAAGTTTGATAATTTTTCAAAGAATTAAAAAGCTAGAAACGATTATAACAAAATAATTACGTCAAATACATGAACCACATTAGTTTCCATAATTATTTTGCTATAAAAGAAAAAATCAACTCGCCAGTTTTTGTCGAAGCATTTCCACAGATCCTAATCAGGGTTCTTACCGCCCGAACGCAATTACCGAAATTTTGTGAGAAATTTAATCAGTCGACTCATTATGGTAACATCTCGGTTCAGGGCTAACCCTTGCGGGTCAGTTAATTTGTCTAAACAAATATCTGTAGGTGTGCGAAATAAGTGGAGCGGAGTTACGAAGGGAACATTGGGGATTGGTACGTGGAACGCCCCGTTGGTCTACTGGTTTAAGTACCGAGTCGTGATCTTGAGGTCTTTTGTTCGATTCCCGAGTCGAGCAATAAGTATGTTTTGGTCTTTTCGAACATAGCTCGGGTTTGTGGTCACCAATCTGCATTAGGCAAGCCTGGTCATAAGCCTAATTCATCATAGTATGATTTTCTGTGAGAGAAATCTTTATCCCGCTGTAGGACACTGATACTTGAAGGTCTAATTAACACGCAAATAACGTTAAGAGGACCTTTATCAATCTTCTAAGGTCTGATAATTGTAAAACTGTTTTTTTTCAAGATCCATTTAATACTTTCTCAATATTGAAAGTAAGATATTTCTAAAAAGATTCTAGGAACATTTCAATTCAGCTTCATTTTTAACATTACAAACCTTTACATAAGAAAACGTAGAACAAAGGGTGAAGTAAGCCAACAGTAAAGCTTCCCAGTTTTAAGACAAACACTATTTTTCGAGGATCTATACTTAACAAAGGAGATAAAAGCCCCTTCACCGACCTTGCCCGAATATTATGGTGAAGCAAAAAAAATATTATAATTTTAATACCCACTCATCATAGCCTTGTGCTTTTGAAGTGCTGCCTTGAAAAGTCTGCCTTTCATGTATCCTTTATTACCCCTGTTATATAATTATCTTGTTATAAGTGTGTATACCTCTTTTTGTGTGCAAAAAGTACCTATATATTCATTCACAGCGTATCTGTCAGGTCAGTTCTTGAGTGGAGACCACGACTCAGTTAACGTAGTGTTGGACGCCCTGCTACAAGATGGGATGACGACATTCGAAGGCTGGCTGGAGTGAGCTTGATGAGAGTGAGAATGAGAGAGACGGGAGCGGTGGCGTATATTGGGGGAGACCTATGTCAAGCAGTGGACGAGCGTGGGTTGCTGATGATGTATCTATCAGGGTACGCTTCAACGCATTGCGTATGCATTTGAATTAGTAACAGACTACCATGGGCGCTGTCACTCCATCACATAATTATGACAAATGCACCAGGAAAGTAGAAACTCACGATCCGTTTGTAGGTGGCCGTGAACTGCGCGTGTATTTAAGATGCATTTAGATACTACAATGCCCGCTTGCGAAATGCTATAAAGAGATTCTCAAGCTGCATATTCGTCAGGTGTGAATGCACCCTTTTATATAAGTACAAACCGAAAAAGCGAAATATTAGTGCGATACAGTCAACTCCCAACCCAACCCAATAGATGGTATTGATATTACAGTGGATACGGTCTCGAAACGAAGTGAGGGCGGGCTATTAGTAAAATTTAATTTGTATTGCTTGTCTTATTGCAAACTCATTATAGCTAACCAAATCAGATTGAATTCCAAGAAATAAAAGTAATTTTATTATAATCTAGTTTGATAAGTTTTCAAAGAATTAAAAAGCTAGAAACGACGTTATAACAAAATAATTATGTCAAATACATGAACCACATTAGTTTCCATAATTATTTTGCTATAAAAGAAAAAATGGATACTTAGAAAAATTTTAAAATACCACATCCAATTATGTTCTGCGCTCAAACAAAGAGAAATAGGTTTTGAGAATATTAACATTTTAATCAGCCATTTTCATTACCGAAACCAAATTAATATGAGATTAGCAAAATATTGTTAAATTAAATTACGTGTGCTCTTAATTTAATTAAAGCTTAATATGTGGTTGGTAACGTTTATGGCAACATTTTTGCTAACTTGCCAAGAT
The DNA here is from genome assembly GCA_014851415.1 of Cnaphalocrocis medinalis. Lineage (NCBI taxonomy): Eukaryota > Metazoa > Arthropoda > Insecta > Lepidoptera > Crambidae > Cnaphalocrocis > Cnaphalocrocis medinalis. The sequence goes on from CM026283.1 coordinate 16,254,229, forward strand.
GGTTTGTTTGGAAAATTTTAATCAGGAGATTAATAAAGGAACCGATGGTTTTTTTACATTAGAGATGACAACGAGCGAGTGGGTTACCTGATGGTAAGTGATCCATCAAATTTGCGAGATCACACAGGTCGCTGATGTGTTGCCGGTCTTTTAGAAGAGAGTATTTATGAGTGCCAGCTCGGAGTCCGGTAGTTTTTTTTTCGTTTTTAATGGATAGGGGGCAGATAAGCAGACGGATCACCTGATGTTAAGCGATTACCGTCGCTCATGAACACCTGCAACACCAGGGGCTTCACAGGTGCGCTGCCGGTCTTTCGGCCTTTCGGTTTAGTTAGCGATTTTGGGGTGCCTCGGAAAACTTACACATGGATAGGTACTACTTGGACTAGTTCCTGATCCCTCTTCGATCGTGTCTCTAAGGTGTTCCACCTAAATATGAGGGCACTGCACTCTTTATTTGATGGTGCACTTGTGTTCGCTGAATTTGTTGCGCTTGGGGTCCCAAGTTCGATCCCCAAAAATTTGTGCCTGAGTTTTTTTGTTCTGACATTTTCAGTATCAGGTCGGAGTCCGGAAGTTAACAATCTTGTATCCCCATGCCTCGAAAAGCATGTCAACCCATTGATCTTGCGCTCGAGCTCCTCGGTCGTGTCACACTGGTGTCCCATCGAATTAAGAGGCTAAGGGGATAGGGAGTGCACCAGTGCTTGACCACCAAATAATATAATATCTTACAAACGTGACTGATAGTTGAGATAAGCCGCTGTTGCTGAATCGGTTAGACAAAATATATGACTTAATTATTAAACTTATCAAACAATTTTATAATCAAGTGAACAACATTCACGGATCAAGCTATATTGGTGGTGCTATAATTTAGTTTCACACTTCACTTCGCAAATTAACCAGTCACATAACTATTGAGAGACGATAACGTTGGGACAAAGTAACTAATAGTAGCATAAAGTGGCTAGAGAAATATGATCTAATTTAGCTCGTAATCCAATGTTGTAAACTCAATTTGTTACCGGGGACTTACGACTTTCGGCGAGTTGGAAGTCATGAGAGATAGCGGTTTATAAACAATTTTAGGAGATGGTTAAATCGTGTAAGAGCCACGTTTTGGCATAAATGGGCCAGCTCAACTGGAGTGATAAAACAGTCTCACAAACAAAACCAGCTTGAAGCAGTACCCATGCAGTATTCAGCTGAGTTAATGAGGGTACCGGAGGACCAATCCAGACGGCCAGCATACTTATGTCACTACCTACTGGTGATACCCGATCCATGGGCTAAAACAGTGGCTGAGTATACATCAATCCTTTTTAAAACATTATTTGTTTCTTTGCAATCATCTTGCAAATTACTGTACGGATTTGAATGATTTTTTTTCTGTTGTACAACCGTAATGCCAGGGCAACATGTAGGGTATCGATAATTATTTTATAATTGATAACAAACTGAACGCCAAGCGTGCGGAGCTGGATGCATCCACTAATAGTCCTAATCCCAACTAATATTATAAATGCGAATGTAACTCAGTCGGTCTGTCTGTCTGTTACTCTTTCGCAACAAAACTATGCACTGAACGGATTTGAATGACATTTGGTATACTGATGGTTTAGTCTAGACGCTGAGAAAGAACATAAGCTACTTTTTATTGCGAAAAGGGGGTAAACAATATTAAATAATTAAAAATTCTACCCAAAGATACTATTCCACGCGGTCGAAGTCGCGAGTAACAGCTAGTACATAATAAATCCGCTGTCTTCTCTCCCTTAGCCTGTTTCCTTAAGTGGGAGTAAAGCTCGATAGGACACCGTCGCCTTAGGAACTGCGACCCTTATCAACAACGTTGGCTGACTCGGATTCCAGTGTACACCTAGTGTCACCCTACACAAAATAATTGCGCAAGCCATTCTCGCCCCTGACGCACCAGCGATACGACCCAGATTCCGATCGCCAGATACACCAAAGTTTGGTCAGTTCCGACAAAGCGCTGGGAAATTTACTATCAGCCTCGTATTAACTCGATTCGGATATTGTTTCGGCTTACTTTATTTCAATCATGGACAGCCCTTTTTCAGGTAAGAAAAATGGTTTGTTTATAGATGATATGGGGAGATTGCGGAGAACAATATTGGTTTTATCGTGGTCTTATCGTGGCCTTGCCTTTCTGGTCGTGGGGTCACTGAGATCGCATTGTTTTTGTCTTTTTTACAACCCTCTTTTTCAGCCGTATGTCGATTATCACGGTGAATTAGTACAACTAACAGTTTATAGATAGGCTGGCCAGATGGCGCATTTGATAGTGATCCTGCCTCATACGCCAAAGGTCGTGCGTTCGATCCCCACCCTGGACAAACATTCGTGTGATGAACGGTTGTGTTTTTTTAGTGTCTGGGTGTAATATATATGTATTTAAGTATTATATTTGTGTTTCCGCTGTTATCTGACATCCGTAACACAACTGCTTAAGCTACTTAATATGGAATCAGATCGATATATGAGGTGCTGTGTGATTCATTTATAAAAAAAATAGAAAAGCTTAAAAGTCTATTTGAGAAACATATGAAGCGATTCACTGATCCGAATCTTTTTACTGATCCGGATCCAAATGATCTACTCTTTTGGAAAATACGTTTTTGTTAAGCCTAACAATCATTAGAGCTATCTGACTCATGTACACTGTACCATTCGCTCTATATGGCGAAGGTAAGCCTAAGCATGTAGGGAAGTTCATTAGGCTAACGATAATGTTATCCTTTGTACTGATTGAGTACAATCATTACGATACTGACTCGCATCTATTAAATCCAAAGATCCGGGATTCTCATTAATTAATGGTCCAAGACCCTTTAAATTAACAAACTTAGATTGACTAGAATATTCATAAAATCTGTAGGATATATACACAAGAAAATCTATAGGTACTAAACTTATTTGATGTAATGGTTTGAGCGTTTGTTGAGACGCAAGGGTCGCGGGTTCGATTCCCGCACCAAGACAAAATGTTTATTGATGAAACAGATATTTGTGCTGGGTTTGGGTGTTCGCGGTTGCTTCGTTGTATCTGGTTTCCATAACACAAAAAACCTTAGGTTGGGACCAGGACCTTAGTTTGCATGTGATCTTGTCTCAATTTATTTATTTTTATTATTATTTATTGTAAGGATTATAAAATAGGGGCGTTTTTTACACTCACATTTCTGGGTGACAAAAGCTAGGGGCTTCCTCTTATATATAGTTACTATTATCTTCCACGACACTTTGACCTGAAGACCTTTAAAAGTAAACTTTTGTATACTTTTCCAAAAAAAAAACTACAACAAGCGTAAAAAAAACTTTTCGGGACATTGACTGGCTAAATCACTAAAACTTCGAATCTACCTGTACTAACGAAGAAAAAATATACAAAAAAGTAAGTTAATTGGCGAAAACTCTAGCAATAACAACTAAAAGATTTCCATTCCAACAAAAAACCTTTATTTCTTTTATCCTGGGCGAAATTTATTACTTCAGTTTTTTTAGTTCCCTCGCAAGTTTAACCCAAAGGCAAACTTCTCGGATTGGACACAAGAAATATGTGGACACAGGTACGGCAATGTTGCCAGAATGATGATCTCAAACAATAACATTATCTGTCAAAGGTCTCTGTGCAATCAATTCGAGGGGTCCGAAGAACTAAATCGTATCTGCTAAGGAAAAACATTTTCTCGTCACCCATCCCTCAAAGTCTTTAGTCGAAAGTCTTCGACCAGTGCGTCCTCCCGGTCATGACTTACGGTGCCGAGACGTGGGCACTCACTACTGAACTAGTCCACAGGTTCAAAGTCGCTCAAAGAGCTATGGAAAGGGCTATGGTCGGAGTATCTCTGAAGAAGGATCGCATCAGAAATGATGTAATTTGACAGAGAACCAGAGTCACCGACATAGCACACACAATTAGCAAACTGAAGTAGCAGTGGACTGGTCACATTAGCCGCAGAACTGAAAACCATTGGAGCCGTAAAGTCCTTGAGTGGAGACCGCGACTTGGTAAGCGTAGTGTTGGACGCCTTGCGACAAGATTGGATGATGATATTCGAAGGCTGGCTAGTGTGGGCTGGATGGGGGTGGCCAAAAATCGGGAGCAGTGGCACGCCACTGAACTGAACACTGAGAATAATGCACGCATTAGGAGAGACCTATGTTCAGCTGTGGAAGAGTGTAGGTTGCTGCTGATGATGATGAAGTAAAATCATAGAGATGCGGTTTTGTTCTTAGGACCCTTCAAATAATTTGGAAGCTTTGACTGAGCGTTGGAGAGAGTAAGAATATAAAATTTTTAAAAATCTTTTATTAACAAACCGATTTCCTGGCGAACGGAGCTCCGGGCGTCGACTATAAGCAAAATAAGTGCAAACTTTTAACCCTAGCAACACTCATAGAAAGCCAGGTATCGTTAGGTATCCGCTTAAATTCCGACCCCCATCAACGTAGTGCGACATTCCCTTTTGTTAGCAGCGCGTAACGGGCTCCGCGCTGATTTTATGAACACTATCTAACGTTTCCGAATATTCGTATCTCGAATGTGATCGCGTTCCATTCTAGGTTTAAGGAAAGGGACTGTGTAATCAAGTAATGTTCGGTACATGGTTCGGCAAATAGTTAAAAGCTGCAAAAGATTGCTGATGTTCGTAATTTTTTATGACATCATCATAACTAAAAAATCTTCTTCATCATGAAATGATCCACCAGGTAATCCGACTGCCAGCTATCGAATAAAAAAAATTTAAAATATTCTGCCACCTGACTTATAAATTTTACTTTATGACGTCATTTAACCTTAGTGTTTATTACCTTAATTAGTCTTCATACGCATTAAAATTAAGAGTCAATATTTTTTTCTTAAGTGACAAAACAGAAAACCGGCGTGAAGCAGCTCCTGTGCTGTGTTCCGCCGAGTGAGTAAGGGTACCGGAGGCCCATCGGGGGGAAGGGGATAAAAGGTTAGCAGCGCACTTGTTGCATGTGTTCATGGGCGGCGGCAATTGCTTGCCATCAGGTGATCCGCCTGCTCGTCTGCTACATATCACGTAAAAAAAAAGGGCTGCGAATATAAAAGACTAGCTTCTTATGTGGCTCGTATTACTAGTTTTTTTTTTGCAGTCTTACGAGCATTGACGCGCTTCTTAGCTCGTGTTGCAAACAAAAAAAACGTTTACAAGGAAACAGTCATGGCAATCAGGTATTTCTCGGTTTACGTGAACACGCCAATATACGATTGTGTACGCTCGTCTGGTTTTTGAAGTGCGTAAGCTCGTATGCTGAAACGACTGTATACACGAAAAAAAATTGGTTAATGGTTTCAACCACTCTAAAAGGGTCAAAGGTTGGCAGTGCACTTGTGACTCGACTGGTGTTGCAGTTGGCTGTGGGCGGCGGCAATCGCTCACCATCAGGTGATCCGTCTGCTTGTCTGCTAAATATCACATTAAAAAAATTGACGATATTTAATTTAGGACTCGTCTACCAGACGATTCAGTTCGAGACGAGTCAGTTCCTAGAATCATATGAGTTCAAAGCTAGAGTTTCTGTTATACTAGTTCAATTAATTTTATTTTACAAATAACGTAGCAAACTTTATTACAAAGAGCAACCGATCTATTTTCTACATCTTTCAGGCTTCCAGCGTGTTTCCTTAGCTTTAGATTTTCTAACTAGCTAAAGAAACCTTTTAGATTTCTACTAGTTAGCAACAACCAGTATAAGCTGACCCTTGTTACTTCGGAATAGCAAAAGAACTATGGTTACGAAACCTTGGTCTAGCCTTAGACGTCTAACGTACAGGTAAAATGAATTTGAGAAATATTCCTTCTTACAAATTACTTTTGTCGCTTTGAAGAATTTCATCGCATGTGAAGTGAACTGAAATCGAAATAATGTAACAATCTGAATGAAAGATGTTTTTTCGAGCAAAAAATAAAACGTGTATTACGAACATGGCGGATTCGCTTGAGCTGAATACATTTAGGGTCAGGGCAGAGATAACTAGAGTCAACTTTCTTAAAATGTCTAAAAATTTTTTCAGAAACCAGCTTTCATTTTAATATTATTTTTATACAAAGATGTAAAGGTAGTTTAGGTTTCTGATCACCAATCCGGTATAAGGTAAGCGTGGTGATTAATCATATCCCATCATAGTAACGATGACTTGATTTCTACGATAGAGGCCTTTGCCACTCTCTGCCTTATTCGGTAAAAGTAAGTTAGGTAAAAGTAATATACTTAATTATGAATAACTTATGACAATCAAAGCAACTTTCGTGAATTCATTCATTCATTGAATATGTAGGATTGTAGGTATAGTCTGATACAACTTTAGGTGGAGTATCGATTTTATTATTAAAACCCAATCGGGACTTTATAAAGAAAATAATAATAATCTTTTAAATAAAGTTCCAAATAATAAAACACTTTGTGTTTTTCATGGAACTTTCTACGATATAGGAGGTACTATCTCATTTTTGCGAATCAGTACAGAAAACCAACGCCTGTGTTTCATCGAGTGTGGAGAGTACTGGAGTCCCAATGGGGGGTTAAAGGTTGGCAGCGCATTTGTGACTACTGGTGTTGCAGGTGTCTATACGCGGCAGAATCTGTCTGCTCGTCTGCCATACATCACATAAAAAATAGAAAAAAGAATATTGGCGCTAGCTGTTTTCAAATCTGCTCTTTTAGCGGTTGTTGCGAAAACAGGCGCGCTTTTGTGTTTTAATGCGTTTGGTGCTTTAATAATGAAATAATTGGACGGAAAAGTGGATTAGCTAGCTCGGTGTTTAATGTCCAATTGTCGCCATCTGCTTTCTTAATCTTTGATACACACGGTCATTTTTTTCCCTCAATAATTTCTTTTATGGGTTTCATATCATCATCATGAGCCTGTATCTGTATCTTGGTCCCACTGTAGGGTATAGGGACTTCCTCCTGTGCTCACCATTTACAATGGCCCTGTGCCAGTCTCATCCAGGTCTTTCCCACCACTCTGTATATTATTATGTAATCAGCCCATCTCGTTAACCGATTTTATTTGAAAGGAGAAAAAAAGCCACCTAATTAACAAGACTGCTGTTTTTTTTATGTAATCGGAGGCAGACGAGCAAACAGATAACCTGATGGTAAGCGATTGCCACCGCCCATAGACAACTGCAACACCAGTAGGTCACAAGTGTTCTAACGGCTTTAACCTGCTGTCCCCCAATTGGACCTCCGGTACCCTCACTCACTCAACGAAACAGCGCATGCGCTGCTTCACGCTGGTCTTCTGTGAGGCATTGGTATCACTGGATGTGGTCAGACCAACGCATGGGTGATCTTCCGCGCGGACTAGTGCCTTCTTTCCCTTAGATGACATGGCGTTCTATGGAGTGATAAACATGTCCGAAGAAAGTCGAGATGCGAGATTGTACTGTCGACAACAGACGCTGCTGGAAATCATTATGTAATTGGAATTTATTAATTTCTGGTAGCACGCCCACACTTCATTTCGGGAAATACATTCAATCCAATCTGTACTAATAGGCAGCGCTAGGTATCTATCAGAAGATGTCGTGGTGCTAGGCTCCGTGTCGCGGACCCATGACATCTTCCAAGATGGACGATGAGGGAGAGTCCCAAGGGTTTTAGTCGGTAAACCCCCGCCTTCAGCGGGGGGAGTCCGACATAACCCGTCCACCCCCCGGTGGACGGGTATGCGTAACGCATTTCCCCTGGGTCAAAAAAAAAAAAAGGTATCTATCAGTGCAACGACGTTGTTAGAACTCACAATACTATCTATACCATCGATACTTATGACGTTACCAATAGTATTCCTTAAATTTCCCTATCATAGTATCGATACTAGTGAAGTAATTAAAATTTTCGCGATGCATTATACTTCGTTACTATTATTACTTTTTAATACACGGGAATTTATGACACGTAAATAGACATCTAAACCTGACTTCAACTTTGAATCTGGTTGTAATTAACACAGATATCGGGATACAGTTAAGGAAAGTTTGAGTCGATTTGAATATTTGAGCCAGTATTGAATTGCTCTGTTCCCTTTGATTGCCACATACACGTTTTAGGCTTTGCATGCTGTGAATTTTATACTTACCACAGAGTGTAAAAGGAAACATTTGCACCCTTAACTACCTCTTCTTTCCAACCATTCTGAACAACTTTTGGAAATTCATCAATATATATTTGTCAAATCTCCATACAAATTGAACATATCTTAATTAACTAAAAACAAAATAAAAAAAAAGTAGTTACGGCTTAAAAAGTAACGTCTGGCGTTTTTTGATAATGGTCTTTGTTATTTCCTCGTCTTGAAATATGGGCACAATACTAAGTTGATTTTATTTTATTTTATTTAAAAAAATAAAAATAAATGTTTGGAGGCTGTGCTAAAAAGAAGGTTACAACAGGAAATTTATGTACACACATACAGTTGTTTGTTACTTGTGTTTGTTCTGTGTCTGGGTGTCAAATTCTTCTGGCGTCTTGCGTTTTAGATTTCAATCTGTAACATAAGCTGTGCTTAAGCTAACATTATTTTATTTTTGTTCATAGTAATTATTTGCAATTTATTTCCAAGTAAATAATGCACTCAAAGAATTCATCCAAGGTTCAGGTTGATAGCTGTTCTTAGTGTCTACTTCGGTTTCTTTACATAACTTTTCTTTTTTTTTTGTTCACCAACCCGCAGCGCCGTGTGTATAGCCAACTAAGACCTTTACGAAGTCGTTAGACACATTATCATAATACATTATCATAATTCTCCACATCCATTCCTGGGGCGGCGCGGGGACGAGCCGTTCGCTCGCCTAATCGCCAGGAAATGTATGTTCCAGTGTAATTACACTGATTAGTCTCATTTTGTTGGGATTTGTCTTTTTTAGGGGTCGGTAGTCTAAGGGAAAAAACGGAATCTTTACAGATTCGTTATGTCTATCCGTCCGATGTCCGACGTCCGTCCTATCTATAGGGCCCATCAATAAAAGTATTTGTATGATTGATGTAGATATTGGTGAGCATATAAATAGAAAATTACACATACACAAGAATTACCACCGACTACTGATAGGTACCGCATTCTCCTTTCTACCATTGGACAATGCGGAAGACGAAAAGAATCCACCCTTACAATATGGAAGTTCCACCAGCTCGTTAGTCACACTGGTATGGCAAGATCTCGTAATATGCCCGTCAGTATTTTCCTTGGATCTCGTTATCCATAATACTAATCTCATCTTCGATGAACATAAATATAAATCAGCCAAAATATCTCCCCAAAACTCCATCAACCTCCAGAAAATTTCCACCACGTTAAATTCATTATTCACAAAGCCAATACGTCAATGGTGGCTCATTTCAACAAAGAAGCCGCCACGAGACAAACTGTGACCAGGGCGATCCATCACAGGTCTAAAACTAGACGGGGCGATATCAAAATGTAGTTACTATTGTCCCAGCCCGATAAAATATGAGCGGTGACGTTGACAAATCGGCGAAACGCGCAAGCCAACGTTCCTTCAAGGGAATGGATCTGAGACGAAGCTCGTTTTACGTTCAGCACATGCGATTTTTTAAGCAATCTTTCTTCCGGGAAATAGCTAAATAGAATAGGATTTTGTGATGCTGCCAGCCCTGAAAAATGAAAGACATAAATTAATGAATAAAAATATTTTCTCAGATTATACAAGTAAAAAATGTCTATAAAACTAGCGCTATGCTACGCTAGCGATAATCTAGCATTGGTTGGAGAAGAAGATTTTGGAAAAGAAACCATAACAAAAAACTGTTAAGTAAGGAGAAAGTGTCCAAAGACTAATTATTATCCTGAAAAGACGAAACGCTTGCGCAATGTACTTGATAGACATACATAGCCATCTATCGGCAAAGATATGAACTAATAACGAAATTTACTTCCTGAAATGAAGTACGGGCGGTCCACTTGTAAGTAATAAAGTGAGGCAACTTCTCATATATTGTCCTGATCTCAAACTAAGATTGTTACAATACATGTGCTATGGAAACTAGAAACAACAAAGGTACCACAAACACCCAGATAAATCTCAAACCAACAGATATAGCAGTTTCATCAACAAATATTTTTGTTGTTGCGGGAAACAAACCAACGACTGCACTCAAACCAGTCTTTACTAAATGGATCGGTAACGGTATCCAGTAATACGTCAAATGTGCAGAAATGTGCCGTTCCATACTATGCTTAACCGGCAAGCCAAAGGTAACGATGCACCTCTTTACTTTTATAAAGAAGTAATTTCTAAATACAATGACAGAGCTTAGGGGTAAACCGAAAACATAAAATATTAGCGCAATGCAATCGACACCCAACGCCATCTTTTGGGCACAGTAAAAAAAATACTACTACAGAAAAGAACCCAGTCCTAAAACGAAGAGAGGGCGGGTCACTAATAATTTGATATAACTAGAGGTGCATGTTCGGATTTGACCTACAGCCTCCCGTTAAAGAGGCACACGTTCTTATTGCTGAATTACTCAATGATAGTTACGACAGCAATTGTGGTATCGAAATAATGGTCTTTTTTTTCCTAGGGGAAACCATCATGGCCTTCACCTTGCCACATGTGGGGGACAAGGTGGTGTGTGGGACTCTAACCCTAACCAAAACCCCTGGGATGTCGATCTCAGCGCAATCGCGGTCGGATACCCCACAGCCGGGACTGGACCATACCGCAAATCGCGCTCGCCAGTTTGAGCCAAATTGTTTGGCGCAATGCAACCCTTCCCAAATGCGCGACCTACCAGGACCCCCAGTAAATTTTTTTCCCTCGCGGAGTCGTGATACTGAGTAAGCCACTCCCCAGTAGTGGCATGCTCGCGTACTCCGAAGCCCGTTTAGTCGCTTTTTACGACAGGCCGGGAATACCTTGACAGTATTCTTAGCGCCCCTAGCCACAGGGCATGGTCTTGCGACAAGTGAAGCAGCGCAAGCGCTGCGTTTCGTAGAGTGAGTGAGGGTGCCGGGGGCAAAATTATTTTCCCCCGAAAGGGGTTAAAGGTTGGTTGCACACTGGTTCTTTACTGGTGTTGCAGGCATCATATTATACAAAAAAAAACTATAAGTTTTATAGTGAAAATGTTAGTTAGCTTAGGTGCCAGTATATTTTCATTGCGACCATAACAAAAAAAAACATTGTAAACAAACCAAGGATCGGGCTAAGGAAGTGTATTCAAAGTAAATGTAGGCTTGTTATTACGAAGTTTCCTGTTACGATACGTTTCCGTAGACATTAATCAATGGGAGAGCAGGACAAAAACTTGTATTGTACAGGCAATGTTTACAAGCTCGGTGGCGGACTCTGTTATCGCACCGAAAAAATGTTTGTCTTGCTTTAGTGATGCAGATTGGACGAAATCGATAGAGTAAATTTTAGAGCACGTACAGCCACACATCAAAGTATATAGAACTGTAAATTTTCTTCGGTCAACTCTCATCTTACTGTCATACACATTAGGTTGAATTTAAGTTGAGGAAATTTGACAGGTTGTGGTGACCTTCTGTGCTGACTGTACTTAACCATTTCAATGCGTATTGCATCTTTAGTAAGACAAGGGCCGAAGTGCTATGAATTCCTTGTCATAAAATGGCTTTGGTTTTACTGAAGGTCTATTATAAATAGTCATTGAAAAGTTCAGCGATTATCCAAAAAAGTAAACAGTTTTAAGATTAGTTACCCTCATATTTTGATGGGGCACCAATGTAATACGACCAAAGAGGGATTTGTAGCGCTACCATGAGTTGACATCTAAAACTGACATAACGTAAAATATTGCTCTGTCTCTTTCAAATGCATCACAATGAAAGAGACAAAGCGATAGATTTCGATAGCGAGGATAGTATTTCTAACTCATGGCAAGGCTACAGGTGCAGGACCAACAGTTAAACGCGCTTTCCGAGGCTACCTTCGTGCCTCGGAAAGCCAATCGCCTACTTCCAATCGGGCTGACACTGATAATTTCTAACCAGAGACTCCAAGCGCAGCTTTCATAAGATATACAATAGGTAGTTCGTGACAGTTAAACTTGCAATAAAAGTCATTCACCCCACTTGTACCAAGAAGTCATCAAAATTCGCGATAGAGCTCGCTTCCCATAATAAACTATCGATAAAATTACATTTGACGTGTTTCATAATACCAAACGTCAAAGTTCTAGTCTATATGAAGTTCGCACGTCAAGGACTATGAATCACGGCAAATGTAATTTTACCGACAGTTTATTATGGAAAGCTATCTGTATCGCGAATTTTGACGACTTCTTGGTACAAGTGGCAAGTGGGGTGAATGACCTTATTGCAAGTTTAACTGGCACGAACTATAGGTACCTATACGACACACGTGATAAGAACGAGCTGCAATTCCTTACATTTCAATCGTTCCGATTGGCAGTTCCACAAATCTTTCCTATCTCCACGATCGACATCGACAACCCAACACTACCAGGCTTGAATGGGCCGGCGACTTTGACAGATCGTTCCAGCCTGTTTTGTTAAATAAGTCGAGTCTCGGAGCCACTCGGGTTGAGAGCCAGTCTATTTTCTCCTATCTCCTCGCCTACAATTTGTTCGATGTTGCTTTTTGTGCGCTCTTCATCAGATACGGTCTTTTGACAACGTTTTTGTGAATCACGATAGTGCAATCTGGACGTCGACGTGCGGAGAAGACAGTTACAACTTGTTTGTAGGATTGTATTTTATTACAATACACAGTATTTATACACAGTGCTACTGCCCGCTACTAATAGAATACGTCCTTATTGTGTACTGTTTTGAATCGATTTCTAGAGAATGATCCTCTATTAGGTTCAAAGTTTCGCAGAAACGTCCGCTTCTTTTGGTTTTATATCATTGTGTGTGTATGTTACGATATTCATACAATGATAAAAAGCCTAGGACTTAATTTTTGTAACTTTTTTAATATTGTTTTTTCTTTGTGTGATTGTGGCCCGCCTTCACTTCGTTTCGGAACATAGTTTTGCTACTAGTTCCGATTTTTTGGCAATGGATGGCGCTAGGTGTCGATTCCATTGCGCAAGTCTTTCGTCACTTCGGGTCACATAATAGCCTCAGTTGTCTGTATAAGTTGTCCCTATATAAAATAACTAGTGGCCCGCCCTCCCTTCGTTTCGGGACAGTAGTTCCACTGTCTCCCGATAGATGGCGCTGGACGTTGGTTGCATCGCGCTTGTGTTTCTGGCTTTAACGATGTACACTGTAACACGTGGTTAAAGGGATGTAAATGTTCACAGATACACCCTGTATAGAAATGATCTCTATATAAATAGTATAGAAAATAGATGAAGATATAAAATATATAAAAGTATTTTGCTTAGGAATAATTAAATGGATAATGAATGGAGAGATTACTCATAATATCCAAACCATGGCATGACTTTGATTTAAGTTTTACGGCCCGGGGCTGCCGTCAGATACCAACCCTTTTTACTTTACTATGGTAAAGCTATATCGAAAATTTAAAAAATATAAAACAACATGAGTCAATGTAACTTAAAAAAAAACATTAATCCCTAAATTTTGCGCTACATTGTACGTATAAATAAATAAATGCGCCAAACAATCACACCAATCGACCTGGTCTCAAACTAAGGCAACCCTGTACTATGAGTAGACCCAGACCCAAGAAAACTTAAAAAAGTAGTTTCCTGAATTGATTTAACCGGGAATCGAACCTGGAGCCTTTCGCGCTTCGGGCGAACAACTTAGCCACTGCGCCATCGAGGACGTCAAAATAAATAATAAATTCACTTCTAATAAATCTAAGACATCTTATACATTGATCTGACTCTGTACTGAGTAGTGAGCCAAAGCTCTTTGTGAACCTCAAATATTCATCTTTTAAACCATTTATAGACTAGTGAGTCTAAAGTTGATAGGAATTCTTATGTTGCTTCATTTGTAGTTACGTCAACACAAATACGCTGTCTTCTAAAATAATAAATGTTGTGGTACAGTATAACAAAAACCAATAGCTAGACATAGGAGTTTTCGAGGTACGTACAACCACACATCAAAGTATACAAAACTGTCAAATTTCATTAATCGACTCTCATCTCACTGCCAAACACATTGAGTTCGAATATCGATTCAGGAAACTTGACAGGTTGTGGTAACCTGATATGTGTCTGTCTGACTATCTCCCAGAGAAGGCATAACCTGCAAATCTTCACTGAACCTTGACTGGCTCGATGGTGCATTTGGTAGTAACCATGCCTCATACGTCAAGGGACACACAAAACTCTGCATACGAGGTGTTCTGGGGAGGTATACTACGTATCCGTAGGTGATCCGGCAGAGAACCAAAGTTATCGACATAGCTCACCGGATTAACGGAAGTGGCAGTGGGCTGGCGATATCTGCCGCAGAACTGACAACCTTTAGGGTAAACGAGTTCTGGAGTAAAGAACGCGTCTTGGTTAACACAGTGTAGGACGACCTCAGGCCAGATGGAGTGACGATCTGCGCAAGAGGGCTGGCTGGAGCTGGATGCGAGTAGCCGAAGATCGATCAACATGGCGAGCATTTGGAGAGGCCTATGTCCAGCAGTGGACTGTAACAGGCTGATGATGATGATGAGACTACGTATAACCAGATCGGTTGTCGTCACCCCTGTTAAATACGCCACTGCAAACTCCTGACCAAAATATTCACGTATCCGGTGTGAAATTCAAACAGATCCACTACGAAACCTCTCTAAGAATACAATGTCGAACATCTGACTTCATTACTAATGTGGCGTGTTAGTACATTACTTGAAACGTACAACAAACATGAAGGTGACATTTAGATTGGAACCTTCGGCTCCGTGGCAGGATCCTATGAATCATTTCTCGTCTCCTCTAATGGCAGTGCTCGGTTGATTGATGTTCTAAGTAATTACGGAGATACAGTTTTAGCTAAATATTCGGAATTAACGAAACTGTTCAGGTTAAGTTTGAAGTATTTGCATCTTCCAATATAATTTTGTGAGGCTGTGTTTCAACCAGTGATGTGCTAAGATGCGTTGGGAGAGATGTGTTTGTAAAGAGCCAATAGTGTTACTTCTCTGAGGCAAAGCTAAGTAAACTATGCGCTACTATTGTTCTTAACACATCCCTCGCAACAGATCCCCGCTCATCTCTGGTGGAAACGGAGTTTTATAGGTTTTGATGTTTATGTTTTTACATTAAAGCGGACAAACGAGCAGATGCGTCACCTGATGGTAAGTGATATCTCCAACACCTAAGCACTGAACAGGCGAGGATCCACCGTTATGGTAAAAACTTTATAGACTTGTGGCGTCACACTCCCTTCGGTCAACTCAGGATCAGAAGCTTACGGATTTATTCAGTTTATGAGAGATAAACAGGTCCTTAATAGTTATCATTTAACCCTTTTTTATGTTTATAGGCTAACGCTTGCACCAGATTAAAGAAGTAGGAAATCATTGAACTTTTATTTTAATTCTAGAAGATATTTTCCACTAGTGGAACCACCGTATTAAAGAAAACCAATAGTATCCTGAAATCCTTTCACAGTTTCTAAGCTACTAAAGAAAAGTGAAAAGAATGACGTTTGTTGAAAAGTTTCTTATCGCGATATAGTCGGATCTTGCTCGAAACAATGCTAACAAAACGCAAATTGGAACAGAAAAGCAAACAAAATTGCTTGGGGATATGGTACAAACTAGTAGATAATTTAGAAGAATAATATTACTATGGATATGCAGTGTGCACGGTTTCTACCAACCCAACCATTCTCAACAACGTTTTGTTGTAAGACTTTTGGAAATTAGTCGAAAATTTTTTCGACTCCCTATGTTACGTGACCGATTTTGTATGAAAAGTTTAAGTTCTTTTATTCGAATTTTAAAAGTAAGATAGCGGACGTGATTATAGGGATGTAAATGCTACAGATCTTAATCTCTCACTCTGTATTTTTATACGAAACTATAGATCCGACTGCTCAATTCTACTAACAAACATTCTCTAACATGACAGTGCAACTAGGTGGTTGTATTAAAAGTGTCATTAACGGCAAATCAAATCCAAATCCTAAAAATACCTAGTAATGCGTTAGAAATTCCACGTAAAAAATACACAAATATAAAACATAAACAAATTACAAACAAACGCAAACAATAAAGCCTTCCCCAAAAAGGGGTTTCGTAATAGGACAACGTCAACACTTGATTTTAAGCAAATTGTTCCCAGAAATTGGCTTATTCTGCTTATTTCAATGGGGATAATTGTTTTATAGCATGTGCACTCGCCCGCTCAAATGATAATGAGTTTTGAAATACGTCCTTTATCCGACGAAACTCAATAAAGGTGATGCTTTTAAATTATACTCGAATGAAAGGATTAATGGAAATATTGTGAATTCTTGTTTATTACATTTTGAGTCTTTTTCAATTGGCTAATTGGATGCGATCGAGTGAACTGAATGATGGATCACTTGGTAGTTTTAATTGGAGAAAAAAAGGCTGTTTTTATTTCTTGTCCTGCATGAACAAATTACTGAATTGAAGATGTCCTTAAGGGAAAAAAAATATACAAAAATCATCTTATCTCACATTCTGGTTGCGTCCAGTTGTCTATTCGGAGCTCGGGGATACCGACCTCAATACGTCACTAAATAGGGAGTCACATAAAAAGAGCGCCATGGTTTAAATGTACCGCCTACTTCAAGCCGTGGCTTGAGCTGAGTGAGTTTCTTTTCGCTAAACACATCGACACACCGGGACACGGAATGACTGCCCGGCCTGAGAAGCTACCTATGTTCTTTCTTTTATTTGTTGTTCTTTTTATATTTATTTTTGTGTTACGAAAGTAAATATTTTTTATTCTCAAAATAAACTTGTACCATATCTCCCAGCCTATTATGTAGGCAAAGTAAAAGTTGACTTAAAGGTGCAGTTCTCAAAACAACTCTTGAAAACAAAAGGATGCAATATCAAACATGCTGTTGGAAGTCTGCGCTGCGCTCGCGCTTCTTTGGGTTGTTGTAGACTCGCAATTTGATCGCTATTACAGTAATAGAGGTAGGTAAACACATAAGTATTATCGTATCCAGCTTACACTTACCATCATTTCAGCCAATAGACGTCCGTTGCTAGACAAAGGCCTCCCCCAATGGTCTCCAAACAGAGCGAACAGCCACCTACATCCAAGGAATTCCCGCGACCTTTACTAGATTGTCGATCCACCTTGTGGCCACGGCTGCGAGTTCCTGTACGTGGTTTCCAATCAAGGACCTTTGCCCGCCTCAATGGCCGTCTGTTCACCTCGCAATATGCCCTGCCCATTGCCACTTGAGCCAAAATCTTTGGGCTATGTCTGCGACCAGATACACAATTATTACCCACTGTTCTTCTCTTCTCTGTTCTTAGATACGCATTTCCATGCGTAAGTGCATGTAACAGTTTAGTACCTATATAATAACTGCTACTTAAAGTAATAGCGCAAGTGATATTAACGTATTGTCACAGATTATATTTTAATGGTCAATGTTGTTCAAGCGCGGATGTGTCCGGGTATGATTCCCGGTCGGATCAATTTTACTTACTTTTCATACAAATTATTAAGGACTAGCGGCCGCCCGCGACTTCGTACGCGTGGAGTTAATTATTGACACTTACCGTCATATTTTGGACAATCCACACAATATATTGTTATAAATTGTAGCCTATGTGTTATTCTGATGTATAAGCTATATTGTGGTAAAGTTTCATTCAAATCCATACAGTAGTTTTTACGTGAAAGAATAACAAACATCCATACATCCATACTTACAAACTTTCGCCTTTATAATAGTAGTAGGATACGCATACGCTACGATTTCCGTGAAACCTTCGAGCTAGACCTACAGCAATTTCGCGGTGCATTCGTCAGATGCGGACGCACCTCACTCATGTTTGTTTGTTCTTCAGTATTTGCGCAGTTGCTATTCATGCTAGTGCTATTCAGCTTCATATAGGAAACGTGGTTAAAGCTCGCACGGTGTTTCATTTTGCCGTTCGCGTTAGTTAAAACTCATTTTCCAGGGTACAGTTTAGATTATACAAAGGAAGTAGTTTATAACATTGTAGGGAAATGACAAAAACCTCGTTACGACAATATGGATGTAAAACAAAGCGTTTTGTAGAAAATAAAAAGTCCTGTTTTTCACTTTTATGTAAGTTTTATTTTTGATACATAAAAACAAAGAATAAAATTCATATGAAAAATTTCAATGAAAAAAGTTTCATTCAAGATCAATTCAACTGAAAACATTCATGTCTAAATTCTCCGAATTGATATTTGGGCTATGGCGGTCAATCTCAACCATCGGCCATCAACGCAAGATATTTAGTAGACAAGTGTGTGCGCAGATTATCGTGCAGATAATCGTCAAAGTAAACCCATAGAATTAGTTTTGTGTGGCTCAGTCAATATATCGACACACCATACTTTGAACCTTTCATACTGAATATAAGGTTTATAACCAATGATGATAAGGGGTTCACTCAACCTGACGCCGTCTGTATGTATCTACTAGGTTTTGCCCGTAAATTCGCTCACGGGACTTCCTTAATATGGGGGGTTAGAAGGGGCAAAAAGTATGTTCCTCTCCATATCTTTAACAATCTCCACTTAAATCACGTCAATTCGTCGCTCTGTTTCGCCGTGAAGGAAAGACAAACATAAAGACTGACACACTTTCCCATTTATAATATTAGTATGAATTACAAGCTAACATTATATTCATATACTTTTTTTCAGATGTCCCAAACTATATCAAGAAGGCGCTGAAAGAAAAACAACTAAACGAAAACCGAATGAAAATACGTGAAAAGAAGAAGACATTCGCAAACTTGACTATGAAAGAGGTTTTCAGCAAAATTAGGGACATTACACGATCACTCAATCTCCATGCGAAGAAAAACGGATACTTTGTCGATTATAAACTAAGGATTTTTGAAAATAAATAAACGTATTGTAAAAACTTGAACTACGGTAAATCTTAAGCTTTACGTGCAAGTCCTAGGATTTACCGACATGAGTTGGTAAATAAGCGAATATCAAGATTTTTTGGCCGGTCACTGTTCTAACCTAAAAGTATCAGCCTATATACTGTCCCACTGCAGGGCAAAGGCCTCCATCATAGAAATCAAGTTATCACTACTATGATGGGATTAGGCTTAATCACCACGCTTGCCTAATGCGGATTGGTGATCACAAACCCGAGCTATGTTCGAAAAATTCGAAACATACTTTTGCTCGACCCGGGAATCGAACCCGGGACCCCGAGATCACGGCCAGGTACTTAAACCACTAGACCAACGGGGCGTTCTAACCTAACCTAACCAATATTTTTTCGTTTTGTAGAGTTTAGTCAGCGCATATCAGACAACAGAGGAATTACAAAATATAATACTTAAATACATGTATTACTGCAGTGGGACAGTATATAGGTTGATACTTTACTTTACTTTTTACATGTATTACACTCTTACTGAACAAACACAAGGGTTCATCTCATGAAATTTTGTCCAGAGCGTGGAGATCGTACCCAGACCTTTGGCATGATCAGGGTCACTTCAAAAATCTTAATTGCTTGTAAAAAGTTAATGAAAAAATCCGAGTTTAGGATCTTCTTTTAAGCTTTTATACACTTGAACCAAGAAAGGAGATAGATATTAGATTATACGTTTCGTTAACGACATTCATTCCATTTCAGTGTAAAAAACTACATAAGAAAATCCTTAATAGTCAAAGTAAACATTTTTGTACGACTCAATTGGTAATGCACAACTTTCCCGTAAAATAAACTTGTACAGAAAAATTCCGCCTCCAAGTAGTTTGAGCCAGCTCTGTATGCACAAGTTAGCTACAAAATTACCCATCCGACGATATTGCTTTATCTGTACGAGTACAAAATAAACATGGTTTAAGTTCTCTTAAAATAATGTATCCCATACTATTGAAAGAGATTCAGAACTTTTTAATTGTTTTGTTTTTGTATTTTTATTGATACCTTTACTACTTATAAAGATATATATACTGATTAGTCTATACAATCCGAAAAGTAAAAATTTTTCAGTGAAGACATTATTATTACATGATCAAAGAAAAAAAAAAAAACAAATTATGCATAGAAAATTCAAAACACCAAAGGCAGAAGATCGGAAAGATTGAGCGCCCGCGCGCCCTGCAAGCTCTACGAAGTAGTAAGAAAAACACTGAACCCATTGAACAAAATGGCGAACTTTGAAGTCGGAGGCCAAGATCCACCTTGAATAGCTGAGCCAGCTTAGTAAGTAAGTAAGAACAACGCTGGATGGAAACCGGTTAAGGCAGATCATCTACTGGATGCAGCCATCATCACTAACCTCAAACATGATGGACCGACCGACAGGAATAAGTTTGTAAAATCTTCTTCTTCTAAACTATTTATAAAAAGATAAAATCTATAGATATCAACAAACCTTTTATACAAACCGAAAAGGCTAAACACTGGCGCGATGCAATCAATTCTCAGCGTCATCTTTTGGTAGACAGTGGAATTACTGTCCCGAAACGAAGTAAGGGCACTAGTAAAATATAAATTTAAAGATACCGAAAATCCAATAGTAGGGCAAGCTGCATTTGATTTCAGGTTGTTATTTTGAAATTCATAAGTCAACAGTCTGCGTCTAGGCCACAGTACCAAGTTAAACAATAATTTTGTTATTAGATTCCCTAAGTTTTGGGTCAAGTGGATTCTGCAAATGCAAATTTAGTTGTGCACCTCCAAGTTGTATGTGGGAACGTGTATACTTAGCTACGACATTTAAGTGATATCAAATTGTTTTGGGCATCTTAAAGGTTAAGCATTTTTCTGGTCTTACAAATTTTATTTATTTATTTAAAACTTTATTCAGCAAACATTTGTTACAATAGGTGAACTTAATACCCTGGAGCGTTCTTGACTGGCCGGATGGCGCATTAAATTTGATAGTGACCCTGCCTCATACCCTAAAAATACACCAGGATTGTAAAATGGAGAAAACACATGAACTGGAAGGGCATTCCAAGACTTGATGGCTCAGGAACGAGGAGCTAAACCTCTCGGTGTGCGTCCATTCATGCCGAAGCGTGACTCTCCCACGATTCTATTTATCAAAATATATCTTTGAAGCGATTAGTTCCCTCATGTTGATTGTATGACGTAATGGATCGCCGATGTATCGCTGCATCGCCCTAAACGAAGCAAGATGGATCGTGATGAATGATTGCTTGGCACCGCCAATTACTGGGAATTAGTGTTGGTCGACTGTCGATAGTGAAACTATCGATATGGATGGAACTGTGGGCATTGAAATTTGTGCAATACTATTCATAAAATCTGGGAAAAGGCCTAGAGAAGAAGTCCTACACGTTGGACAGACACACTCTACAGCTCCGCACCACTCCCGGACCCACAGTCCACGCCACAATCTACACCGCCGCGAATCGACACTAATGGCGTTCAATAAATTAGAAACAAGGTTAAAACCAATAAGCTATCGATAGTAACGAAAGTTTAACGTCCGATACTATAAATAGTAACCAATTCATTTCAAACAACATAAAATTATATAGAAACATTTCTGACAATCAGTAGATTGTTTTTCTTGATTCTGTTACAAATCACAATGCTATCGATAGCCGGACGTTAAACTATTATCGATAGTGTAACATCCGCCTGTAGGTATGGGCGTTACCTACTAATAGTGTTGTTCAAATTTCCCTCTAATACTATTGAGACGCGGCAACATCAACGCTTTGATTATAATTTAATCAAAGCATCAACGATAGACTATCGATACTATTGATCGATAGACAACACTACTGCGAATGTAGGTTCTCAAGAAAGTTTCCAGTGAGTAATCCGGTTTAATACTTGGTGAAAGATATTTCGACGAATCGAGGAAGGCGATGCTTGTAGATGCCTGTGTTAGTTCAGAATTTACAGGGCTAACAAGTTATTTCTGAGAAACAATATACCCGTATTAGGTATTATTCTATACTTTGACCTGTTTTCACTTAGCAGCAAGCACTGTTACAATCTTCTTATTAGTACTTACTTACTACGCTGGCTCAGCGATCCAAAGTGGATCTTGGCGAGAATTCGCCACTCCACTCTATTCTCAGCCACCTCTTGCCAATTCGGCTTTTGAAGGTAACCAAGATGCTTCTGAGGCGCCCCACTCTGGGCTCGTCCTTATTATTTATTCATCATCATCATTTCAGCCAATAGACGTCCACTGTTGGACATAGGCCTCCCCCAAAGTTCTCCACGCAGATCGGTCATGTGCCATCCGCATCCAAGGGACTCCCGCGACGTTGACTCGATCGTCGGTCCACCTGGAGGCCTGCCACGGCTGCGGCCTCCAGCACTCGGCCTCCACTGAAGGACCTTTCACCCCAACAGCCGTCTGTTCTCCTCGCAATGTACCCTTACTATTAACTTATTATTAGTATAAGTATTTTTGTGAATGTCCTTTTGGTGTTTTAGGTATCTTTTATCACAAAACGGAAACTAAATTTAGTCATGGTTTACTAATGATTAATGTGACTTCTACAAGAGTAGCACAGGATACACTGGTATAGATATACCTCATCATCATCATCATCATGTTAGATCATCAAAATAAGCAAAGTAAAAATATTTTTTTGTATGGGACACCTGATTTTAATTTATATAATGCACATACTGAGATATTTTGACGAAATTGCTATGATAAAAATGAAATACCTACACATTTAACTGAATATACGAGAATCTACATTACTTGAATTTTCAAAATTGCAAAATGCCGGAAGCACACGTTAGTTCAAATTGCAATTTTCCTATCCTTAGCAAGTGAACTTCGGTAGGGGCCAGGGGAATACTTAGCGCTGCTATCAATCTTAGCGGTGCACTGTGGGTTTAAAGGCTTCTATCTAGTCAAAAAAATTTTTTTTTAATATTTGTCTTGTTTTTTTTTTAAACACAAAATTTATCCTAACTAATATTATAACGCGAAAGTAACTCTGTCTGTCTGTCTGTTTGTCTGTCTGTTACTCTTTCACGCCAAAACTACTGAACGGATTTAAATGAAATTTAGTATACAGATGATCTAGACCCTGAGAAAGAACATAGGCTACTTTTTATTGCGAAAAGGGGGTTGTAAGCGGTTAAAAGGGGGGTAAAAAGTTACTTTTCCTCGCGGACGAAGTCGCGGGTGGCCGCTAGTTCATAATAAACAAGGTGTTCATAATAAACAAGTGTAACTAGTACATAATTATTAACAATTCAGTGTAAAAAACTGACCATTCATGTAAAATTGTTGTCACTGTTTTCTGAAAATCATTTAAGTCACTAACTAACAAATTTAATGATAACTATATAAGTGTTGTTACTGCAAACATAAATATTAACTGTTGTTTTTTGTTGGAACAAATAATACAAAATATTGTAATCGCTTTGGTAAAATTATGAATAACATAGGTATTTCCTGTTGCATAACACAAAAAAAGGTTATTTAATTAAGAATCATTTTAAATAAGCAAAAGAAAACAAGACCAAATTACGCTGATTTTTATTTTTATGGTTAAACAAATATTACAATCTGTTATTATTTATTTTGTTATCTTGTCATTTTCATGGTTAAAACATTTTAAATTACAAGACTCTGTTACAGTACACCAAAATGTAAGTATAAAATTCAAGATTATTTTGTTCAAGATTCCACGATCTTTGACCACTGTGTGACATGAGGCGAACCCATATCTCCCAAGGAGCCACTTGCCGGTTATCGCACCTCCTAGTTTGTACTGACACGGGATCTGTGTGATAATTTACAAGTTCTGACTAGAAACAATGCGAATTAAGCGAAAGAAAAGAAAGCTGTAACCGTGGGAGAGCCATGCTTCGGCATGAATGGGCCGGCTCTAACGGAGTAATAGCCTGCGCTGTGTTTAGAGTAAGTGAAGATACCGGAGGCCTAATTGGGGAGAAAGGGGGTTAAATTTTGACAGCGCACTTGGGACTCTACTAGTGTTATAGGTGTCTACTGGCGGCGGCAATCGTTTACCAGCAGGTGGTGAGTGACTTGCAACACCAGTGGTGTCACAAGCGCGCTGCTTACCTTTTAACCCCCCTTACACTGGATTGTGCCTCCAGTACCCTCACTCACGCAGCAAAACACAGCGCATTATGCACTGCTTCACGCTGGTTTTCTATGAGGACGTGGTATTACTCCGGTCGAGCTGGCCCATTCATGCCGAAGCGTGGCTCTCTCACTGTTGATATTCAAGTTCATTAACACCTCTCTTACTCCTTTAATAATTCCATAAGAAAAATTGCATTCTACGTTAAACTTCTCTCATGACCTGTTCAGAAAAAGTTCCTACTCATACTTTCATCTTGTAACACTTTTAAATTTTATCAAAACTTAAAACCATTTTTCTCCAGCCAGATGAAACTATGTCGCTATCCCATCTAACTTCATTTATGATCCTGAAGGACTGCATATAGCGTTTTGTATTAAACTTTGAGACAAAGGGTGCTACTAGTGGTGTTGGTTTTAAAACCGGACAACACCGGTTAAATAGGTTTTAAAGATAAATAAATACATAAAACCACACAACATCGTCATGCACTGACCAGACTCCGTACTAAATACCATGCATTTGTTACAGATATCAAACAACAGAGGAATCAGAAATAACACAAGTGTTCATAACTCGAATGTTTGTCCGGGAAAGATACAAACTATTCAGCTATGCCGGCCATCCATACTTAAATAATTGGATAAGCACACAGGACATATTTTAATATCTTGTCAAAAAAACAAAACACTTGCGCGATGCAATCGATACCCAGCACCATATGTAGCGCTACCCATGAGTTTACATCGAAAACTGACATAACGTAAACTATTGCTCTGTCTCTTTCAAATGCATCACAATGAAAGAGACAAAGCGATAGATTTCGATAGCGAGGATAGTATTTCAAACTCATGGTAGTGCTACAGTACCCATCTATACCGATAGGTACCCAGGCAAAGATTGGAATCTAATAGCTAAAAAAACTCTCAAAACAAAATGAGGGCAGGCTGCCCACCTGTTTCGTTGTGTACTTAATGTCTTACAATACCTATATTCTACCAGTAAGTATTTTCTTGTCTGTGGTGAATAAATGTTTACTTAATTCTTCATCATAATTTATTCGCGATTGCCGAATTTTTTATAAAGCTTCTTAAGATAGTAAAGTGCACAATCTTTTAACAAGGCAATTGGATCACCGTTTCCTTAATCGAAAGATTTTCTGATACAAAAACCTTCATATTTTAGTCGTTTTAATATCGAAGCCGTCATAATAGGTACCTAACAAGAATAAAGCCTCATCAACCCAATAAAAAAACGGTTTGTATGGAACAGCCGATTTTTATTTTGCTTTTTTAAGTGATCTACATTCTAAAGGCGAGGAGAACAGACGGCCGTTGGGGTGAAAAGGTCCTTGAGTGGAGGCCACGCGCAGGAGGCCGCCGCCGTGGCAGGCCTCCCACCAGGTGGACCGACGATCTAGTGAAGGTCGCGGGAGTCCATTGGATGCGGGTGGCACAGGACCGATCTGTGTGGAGAACTTTGGGGGAGGCCTATGTCCAGCAGTGGACGTCTATTGGCTGAAATGATGATGATGATGACATTCTAAAGGGGCTTTTTGTGTTACCTATTATGGCGGCTTCGGGATTAAAACCTACAAAAAAAATACGGTGTATTGAACAATACACATCTTAAGGCTGTAGCAGCGCTGATTCACACCACTAGTGCTTTACTATTTACTTTATAAGTTTCTTTGTTCTGACAAAGTTCTATGTTGACAAGAGTTGGCTGTAAAAGTTAACCTTTGACCGTCTTTGTCTCAGCAACGTCCAACTGAGTCTTTATTTAACTGGTCAATATTGGAACAGACATGTTGGGATGGAACATTCTTTACTTGCCAATTCTGAACAAAATAATGGGTAGACACTGTTATTTTTACTTCGTTTTAAAGCTGAAGCCCTCATAATAAGTATCAGGATTACAAGCCCATTTAGCATAGATAGATACTCTTTATTGCACAGAAATACAATACATAAGTGAAACAACCTGCCGCAGAACTGACTGACCGTTGGGGTAAACGAGTTCTGGAGTGGAGACCGCGTCTTGGTAAACGCAGTGAAGGACGACCTCAGGCCAGATGGAGTGATGATCTGCGCAAGAGGGCTGGCTGGAGCTGGAAGCGAGCAGCCGAAGATCGATCAAAGTGGCGAGCATCTGGAGAGGCCTATGTCCAGCAGTGGACTGCAACAGGCTGATGATGATGAAGTGAAACAACAGCCAAAAATAACGTGGTAAAAAAATATCAGCTGTTCGATACAAAATAGTTTGTTTGCAAATAGGAAACTGTCGAGTTTTCATATTTTTGATCTAACATGCTTTCGATACCTTTTAAGAGGGCTTTAGAGCCACGCTTCGGCTTGAATGGGCTAACTCGACCGGAGTGAGACCACGGCCTCACAGAAGACCTGCGTAAAGCGACACCTACGCAGTGTTTCGTAGAGTGAGTGAGGGTTAAGATCGGAGGCCCAATTGGGGGAAAGGTCGAAGGGTTAAGCTATTTGGAATTACAACTTCAAATAGTAGGTAGAAGTATCATAAATAGAAGTTTCTTAATTGCCCTTCAATAAGAGGAGGAAAATAACTTTACCCTTATAATAATTTCTGCGATCCGTTTGATAAATAACTGTTATTTTGAAATCGTTCAAAATACGAAAGTCTTGACGGTAGTGAGTCAAACGGTTGGCTTGTATTTTATACGAATAGGGATGTGGTCGATTAATAAAAAAAATCGATAACTCAATAATAAGTATGAAAATTAATGATCATTTCCCGCGTAAGACTACCATGAGCACAATTTTTTAAGTCACTGCTTATAAATATCTGCCACAGATGAAGAGCTATGTACTTATTTATCGTATTTCATGACTTTGGCAGACGCAGACGAGCAGATGGATCTCCTGATGGTAAGAGATTGCCATAGTCACCTGCAACACCCGTAGAGTCACAGTGTGCTGCCAACCTTAATCCCTTTCCCGCCTCACTAGCTCGACAAAATTTAGCGCAGGCGCTGTTTCACGCCAGTTTTCTGTGAAGCTAAAATTCTCCAGCCATTATAAAATAGTAGCGAAAATCCTCCTATCACTTTACTATTTATAACAATATCTGAAGACGAAAGTCTTTAACTTAAAAGTGTTTTGCCAGTAATTCCATGCAATGGATATCGCGTCTTGGTAAACGTAGTGTAGGACGGCCTCAGGCCAGATAGAGTGACGATCTGCGCAAGAGGGCTGGCTGGAGCCAGATGCGAGTAGCCGAAGATCGATCAAAGTGGCGAGCATTTGGAGAGGCCTACTGCCCAGCAGTTGACTGCAACAAGCTGATGATGATGATGATTGCCATAGGGAACCAAAAGGCGACCTTTTACAATAGGCCGCTTATGAATTCTTAAATCATTCAGAGTCACTAGTAATTAAACTTCGTAAGGCCCAGACAGCAGACACAATAGAAAATAAATTGTTTTTTCTTTATACTAGAGGCGGCAAACGAGCAAGCAGGTCACCTGCTGGTAAGTAATCACCGACGCCCATGAACATCTGCGAGATCAGAGAGGTCGCTGATGCGTTTTATGCCTTTTAAAAAGCTTTTGGTTGTTACGACGAAAATATATTGGAAGTCGATATTAGCAGATGACGCCAACATCCCTAAACACCGTCTAAGCTATCCTAGTTTTATTGGTCCGAGCCTGATTCACCAAAAGCCAGGCTTGCCGCAACTACGATACGATCTCAGTCGATGTATTTTCAATTGATCCTTTCAGTCCATTCCTTCCTACTAAATTCGCTGTTTCAAATTGCAACTTGTATTGGGATAACCCGTTTGAAAAGGATAAACCAGGATTTAAATTTGTTTTGAGAAAGAAATGGATGTTGAATTTCATTTTTGAAAGTAATTGTGTGTTGTTTTAACGAAATGCCTAGGTATTGTTAGTTGACACTTCTATTCTTCGCAGATCCGGCTACGGCGGCCGATCTTTGATCAGCCACGTGGGTACGCAGGATACATTATAGTGTTCAAGCGTGTGCGCAAACACAACTGCACTTTCTAGTCCCTTACTCTCATATTTCGATGGGATACCAGTGTGACATGACCGAAGAGTGATCGGGAGCAGGACCAACGTCTTAACGTTGCTTTCTAGTGCACGCGAGTATAAAACTGCCAACTTCCAGACTTCGGGCTAGCACTAAGAATTTCTAAACAGAAAAACTTAGGTACTATTTTTTCTTCAGACCCGGGGACACACTTGAGCATAATAATATATCAGGTGCGCCATTAAGATCGTTGAGATCATCCGCCGTAGCTGAATCAGTTGGAGGGTTTAATTATTAGTTAGTAATTACATGATGTTTAAGTTAAGTTGTTTCACTTTAAACGAATAAGTAATGTTTAATAAATTACTTCGTGCAGGAGGCCGCAGCCGTGGCAGGCCTCCCACCTGGTGGAGCGACGATCTGGTAAAGGTCGCGGGAGTCCCTTGGATGCGGGTGGCACAGGACCAATCTGTGTGGAGAACTTTGGGGGAGGCCTATGTCCAGCAGTGGACGGCTGTTGGCTGAAATGATGATGATGAAATTACTTCATTGTTACTAATTGTGACTAATTGTAGAGACATCCTATAGCATTATTTTTCCGATTTGTTAAAATTTACTTCTGTAAATTTTCCGTAGCCGAGGATTTTTTTCACTTTCTCAACACTTCAATCAAAGCATAGCATCAAAAATTCACTCTACCCTTACCTGACAAATGTCTCCCACATTTTACATGGCCAGTGTAAAACTAAGCCACGGGCTGCCCCATAAATCCGTATTATGAGTGTTCCGAGTCCCACACGAGCGACCCCATGCGATCCTATGCGATATTTACTGCCGCGATGGACTTGACAACTTTACGGTGCACACCTCCCACGCAGGGTGCGTGTTGTGTCAAAAACAAACCACAGTTAGTTGTAGAACATTTTCTTTATTTCTTTCTGTTTATTGTTTTGGACATTGCGAAAAACAAAGGGCTCTTTGTCCTACCCAGTGGGTTGTAACTAGTTTGTTTGTTGTTTGGTCGATTGTTCTGTTTTTCCTTGTGCTTAATTCAAATGGGGTTCGGTTTGTGGTTTTGTGCATGGGAGTGAATTTGCGTAAACTAATAGGTTAGAATGCAAATTTGGTTTACGTTTGAGCAAAAATGCAGGGTCGTTTTGTAACTAAGTTTATTGTAGCTAAGCACTGTGCAGACATGTACTTACCTACAACTCGTCCCACACTCTTCTAATAACTCTTCTAATGGTATAAAAATTACTTTGTATTTATGTAGGTAGGTACCTACCTTTCTTTTGAATTATATTTTACTACGTATTTTAATTTACTGTTGAATATACATAGTGAATAAATAACTATGGGTTGTAGCGTTTTTAATAAGGAACATTACAAACGCTACAACCTATAGTTATTTATTCACTATGTATTTTCAACAGTAATTTAAAATATCTCTGTGATACGAAACAAAAATGCATTAAGCAATTATACAAAATGCAAATAAACAAAATTAATTTCAGTTTCTTAGGTATAAATAATAAACAATGGGTTCATAATATAATAATATAAATAATAAACAATATATTAAATAACATAACTACAAATATGATATTATATTATAACATAAACACATATAAACTACTCAATGATATAACTCGTATTTTTCTATTGTGTTCCGTTTTATTGAAATAACCTGGACTAAATAAATCTTAGATCATGTTTCAAACGAAACCTTGTGACCGAAAATGATTCACTGCAATAATGATAATAATAACTATACTGAACACAAATAAAAATGATTGCATATCAGAAACACACATCGCAAATAACGTTACAGGAAATACGACTTACCTACAAAACAAACATGCCCAATGAATCACCTCTAAATCAACGCACGAGCCAAGACGGGCACAACAATGAACTGGCATCTTAATTTATTAGTACATAAAAGACAATATTTTGCCCATACACAAACATGAATCTGAGTGGCCCGGTTAGGCCATACGAAATGTGCCCGCCATCGCTCAATGTCAACCCTCTTATTTATCACTCGATATTTGCCCAAATATTTTGCGTCCGAAAATCTTGCGGTATGTTCCACTGTGCGAGTACAAATGTTATAAATTATGTTAATTTTTTACAGCACCTGTAATCTTCCGTTTTGGTTGGCCAGAGTCATCTGTTGATATTGCCGACCCGTTCAGAGCAATGGTTTGTGCCCTGATCAGACGTAAGGGTCGTGGATGTATTTTCCGTATCAACACAAATATTTATTAACTAGCAGGCCCTCACTAACTACTTACCGATATATTATAAGTTACTCTGTGCTACCTACGGAGAAATGCTTTAGTTACAAACTGAACCAATCGGGGAGAAAGGGGGTTAAAGGTTCGCAGCGCACTTGTGACTCTACTGGTTTTGCAGGTATCTATGCGGCAATCGCTTACCATCAGGTGTTCCGTCTGCTGCACGTCTGCTAGGTACCTATCACATTAACAAAATATAGATGGCGCTAAGTATCCAATACATCGCGCAAGTGTGTGTTTTCGGTTCACCTGAAAACTTTAGTTGTTAGGATATTTACTTAACTCTCTATCATCACTATAATAGATGAAACAAATATTTGTGCTGGGTCTGGGTGTTTGTGGTAACTTCGTTGTTTTCGGGTTCCATAGATAAGAAAAACCTTATTTTTGCTGAAACATAAGCAATACCTACACTGCAGCCATATTTTATACTTTGGCAATCTTCGACGCAAGTTTTAGTTCTTACTTCTTGCTTGCTTATCATTCTAAATCTAGATTTAGAGAACCTAAAATTTCCTGTTCCCAAAGCCGCGGCTGTATAAGCCAAACATTTTGCAACTGGCTGCATCTCGCTGCACGGGCCGACTCGCTGCCAGCGGAGTGAGCGGCCAACTGTACCAAATTAACCTGAATGCGAGTGTACTTTGGCGCGAATCAGTTGCCGTCCAAATTAGAGCCGAACTCCACAAATTGAGTATTCAATCACAGATATCGTAGGTATTATGAATTCATCTATTCTATACTATTTATAAAGAGATAACTTCTATAGACAACGACAACGCTTATAGGTAAACCGAAAACACGAAACGCTTGCGCGATGTAATTGGACACAACGCCATCTATTGGTTCATTTCTGAATTACGGTCCCGAAGCGAAGTGAGGGCGGGCCACTAGCCTACTTATAAAGAGATAACTTCTATAGTTGCTTGCTTACCTACGCGATTCTACCACAGCTGCGACTTTTTTACGCGGCCTTCACTCAAGGCCCTTCCCGATCCTAGCCAACAGTACTAAAATGAAATTTGACTACTCATAGAAATTGTATCAATCAGCAGTTAACAAAAGTATGTATACAAAAGTATGAGGAGCTGATTTTCTTTTTTCATATTCACCCTATGTTTCTTTGAGGAAATCGGCCATATTGCATGCATCTACACCTAGTTATAGAACATCAAAAGGCGCACGTTGTACACAAACCTTTTTCAAGTGTGAATATATAGCCTTAGAAGTATAACAGAAAGGCTCCGATTATAAATGATATGCCAGCAACATAGGGCAGAATGCCTCCTCGACGTGTGCCCCAAATGCGAAGGCGAGATGGGTAATTATTTTGTGCTTGAAAATATTTCGGTAGGAAATTATTGTTTTCTATTATATCGTGTATCAAGTACGTACAGCCACACATCAAAGTATACAAAACTGTCAAATTTCCACATTCCATTCTCACCTTTATGTCAAACGCGTTTGGTTCATTGTCAATTAAGGAAATTTGACAGATTGTGGTAACCTGATGTGTGGCTGTCTGTACCTTAAAGCACTATACATGCATGATGGTAGGAATTTATTAACAGAGGACCGAATAAAATGTCGAATTTTGACATCGGAGGCCAAGACCCACCTTGGATCGCTGAGCCGGTGTAGTTAGTACCTAAGTATTAAATATTGTATCGTGTACAAATTTTACCCTGTTGGTCGTGTGTTGTGTGTGGAAGTTCCGGGTCGAGATCTCGGGTTCCTAGGTTCGGCTCATTTGTATCGAATTTTTCGAACATAGCTTGGGTTTAGGATCACCAATCTGCATAAAGCATGCGTAGGTACTTATTAAACCTTATCCCATAATAGTAGCAATATCTTTAATTTACTATAAAACTACTGTATAAATTTATCTTGTGTATACTTTGGTGTAATTGCACTGTAAAATACCAAGTGTTCTTAAAAATAAATTAATTAATTAATTAAAAAAAATCTATGATGGAGGCCTTTGCCATGCAGTGAGACAGTATAATTGGCTGATATTTTACTTTTTAAATGCAGGTGATTCTTTTTTGTGCCTGTCACCTATCATAAAAACGAAAAAATCTCCTTGAAACGGTAAAAAATGTAAAAAGTAGTCCAAAAAATATATTTTTCTATCTACGAGCGAAGCCTTTGTTCGCACTGTTCCTAACTTCGGATAAATTTTGGAACAATAGCATAAATTCTTCGCTGCGGTCTTCAACGCCTACGCTCCTTTGGATGTCTAAAAACAGAAACCTGAAAATAATTAATGTTTTATCCTTTTCTGTACACTACTTACAATATTATTGATGATGTTTTAATAATTCCATATTGTTTGTTTTTTTCCGATGTCATTTAAAGCAAAAATACAGTCACGAGTTGTAATTTGAGACCCACTCTGTAGCAAACTTTCGCTATTAAGAGCTAATATTTTAATTAAGTTCAAATATTTACCATTTACCATTAGATAAGCAATTCTTGCACTAAATTTCGACCTTATTGCATTATGAATGTTCTAACGATATTTAACGGAAATGGGTCTCAAATTAATACTCGTGACTGTACCTATGTTTCGAATTTTCGGTTCTTTAGTACTGGATACACCCAACGATTAGACTTTTATTATCGAGTACATCGGGTCCACATCCAAGACTAATATGAGGAGCGTGTCCCGATGGCTGCGGTCGCCTGCACTCATGAATATTCCCTAGGGATAATAGCTGAACGTCTCTCACGACTTCGTAAATGCACCCACTGTTTGCGTACTGTAGGGCGAGGGACTTTAAGGGCAATAGTTTGTTGAATGAATAAATGAATGCCTAATACAAAAGTATTCGTTGAATTAATAAATGAATACCTAATACAAAAGTATTGGTACTTGTCTGCAGTACAAACGGCCAAGTGCAAGCCGGACTCGCCCATAAAGGGTTCCGGGAAACAACATTATAGAGGTTTTTTCACACTTGTTAGTTAAATTTTTAGTTTAACTGTGGGAGAGCCACGCTTCGGCATGAATGGGCCGGCTCGACCGGAATGATAACACTGCCTCACAGAAAACCGGCGTGAAGCAGCCCCTGTGCTGTGTTTCGCCGAGTGAGTGAGGGTACCGGAGGCCCACCCGGGGGGGAAGGGGAAAAAAGGTTGGCAGCGTACTTGTAACTCCACTGGTGTTGCAAGTGTCCATGGGCGGCGGCAATTGCTTACCATCAGGTGATCCGCCTACTCGTCTGCTACCTATCACATAAAAAAATGATAGCCTTCACGAATTAAGGTTGCTACAAACTAAGTATTTACTCGGAAAATCTGCGAATATTCAACCTAACCATGGGAGTCAACGAAAATATTTTAAGCAATGTAACTCGTAAGAATTGTTGCTCGCGCCCTTCGCTCAGGCCCTTTACTTACTTGCTCGAGTGCCTTGAACGTACGTGTGCGAGAATTTATTTGTCATACCTGCAGCACACGATATTTTTAGAGAAGTTATTAAATAACTTGATTTTAGAAAGCTGGGCTTATAAAGAGATATGTGCGAAGGTGTAGGTAGGTACAAGAGAGGATGTGTGCAAGAGATGAGTACAATAAAACAATATTTCTTACACCTCAATATCTAAAGCACTGAAAGAGATTAAAAAATAAGTATATCTCTTAATAAATTATTTATTCCAATAGATAGTGTCTTTACAACCAACAAATATACTACCATCTGGATTGTGGAAAGTAAAAGCAGCGCCTAAAGCCTTTGGCAAAACTGTACGCGTATCTTCATAGAACACCACCGCTATAATGTCAACTGACCCTCCGCTCTCGCCACACCACTTAGCGATGGCACGCTGCAGCTGTAACCAGCTCTCATACAAATTTGGTGATTGACGGATAAAGTTATAGTCCTCGTCTGAACCACCAAGCTCGTATGCAATAATACGCCAATTGAAATATCCAATTTCATCTGAACTGAGCTGTCTTCGACGCCGCCTGTTCCTTTCTTCCATTATCCTTAAATCTATTAATGGCTGGTTCCGCCTTATTGTGCTATTCGATACTAAAGCACGTATTACTGCAGGCACTAATACTGAGGTCCCATTCGCCAAATACATGTTGGTCATTGTATAATTTTGGACTGCACTACCAGGACCACTGACGTCTTTGAACAATCCTGAGTCTGGTGCTAATTTTACAGCCGCTTCAACAGTATTTGCAACTTCTTCCAAATAATTGTCAGGAACTTTTTCTGAATCATAATAACTAACATTAGCTCGGAAACTTTCACGGACTAAATTCGTCAAGAAAGCGTCACAATTGTGTTTATTAGAGTCTCCAATTTTGTAGTCTGATGGGAGAATTGGAATCCGGGATGTCGCTTGCTTAGCGCAAACATTCGAAAACTAAACTATTTATTTTACACCAATATCCTTTGTTATTGTTGTTGTTTAAGCAAGCATTTTGGCACAGTTGTTTATCTTTCGTGTACGAATCGACAACACTTTTCCCAGTTGCAGTTGGTTCGTCTCCACGTCGCCTTGAGCTGCAGTAGTCCCATTTATTGTCAGCTGTTGTGATACACCACTCGTAGAGGTGACCAAAATTGCCGCAGTTTGACAAACAGATCTTGCTACTTTTGTCTTTCACTTGAGAGGTATAGGAATATAGGAGCAGGTTCGTTTTCTATCCGGCAAGGCTTTTTCATCCATAGCCAGTTGATGATGCATTCATTTGTGTTTGGAGAACATCCACTGAGGCAAGGATATCCATCTGTAGTGTTTGCAATTCTTGAGTACCCGTCCAACACAGTTCTTTGAATAAATCCCCCATTCACAGGGCCAAGCAGAAGAAAACACAGAAAAAACATTGATTTAAAGTTAATGCAATGCAAATTACTTATCAAGTCCAATGCTATCAAAAGTTAGTGTAGCACTGAATGTAAACGGGCATGACAATAAGATAAGTATGTGTACATATTTGGGTGTATTCGCTTTATATGAATAGAAAAAATATTTTGGGACATACGACTTGAATAATAAGTGTGCAAAATCAAACCAAAAAATGTACTCAGTTAATAAAGAGGTATATTACTCTTAATTTTTATTTTGATTCACAGGTACAAAAATAATGCAGTTTTTTTATGAAAAAAGCGAATCGCATACATAATTTATGGTAAAGATAAGTCAAAACTAAATAAAGGTGAAAGCAGCTGACAGTGTCATAACATTTTTAAAGAAGGAATTTCTTCCACATAATTTTGAAAAAACTTTGCAAACACAAATCTTTAAAACATGTTGATTACAATATTACATTCACAATATCGATGGTACCTATACAGTGGCTAAATAAAGTATTGTTGTGTGAAATAAACTTAGGAAGAAACTTTTTATACATTTCTTCTTACAAAAAATAAGGAAATAAATATCAAAAACCTCATTGTATGCAGTCAAAAGATTGACGGTAACGTCCAACTTATCATTCCGTATGTTTTTATGGGTTATCTGCAAAGGTCTCCTCAGAAGTATGTTAGTTACAAACAATAAAATTTTAATATTATCTTGAAATATGAATCAATAACTGCTAACTTTATTTCCTCGTAGTATTAAATCCAAAATCCAAGCTACGTTACGGTATATTTGGACCATTATCCAGGATTTGGGAACCTTGATGGATATTAAAACGATAGCCATTTTGATCCTTGCAATCCTCAGGGTAACCAAACCATTAGGATCTGGTTATAAGTTAAAAAACATCCTACGAACAACTTTTTAGGCTTGCCATGGGTGAGCCACGATTTACTGAGCTGATGGCCTATCTTGAATATAAAGCGGCATCTCATGAAGAAGAACATTATTTGCTGTAACCAAAACTTGGATTTTGTTTGTACAATAATCAACTTAGATATAAACATTTAGGTAGGCTGCAATGAAAACATTTTTGAGTTACGCCAAATAAATGTTAAGAATGTACTCATACATAGGTTTTAGAACACAGATTATCCGGTACTCCAGGCTCTTTGTATTGAAACTGATGATCCTTTTCTTTTCAGTAATTTTTCGCGACGCGTCTAAGTGCTGGGGTTCAGTTACCGACACGTTGTTGAGGTTTATATCGCATTGGAATTTTTCGTATACCACAATATTGTAAAGTTTTTTTTATGATAGGTGGTAGACGAGCAGACAGGTCACCTGATGGTAAGCAATTGCCGCCGTCCTTGGACACCCCAACGCCAGTATAGTTTTTTTTTATAAGCCTCCCTTGTACCCGGATTGGGCCACAACCTCAATCGGTTAACCCGTCAAAAAGTGTGCTACGCACTGCTTTTTCAACGATTTTCTGTGAGGTCGAGGTATTGCTCTGGTTGAGCTGGCCCATTGATTGACTAAAACATTGTTTACCCATGTACAAAAACTTTTTCTACTATTCACAAATAACACACTTAGATATTCTAGAATGGCTGACACGTTTTTTTACTAATAGGTGGAAGACGAGCAAGCGGATCATCTGATGGTAAGCAATTGCTGCTACCCATAGACACCTGCAAAACCAGTGGAATTACAAGTGCGCTGCTAACTATAGCTTAGCAGCGCAATCTCATCTTACCCCCAGTCAATCTCATTCTAGCCCATTCATGCCAAAGCTTGCATCTCCACATTTATTAGTATTATTTTCACAGTTACATTACTGTTCTCTAAAATCCTAACATGCAATGATAACATCGTCTAAATACAGCAATATCTTCTGATCGTTAAATTCTATCCCATTGCCACGTCTCAAAGGGGAAGAGCCCGCTGGCTGAGTAAATAAAGGGATTTTCCCACCGGTCTAATGGTTGGCGTTTGAGACGCAAGACAAACACTGCACGATTATATGCTGCTGACCTTGGTGTGGATTACGAGGGGAACATTGCCAAAGAGTTATAGGGTAGAGGATTTTCGGGGTCTTCAGGGTCTCGTAGATTGTAATTAGCAGATAAATTACCTGGAAAGTAAACTAACTAAATAGAGGAACAAAGAAATTTGGTACCTAGACAAGATTTTATTATGTAAATGTTAATATAATAAAGAGTTATCAATTTCTTCCTTAAAGCTCGGTTTTGTGATCACCAATCCACATTGGGTAAGCGTGGTGATTGAGCGTGGTAATATTACTACTGTCCCACTGCAGGACAAAGGCCACCATCATAGAAATCAGTTATCACAACTATGATGGGATGAGGCTTAATCATCACGCTTTCCTTATGTAGATTAGAGATCACAATCACCCGAGCTATGTTCAATAAATATAAAACATACTTTTTTCTCGATCCGAAATTTGAATCCAGTACCCTTAGAGATTACCAACCAGTACTTAAACCAACGAGTCGTTTTGCCATTTATATTTTTGACAAATATTACAAACACGAGAATGGGGGACTTGCTCCTTCCAGCCATATCTCAACCACTCACAGTACGGCCTCCCTTCTATTCCATCATCTTAGCGTTTGGCGTCTACTATGTCTCTTAGAATAGGCATAGTGCATTAAAATTGTCCTACCAGCCTAAGCCGTTAAACGAATACCTTAAAAATCAATCTCAATAAGGTTCAAATACAATAGTTGTTAACTAAATTTATCGCCAAAGTTAGTGTTTATCAACAAACCAATAACAATTGCTTTGGTAGAAGTTCAGACTGACTTTATGAGGTGGAAATTATTTGTTACTAGTTAACTTTCGCCTTGATGGAACGGAATAAGTTGGTTCCTAAGTAAGTATTATTCATGCTTTAATGCGATGAAGTTGATAAACTATAGAGAGTTAGGCTATTAGGTAGAATAAAAACCGGCTAAGCGCCTTTACCTAGTCTTCGGCTTAATTGTAACTTTTTTATCAGAGTCCCCTTCAAATAATGTAGATAGTTAATTTTATTCATAGTATCTATTATTAAAGTTATAATATAACATAATATTAAAGTTGTAAAAATGTGTATTAATCTTGTGAATATTTCTTCGCCTTTTATCGCTTTTTTCAGCTCCCTATACAAAATCAACAAGTCACGCTACTAACTTTGTATGAAAAGGTTTTCTAACCGAATTCCCAAAAGTCATAGAACAAATTTTGTTCAGAATTTTTGGTAGAAGAGGTTAAAGGGATATAATTTTTCACAAATAAGTGAATACTGTGTTTAACGTCGTAAGACCCAAATGTCCTCATACGAGGAAAAAACAATTTGATTTTCTATTGAGTCTGCTGTCTGGGCCTTACGACGTTAAAGTATTTTTTCTAGTTGTATTAGTCCTTTTTTGTGATTATAGCAGTGGAGCAAACGGACCTCTTGATGGCAATCGCTTAAGTTGCCGCCGCCCATAGACACCGGCAATACCAGAGGACTCACAAGTGCGCTGCCTACCTTAAAGTCCTTCAAACCTCTTTCCTCCGAATCGAGCCTCCGGTACCCTCACTCACTGGACGAGACACGCACACGCACTGGCACGCTCACAACCGGTGATATCACGGCTTCACAGAAGACCAGGATGAGCCTGGTCTTCTGTGAGGCCGTGATATCACCCGCAAGTGAAGAAAGAAAGAACTGTTTAAATTCTATTTCTCAAATAAGGCTGGTCAGCGGCCAGAGTTCTCCGAAACTAGCAAGCCGATGAGCCTGCGCTTGCGGTGAGAACACGGCTTCACAGAAGACCAGGATGAGCCTGGTCTTCTGTGAGGCCGT
Source organism: Cnaphalocrocis medinalis (assembly GCA_014851415.1). NCBI lineage: Eukaryota > Metazoa > Arthropoda > Insecta > Lepidoptera > Crambidae > Cnaphalocrocis > Cnaphalocrocis medinalis. The sequence continues at coordinate 16,293,467 of CM026283.1, forward strand.
GATATCACCGGTTGAGCCAGCCCATTCGTGTTGAAGCGCTTCTCTCCCAACGTTAAAAAAAGTCAGGCAGTCAACTGCCGCTCTCTACATAAAAAAGATTAACAAGCAAGCATCCTACCTCTTTATCAAACTGCCCCTCAACCCGCAGTATTTTCGGCACTTAATTATAACCCACATCCCCGTACACCATGTTCTATTGAAACAGTAATTTATGAGTGCTATCAATCAATATTATTAGGGCCCGAAGGTCTTTGCTCTGGAGCTGACAGGAATTGATATAGCGTACACTCAACAGCACAAGTAGACGAGGAAAAATAGAGTGTTCACTAGTATCTGCGCACACTTGTGCACTATAAATGTCATGCATCGACAGCTGATAGTTGTCACTGTACCTAGAAGAACATTACTATTTGTATGTTATGATAATTATGAGATTTGCAAGCCGGATGGCGCATTTAGTAGTGACCCTGCCTCACACGCCAAAGGTCGTGGGTTCAATCTGACCCTGCTGGAAAAACATTCGTGTGTTGAACATTTGTGTTGGTTCAGTGTCTGAGTGTAATATTATGTATTTAAGTATTATATTTGTGATCCTCTGTTGTCTGATATCTGTGACAAAATTGCTTAAGCTACTTAGTACGGAGTCAGGTCAATGTATGAGATGTTTATTTTTTTATTTATTAAATGTTATGTGTGTGTGAAAATCAAAAACTATGCTCACTATTGAGCGGAGTTTGCGTCAGTCAGGACGGTATGAATCACTTCAAGGCTATACGGAGTTTACGTCAGAACTGTATGAATGTGACACCATACAGTTCTGACGCGAACTCCACTCAATAGTTAGTATAGAGTTTTTGATTTTGATCATTTACTTTCGCTGTTGACTGTACCACTACAATAGGAAGGGTTTATTTTTCCGTTCCTGCCGTGTTAAGAGCTGCCGAAGCCTTGTGCTTATGGCTTTGGGAATAACCCATAAAATTTACAATGTCAAAATATGGTGTGTTTATTTTATGATGTTGTGATAGGTTATCTCTGTTCCGCGTTCGTTGGAATGGAATATGGTTAGGCAGATTTTTATGGGTGCCATAAATCTATAATTTTTTCTTGGGGGTTTCATTTTATTTTGCTAAATGAAAATGAGAAGATGTGGTAAGGTAAGTCACGTCCACATACGTGATACCTTACTACGTGACCACGTACTAGTTAGTATATAAGCTGTAGAGTCATTAATAAATATGTTGATACCATACCGAACACTCGTCTTATTGTTATGTATAAGTGGATCATCCCCATCACGACTTAGCAACGACACATTACCACAAGATACATTTTCTGCTAAAAGTCTATGAGTTGTCAATTAAGTCAAACTTTGGTATAATTATCAAATGACTACGAGTATAAATAAAATGTCCGTTTACCGTGGGAGGACCACACTTCAGCATTAAGGAGTCGGCCCGACCGGAGTGATAACAGGATTTCACAAAAGACCGGTGTAAAGCAGTACTTGCTTAATGTTGCATCAAACCACCGGATGTCCAATTGGGGGGAAGAGGGAGTAAAAGGTTGGCAGCGCACTCTGTGACCCTACTGGTTATTGCAGGGTATAGGGAATGCGGCAATCGATAACCATCAGGTGATCCGTCTGTTCATCTGCCACCTTTTATACATAAAAAAATCTACAACATTATTTTGCAAAAAATGACCGATCTCAAGATAGATTTTGGAAAGTTCGTCACCTTAGATACGCAAGCAGAATGTATTAGGATTCATTACAACTCCATTACAAGTTACCACACTTAGAAGTAAGTGATCGACCCTAAAGACTGGTTTACACAGTGCGATCTAGCGTAGGAGTTAGCTTGGTTCCACTTTTTTTTCTTTCTGGCTGCTACCACAAAATATAAAGGACACAGAAAGGAGACTCAGCCTTAATTTTAAATTTAGAAGAGTTCGTTGACATATGGTAGGGTTGTTGCCCGGCATGAGTACATAAGCGCGCGGCCTCTACCACAGACCTCGACAGTTCGACAATCTTATGTCATAAGTTAGGATTAATGTGGTCGAAAAGGCGTATTTGCCCGTTAGTGCGCATGCGTGTGTACATGACATGTTTTAGCTCTTAGTGGACAGTCTACTTTCTGTGTCCTTTATATTTTGTGCTGATACCGAGTCTAGATACTCTGCCAATGTCGATGTCGTATGACTGATTCCACTCGCTCCTTCACAGACTGTTATATTAGTACCTAATAATATTTACTCGCTAGAAACAAAAAAAAAACGCTACTTTCATTTGACACCGCGACTATCACAAGGTACCGTGTAGAAAGCAAAGGCGATCCGAGCTACGGGCGTGCGAGCTACATGCATAGTATCTGTATACTACGGCTAGATATAATAGCTAGGTAGGTATACATTTCATATGAAAACTTGAAGAGCTCCCTTTATCGTAACTTATTGTACAAATAACCGTAATGGTTATGGTCATTTGGCTCCAATATGCGGTTTCGCATAGACATTGACAAATCTTGTATACAAACTGAAAATGCGAAACACTAGCGCGATGAATTTGACGCCCAGCGTCATCTATTGGTAAACAGTGGAATTATCTTCCCGAAACGAAGTGAGAGTGGACCATTGGCCGAATATATTGAAGGAAATGGTACGATACGATACGTCGACAAAGATACGTTGTGCCACAACGTCGTGCTTAGCCTTCTAGCGTTATCGTAACGTACCTCCATATCGTAGCGTGGGCACGATACGGTAACCTTACAAATTCTTCAAAATGTTGACCCTTAGCTCGCAATGTGTAAATCATCCATCTTACTTAGCTCAGGCACGCAAAGAAACTACGATAAATGTGATTATGACTTTTAGAAAGCATTACAAGAATTACATTTTGTGATGTCAAAGTGTTGCACAAAGGCAACACATAGTGTAGTGGACTTTAAGAGTGAAGAAGCAAACAATTCAAGTATATCAATAAAAAAGTTTAATGTTGAACTAAATCATCGGTCTACCTTGTGATGATCTGACCAGGTAATGAGTTGATATTATTAATAATAAATGACTTCAAAATCGATTTCATATTCAATTTACCTACGTACAAAATTACAATGACCATCTTTGCATCCTATGTCTTGTATAATATATATTATATACTAATACTATATATTATATAGTCAGCAACATAAATAAAAATGCAAAAGACAGACCAGTCTCATTTTTGACGGTGAGCTATCGAAATGAATAAGTTTTTTTTATATAAACAACAATTAACACATAAATGCTTTGGTACATGGGTGTTTGTGGTTCCTTCGTTTGGTCTAAGGACTATAAAAGTAAGTGTTTTTACCACCAATAATTTAAAGTTACTTACTCGTAGGTACCTCTTAGGTACAAGTAGGTAAGTCTCTCCTCTTAGGTCTTCTTATCTATCTTTATTTTACAAGTAGGTACAATTTATAATAACAATATAGTTTGGGGTTTGAACGAACATGTCTCACTGATGAATTTTGGACATTAGCACATTACCTAATGGTGCGCGTCGGGTATTAGAAAAATGTGTTCGCTGACGGAAAATGTCGAGCACAACGAATATTCTTGGATCATACTAAAACGGTGTTTTGATTATTCAAAAAAGCACCTTAAAGTTTGACGATAATGCTTAAATTGAGTTGAAGTGGCGAGAATTAAAAAATAAGGTTTTGCTGCTTTGGAATGTGAATTAAAAATAATCATAACGCTGGAAATACCGTGAAGTTTTTCTTGACGCATACTTACTCGTACTGCAACGAAAGCTTATTCATTTTATAACATAAAATTTATAACCTTAGAAAATATAATCTTCCACGGAAAACCTAAGAGTCACCTGTAAAGGAAATAGTAACAGTCTCTTTCCATAGAAAATCTTAAGGCATTTTCGTCGATAACCTTACGAACTCCGGCGTCGAGAATGATCGGGAATTTCACTTCTTATAGTCTAGAGATGCGATTCGATTCAAGATTTTCCACTCGATTTGTTGAATGTATTTTTATATTTTCTACTCGATATAATTTTATTACAGTGTGACCTGTGATTATGGTTTGTCCATAAATATCTGCAACGAGCGTTCTAGATGTTTATGGGTGGCGATGATTACTTGCAATAAGGCAGCTATCTACGAGTAGCTTGGTTTATTGCCTCTAGCATCGAATATGCATCGAACAAATAATTTGAGTAAAACCAGTTCTGTGCGCGACTTTTTGGGTTGATAGTGATTGCCCAATATGCGCGTCTCTTTCTTCTGCTTGGAATTGGCCAGCTGGTGGACAGTACCAACGGGGGTTCCAGCACCGTCTAGGAAAGGATCGCAAACCAGGTTTCGTACCCGTCATCGTGATCACACCTCAAGTTGAAGCAATTTCTCCAAAAGAAGAAAATAGCACGATACAATCCGGGGATGGGACGGCAGAAAAATAACTGTTCATGAGTAATCCTCTTTTGAGACAGTTCTAGTAGAGTGAAGTAGGTACATATTATTTTGTATCACTTGAGTGAAAGTATTGTTTACTTCATTTGATATCACTCGAATGAAAACCACCTCGTCACTACGTCTTACTTTTTTACCATATTTGCAATATGAACGGTAGGAAATTGCTTTTTATGCCATACGTTCCCCCATCTCTTCCTATTGCATTATAGACCTGTGACGATTTGGTTTGTGTTAGGCACTACCTTATTTTTGCTTACGAAGGAGAGATGGATTATGTACGGTTAGAAGCTTTATCAAAATATATTTCTCGTCATACCTATGAGAATTGACAGCCTTTAGGGGCGCAAAGGGCAAGGTGTCACCTGGCGTCAATACTTCAGAGTTCTGGCATTTGATGAAAAGTAAAATAACTAAGTTGCGAAAAAAAAAATTAATACACTTAGGTCCACTTGCGTATTAATCTACTAAATTTTTTTATTGTCTTACGCCGATATAAGTAATAATGTTGAATTTCGAAGCTCCAAAACAAAAAGCAGTAGGTATTTATTTGCGACTCTTTTACAAAGTGATTGGTTTCCAATTCCAAAAATACTAAATGGTGCTATTTTGCAAATAGAGCCATAAATGCAGCGACACTTTAAACGCATTCATGTTATAATATATTTCAATATATAGGCAGACATATAATAGCTATAGCCTGAAAATAGATTGCTCCTTTGTTAGAAGCTCGATTATTCACTGAAAGTTACCGAAAGCCTGTTTTGAGAATTGAAAATAGTTGAGCGGGCTGTTAAATTTTAGATAACGCTTCGTTGAATAAGGCTTTAGCGGAGTTGTATTGCATATTTAAAGGAGTTAGAAAGTGTATGTTTATTTTCTTATCGACTCTTCATCTAAAAGTTTTCTCTCTTCAACTAAAAGGCAATTAAATGAACTAATTTACAACTTTTAGGGTTTTATTTTAGTAATATACCAGGCATATATAAACACCTTTTAATTTTTAGTCGATTAAATCCCTAAGTCCCCATAATTGGTAACGAATAAAGCCATCAACCTTAAGCAGATCATCAATTTTTTTTATTAGACTATAGGCCCACGCTTGACTACAATCGCACCTGATGGAAAGTGACGATGAGGTCTAGGATGACACGCGTTTGCCTAGAAGATCTCTGTTCACTCTTGCCTTAAAGATGTCCAAATTATAGTGGTCAGGAAAAACAGACCTCGGCAGGAATGGATCCAATATAAGCAAAATGAAAATCATCTGTGGCCTTACCATAACTTTGAAATACTATTTTCGCTTTCGAAAACTATCCGTTTGTATCTTTTATTGTAATGCATTTGAAAGAGACAGAACAATAGTTTACGTTGTGTCAGTTTTCGATGTCAACTCATGGTAGCGCTACCATGCTAAAATGAATATTCACCGGGAAATAAATGTACATCAAGTTACTACAATCTGTCAAATTTCCTCAGTTGATATTGAACCAAACACATTTGACATAAAAGTGAGGTTCAATTGAAGAATTTGACAGATTGAAGTAACTTGATGTGCAGGCCACCGTACCTATAAAATAGCTGATTTTTATTTTGCTTATTTCAATGATGTAACATGTTAAAGGGGTTTTATTCGTGTCAACTATTAAGAGGGCTTCTGGATTAAAATGGTATTATAACTGAAGGGTCACTTACACATTCTAATTCTATGACTTTAAAAATTCTCAAACGTCAGACATGGCTATTCCTCTACATGGGATGACGTAGTGTCAGTAAAAGTAGTTGCTATTTTTTACTCGACCGCCAGACCGCATGCAAAAATATTTCACAAAAACTCGACGCTCAAACAACGAATAAAATTAATATTCACATCTATTTACCCTACTTCTACAACAGATGTTTGCCAAGCGTTTATTATTTTAAACATTTTACCCGAACCTGCAAAATTTCGAACATTCAATACATAAATCATTTTCGTAATTTGCCTATTTTCGGGCGTTCTACCTCAAATTATAGCTTGTTGTACAGTCAACTCCAAAAATATGTATACACTTTAGGACCTTGTCACAATACATATTTATAAGAAAGTGGAAGTCGCTTTTGACAGTTATGTATACTTTAATGTGTGGCTGTACGTACAGTTGATGTCAAAAATATGTTTACACTTTAGGACCTTGTCACAATACATATTTATAAGAAAGTGGAAGTCGCTTTCTTATAGATATGTACTGTGACAAAGTCCTAAAGTGTAAACATATTTTTGACCTCGACTGTACCTACAATCTATACTTTAGCTGCCTCGTTGGCGCAGTAGATAGTGAGTCGCACTTTATACCGACGGTTACGCTTGGGATCCCAGGTTCGATTCCAGGGTACGGACAAAACCTTTGTACCTGAGTTTTTTTTATTCAAAAATTCTCAGTGTCATCCCGAAGTCTGAAAGTTGGCGGTCTTGTACCCCCGTGCCTCGGAAAAGCACGTTAAAATGTTGGTCCTGCGCCCAATCTCTTTTCGATCATGTCACACTGGTGTCCCATTGAATTAAGAGAGTATAGGAATAGAGAGTGCATCTGTGTTCGGCGTTAGTCAAGATTTCAAGTGCAAAACCAGACTAAAAAGTAATTAGATTTAATTGTAGGAGAGTCATGCTTCGGCGGCTCGACCGGAGTGATACCACTGCCTCACAGAAAACCGGCGTGAAGCAGCTCCTGTGCTGTGTTTCGCCGAGTGAGAGAGGGGAATGCCCATCAGGGGGGAAGGGGATAAAAGGTTAGCAATGCACTTGTTGCATGTGTTCATGGGCGGCGGCAATTGCTTACCATCTCATCAAAAAAAATACAAAGTATACTCAAATATGTTTGCAGAGAGGCAAAGCTTCGAAATTGTTAAAAATAGATTCGGCTTAGTAGCTAACAATTTTAATCAATTGGCGTCTCTTGAGCGCCTTATTCATCGCTTTAACTGTACTAATAAAGTGGGCACTAAAATATACAATACAAAATACAATGCGGTTACAAGTTTACAGCTGCGGAGTAAAGTTATGAAGTGACGCAGCGTTTTGTTAAGTCATTTTATGGTCAATATCTAAGTGGTGCAAGGAATTTATTATTGGGCTATTTTGTTTGACTGTATAAATATAAATGGACCCAGGCTTTATGTAGTATAACTTCGTAAATTTCAGTACTATTTATGACGAAGCCATACCTATCATTATTAGTTACATACTTAACCTTAAATAATTTTTAGATTGACGATTTTAATAAAAAACATATCAGAACACAACATAGAATCACTAGATACACTGTGACTGCGTGAAAAGTTACGCTGGCTGAAGGCTCCATTCGCAAAAGAGCGCTATTTACCATTTTGAAATTTAAAAACAATAAATTACTATAAATTCGGGTCGGAAATAAAATACTAGGTACAGTCAACCACACATCAAGCTACCACAAACCACTAAATTCCCACAGTTGATATTCAACCTAATGTGTATGACAGCTGAGTGTCGATTGAAGAATTTGACAGTTTTGTATACTTTAATGCATGGCTGTACGTACATTTTGTTTTCGACCTCGATGTCATTTTCGAAATTCAAAATATCTATAGCTGTAAAAGGAACTAAAAATTACAGCTTGGAATTTCTTTTTCAAACGCTTTCCTTTAAGTACCTATCTAGAGATTAGTCGATGGGTCGATGCGTAACAAACAGTTAGGTACTCAAGCGTTTTGTACTATTAGTATAGAAGTGGGAACACCTATTCCAGAGCACTCGAAACATAAACAAAACGATACACCTATTTATACAGAGTGTTGCAAATTTACAACCAACAGTTAGGGGTGTTAGTTATGAAGTGGTGCAGTATTTTGTTAGTGCAGCAATGACCGTAAAACAAAACTAGAATACTTTAAACTGAAAGATACTCTGCGATTTCTCACTGTTACTGATATTATGGTTGCACTGGCGTTATAAAACGCTAGTACGTGGAATTGGACTGACATAGGTACGTACTTAAGTAGAAAACGCACTCTGTTTCTTTTATATTCATACTAACTATAAAGAGATAAATTCTGTAGACATCGACAAACCTTATATTTTATACTAACCGAAAAGCCGAAACACTAGCGCGATACAATCAAAGATCAGCGCCATCTATTATTAGACAGTGGAACTACTGTCTTGAAACGAATTGAGTGCGGGTTATTATAAAAGTAAAGTATCAGCCTATATACTGTCCCACTGCAGGCCTATATACCTCCCCCAAAGTTCTCCACACAGATTGGTCCTGTACCACCCGCATCCAAGGGACTCCCGCGACCTTCACTAGATCGTCGGTCCACCTGGTGGGAGGCCTGCCACGGCGCCCCAACGGCCGTCATCCTCACAATATGCCCTGCTCATTGCCACTTGAGCCACGCAATTCTTTCGGCTATGTCCGCGACCTTAGATCTCCTGCGAATCTCATCATTTCTGACACGATCCCGCAAGGAGATTCCGAAGGAAGGAGGTTCTGCAGCTCACTTCATCTATAGTACTGACGACCCGGTTGGTTCAGTGGTAGTGAATGCTGCGTCTGGGCCAAGGGTTGCGGGTTCGATCCCCGCACAGTACAAACATTTGTGTGCATGAACATGTCTGTTTGTATTGGTCTGGGTGTTTTCTATGTATTATAAGTATGTATTTACAAAAGAAAAGTATTTATGTATATATTTGTAATCCCACTGTTGGTTCTGATATCTGTAACACAGGTGCTTGAGCTACCTATCTCAGAGTCAGATCAATGTATGTGATGTAGTGAAATATTATATTATATTATATTACTGACCTACTTGATGAAAGTGACTATCGTTTACCCAGCACCAGTGCTCACTACGAGCCCTTCAAGCTATAGAGGCCTGCGATAAACGTTACGAGTCGCGGGTTGACCGCGCTCATAAAATATTCGCTTGAAATATGAGCGGTCGGAAAATGTTGCTGAAATTTAAATGCGCCTACAAGTTTGGCATCATTTAATTTGTTGTTGATCACGAGGAATAATTTTAAATTGTACGTTACGGAGTCACTATATCTAGTAGTTGTGTGACTTTATTAATTTAATTATTTACACTAAGATTATATTAGCGCTTTTCGTCTTGCTTATACCTAAACCCTAGAATAAATAATATTGATAGATAACATTTATTATATGAAAAGGGATAATTTTTATACAATACAAAATACAATAAAGCCGGCAACACTTTTGTGAGCCATCCACAATAATAATAAAAAATCGGCACAAAAACACAAAAGGAAATATAACTAAATAAATATAAATAAATAAATTGAGACAACATCACATACATTGTCCTGGCCCCAAACTAAGATTTTCCCTTGTGCTATGGAAACCAGAAACAACGAAGGTACTACAAACACCCAGACCCAACACAAATATCTTTTTCATCAACAACATTTGTGTTGGTGCAGGAATCGAACCCGCGACTTTACGTCTCAACCGGCGCTCAAACCTTTGCGCTAAACGGGTCGTCAATATAATACGTAACATTACATTTTGTGTCCAACAAGGCACAAGCTCATCATTTGCTGCAGCAACTAGAAGCCGCTGCGGCGCTGATTTCAGGCTGAGCCTTAGACGCCCAATGTCGCCCGAAACGTACACTCTTAAAATGCATATAATTTATGTGATAGGAGTCAGACGAGCTTACTGATCACCTGATGGTAAATTTTTGCTGCTGACCATAGACACTTGCAAGTCCTGCATCACCACTAGAGTCACAAGTGCGCTGCTAACCTTTAACCCCGCTTTCTTTCTTCCCTCCAGTACCCTCACTCTACGAAACACAGCGTAGGCGCTGCTTCACGCCGGTCTTCTGTGGGGAGAGAAAATAAAATCATAAAATACTAATTCTAAGTTCAAAAGTGCTACTTTTATTTCTTACCCCGATGGCGACTTGCGAGACTTTTTAACCCAGAGGAAACTAATCAAAGTCGCGCAGTTTGTCCGAGCTCACTGGCAGTTGCTTTGCGCCTGAAAAAACGGACTCGTCCATAATTAGCTCATTATGCGCAGACGGTCAACTGCTTTTAACTCGTTAAGTTTTTCCTCTGCACTTTCTTTGGAATTGATACAGAGAGTTTTGACGGAGAACTTTCGTTTATGACAGTTTTGTATTAAGACACTAAGGTACGGATAATACGGATATGTTACGTTATGATACTAACTAACGACATAGAGTCACGCTTTTGTATGAATAGGCCGGCTCGACGGGAGTGATACTGATACCTTGGGCTCACAGAAAACCAGAGTGAAACATAGCATAGGCGCTGTTCCAGTTATCAGTTTAAAATACCTTTTTCGTTTAATTAGTGGCTGACGAGTAGACGGATCACCTGACAGTAAGTTATTGCAGCTGCCATTAGACACTCGCAACACCAGAAGAGTCTCTCAAGTGTGCTGCCAATCTTTAATCTCACTTGGTAAAACACAGCACGGGCGCTCAGTGTAATTTTGTTCTATGACTTACGCAAATGTGACTTATATATTTTGTATGGGGAGTCGGAAACATTTTCGACAAATTCTTAAAGTCGAAGAATAATCATCATTGTCAGAATGGTTGGTAAAAGCCGTGGTTGAAGGGATGAAAATACATAGTCTTCGAGTAAACCTAAAAGAAATAAAGAAGTAAGAAAAAACAAAACTCCGCTGTCTAACTTGACAAACTCACATTACAAACAAGAAACAGACCATTCTGAGCACACCTCGAACATAACACCCTTCAAACACTCGCCTCCAACATTAAGAGGGAACAGCAAAATAATTATCCGGAAATGAAGAGGCGTATGACGTCACGGCTGATACCAGACAATGCCGGTCGGCGAAGCTCGCCGGAGCACATTTTTAATGAGTCATGAACGAGCATTCGTCTACTGACACTGCTTTTTATTTGTGTTGGCTGCAGTGTGGACATTCTTACCGCCTTATATTTAGAAGGAACCTAATAGGCTTGTCTTTTTTATTAGACTATAGGCCAACACAAAATGCTATAGGCGTTGGAGCTATAAAGTCCTTGAGTGGAGACCGCGACTCGGTAAACATAGTGTTGGACGCCCTGCTACAAGATGGGATGACGACATTCGAAGGCTGGCTGGAGTGAGCTAGATGAGAGTGGCCGAAAATCGGGAGCGGTGGCGTGCATTGGGGGAGACCTATGTCCAGCAGTGGACGAGCGTGGTTTGCTGATGATGACGATGATGGGCCAACGCTTGACCACAATCGCACCGGATGGAAAGTGACGACGATGAGGTCTAGGTTGACACGCGTTTGCTTAGAAGAATGTTCACTCTTGCCTTAAAGATCTTGTCTTACAAAAAAATGAGACGACATGACTTTAAACTTTCCCGTTCCATTCTTCTTCTTTCATACAGGCTTTTCCGCGATCAGGCTATGCCCATATCGCGTGCAGAGCTGCAGTTCGATAGCGCTTTTGTGCTGCTGAATGTTTCCTGAACAATGGGAGAGCCAAGTCTCGGCATGAAATAGCAGCGCACGTGTGACTCTACTGGTGTTGCAGGTGTCTATATACGGTGACAATCGCTTCCCACCTGGTGATCCTCATTTTACACCTGTCACATAAAAAAAAGTCTTGTTCTTCTTCTTTCGTACGGACTTTAACACAATAAGGTTTAAGTTGTGCCCATTTCGCGTGCAGAGGGTGACTAGTCGACTGGTGTTCACTTCAATAAGCCAAGTTCTTTTAGGAAACCTGACAGCGTTTCCGCGCTGCTGAAGATTTCTTGGAGACTACTCAGGTTCCCCAGGCGCTCGGCTACTGACCACGCCTCAGCACTTCAACATAACGTGGGCGGCTGTCACGTCCTTCTCTATGCATGCTCTGCATAGAAGGCTGTCTGTATCACCTAAATTTGTCAAAGCTATCATGTTCCGTTAGAGCACTTTGTCACTAAGCGGAGGTTTGACTTATTTAGCTGTAGAAATTGTCTGGAGATACAGGCATCTAGTTGAGATAGGGTTAGTTTCGCCTTGCATTATTGGTCTATTGCTTCAATAAATGTCTAAATTAGGTCAGTAATGTATTCTCGTCACAAAATATATTTGAAATCCTTGAAAGTTAATTTCTGAATCAAAACAAACGATCTCCATTAAGTGTTTTATAATAGTTTCACGGCCATTGTCATTTTGCGACTGTAGTTTACGATTTAGTGACAATAGAAACCTCATTTCCTTTCGCAAATTCATCTCTATGACTGCACTCATAAAGTCTATTATGCCAACTAATGGGTCCGTTTGAATCCTCTGTATGAATTTGACCCAGTTTAGAATAAACGTTGCATTGTGTGAGTATCTATTAATGGTAGTTATCAGGTCGAGCACTGATTGATATGTGTATTGATAAAAGGAATGTTTCATGTTTGTGTTGTCTTTGTTTGTTCAATATAATATCAGTATGTATTTTTTCTGGCTAATACCTACTATCTCCTAGTGCAAAGCTATCCTATTGATGATTCTTTTGATAGGAAAAAAATAAGTATCAGCCTATATACATCCCATTGCAGGGCAAAGGCCTCAATCATAGAAATCAAGTCATCGCTACTATGACGGAATAAGGCTTTATCGCCACGCTTGCCTAATGCAGATTGGTGATCATAGACCCGCGTTATGTTCGACGAGTTCGTAATATAGGTACTTTGGCTCGAATCGAATCCGGGACCCCGAGATTACGGCCCGGTCCTTAAACCGGGGTAGGAAAAGAAAATGAATAAAATATTTTCATCTATAGTCGTCTACAGTATGTAGTATTTATAAAGAGATAAATTCTATAGACACCAGCAAGCAATACAAACCAAAAAAGCGAAACACTAGCACGAACCAATCAATGCCCAGCGCCATCTATTGGTAGTCAGTGGAACTACTGTGCGGGCCACTAGTAACATTATAAGTTTAGAAAAACTATAGTCTTATCCCTACTAATCCAACGTAGCCTGGCGAAAATTCAAAGAAATGTTCACTTTTACGACGGACTAAGAACAGTATTCGTTTACAAGACAAAGTTAATGATAACAATTTTTACAATCCCCCCTCCCCCTTCCTTCCTTGATGACTTTTTCGAATGAGTTTTTTGCCTCTCTTTAGAGGTTTGATGAATAGTCTGGTAGTTTTGTTTTTGCTGGTTTTCCCCTATAGGGAAATACTTTGAATCGTACTCGTTTGTTTTTGATGGAATTGTATTGAGGGAAGGTTTTTGTGAGCGCTTTCATTTTTATTTAGCTGCCTGTGTTGATGTAATTGAATGTATGTTGTGAAGAATATTATGTTGTTTAATGAGAAAGATGAGTGTAATAATATTGATTCTACTTCTAAACATACTTGGGGATCTAGAAGATGTAGATATGTTTCCAAAAGTAATGGAACAAAAATTAAATGGTTTTTAGAATGTTTGACAGAACACGTGGTTAAATCTTATGTTTACAATAAAACCTGTATACATGTATAGTGTAAGTGTATTCACTTATTGCAGCAAAACTTTTTTATGCATGATGGCAGGTAGCACTCACTCGGTGAAACACAGCGAAGTCGCTGCTTCAAGCCGGTCTTCAGTGGACCCGTGGTATCATTCCCACTGGCCTATTCTAGCCGAAGCGTGACTCTCCCACATTCAAAACTAAACAATGCAAAAATATCCTCACTAATGGACTATCTTACCACAATAAATACGAAAGCCTGAAAACAAAAATTCCCCATTTTTACAGAATTCAAAAGGACGTAACTTACAAAATGCGGTTGTTTTGCTATCTAAAATTGAAACAGTTCCATCCGATGTCTTCCCAAAACAGGGCTCTTGACGTAAGCACTGCAATAAAAATTATATACGTGGCCATTTAGAGATGAAACTGCAGGCGCTGGAGCTTGGCCAATACAATTATATCGTTTGTAAGTGTTCTTGGCTAAACAACGGTTTGACTCACGGTAGATTACCTTGTATGGAGTTAGCTGCTTAAGGATATAGTGTTTGTGCACATTTACATCCCTTTAACCAAGTTTTCAATCAACCATTCTGAAATTGTGACTTGTGACTCTACTGGTTTGCATCACCAAGGGCATTGCGTGGGGTAAGTTGCTTAAGGATATACATCTGTGATTATTTACATCCCTTTAAACAAGTTGTCAACCAAGCGTTCTGAAGTAGTGACTTGACACTCTACTGGTTTGCATTACCAAGGAAATTGCGTGGAGTAAGCTGCTTAAGGATATACCGAGTGTATCTGTGAATATTTACATCCCTTTAAACAAGTTGTCAACCAAGCGTTTTGAGTTGTGACTTGTGACTCTACTGGTGTTGCAGGTGTCTATGGGCGGCGGCAATCGCTAACCAACAAGTGATCCGTCTGCTCGTCTGCAACCTATCACATAAAAAAATTGTTCAGGTTTGTTCTACGACTTTTGAAAAATGAAAAATTTTCGACTTCCCATACTTACAAAATCAACAAGTCACATTTTTTTGTTTTTTCAGTCCCGGCTCTCAAACTGTTGGGTAGATGGGTAATTAGGTGGCAGACGGGAAGATAGATAACCTGATCGTAAGGAATTGCTGCTGCCCATAGACCTGGAATACCAGTTCTCTGCCAATCTATAACCGCACTTCCCCCATTTAGGTCTCCGGTACCCTCACTCACTCAATGATTACATGGCGCCGGCGTTTCTTCACCCCGGTCTTCTGTGAGGCCGTGGTATCGCTCCGGTCGATCCGGCCCATTCGTGCCGAAGCGGCTCCCGTGGTTACAGTCATAATCTGTAAAATTCGTCTTTTAAGTTCACGCGAGTAAGATAGGTATCTATGTATCCTAATTGTCATTTGTGTTATCTGCCTTAGGCACGTCTTATCAGCTAAACACCTGCAAACACTTTGTGTCAAATGACGTACAATCAAATGGGATTATAATCTCTGAACCATCGTAGTAATGTTGCAATTACCAAGGTAATGCCTGGATTACAAGATTGCGTACGGATAAAACGAGGTTGGACAAATTCTAGTAAAGCGGGTCGGTACCAACTATTAAAAAAATATTTTTTGGCCAGGAAACAGTAGAAGCTATTTTCTATCTTCATCATTATCAATACTATTTATAAAGAACTAACTTCTATAGACAACGACATGGTTTATAGGCAGGCCGAAAAACACGAAAGATCAAACAGTATTGTTTAATCAAATGAGCCTTTATTGCTGATCCATATTAATGTTAAAAGTGGGAAAGTGTCTGTCTGTCTGTCTGTATGTTAGTCTTTCTTTCGTGGCAAAACGGAGCGACGAATTTACGTGATTTTTTAAGTGGAGATATTTGAAGGGATGGAGAGTAATATAAGCTACTGTTTGCTCTTTTCTAACACCCCATTTTGGTCAGTCACGCGCCCCAAGGGCGTGACTGAAGCCGTGGGCAAAAGCTAGTATATAATAAAAGTCACAGATTTTGAATGAAGAAAATAGAATCATAAAACTAAGAAATGTAAAAAGTTCCTAATCGGGGGGATATTTAGTTAAAAGTTTGTACTTTCTTTATCACAAGCATCTTATCAATGAATATCCCTGGCGTTTAAAAAAAGTCCCGCTAACAGTGATTATAAAAAAGATCGTCATTCCAAATAACTATAAAGGTTAGAATCCGGGTACTCCCCTTGCTTAAAAATATTTGACCACGGGTATCGTCTTGCCAGTCGGTAGATTTATTATCTTAACTAAATAAAGCCGACGTCGCACCTACATTCCTTATCAAATTTCCATAGACGGTGATCATCATTGACCATCAGGTTGACCGCTTTCTCGTTTGCCATCCTGCTAAAAAAAGTAAGTGCAAATTAGAACTTATTTATGTGATAGGTAGCAGACGGTTAACCTGATGGTAAGCGAAAGACGCCGCTCATAGACACCTGCAACATCTGTAAAATCACAAGTGTGCTGCCTCCCTTTGACCCGCTTTTCCCCAATTGGGCCTCTAGTACCCTTACTCACTTGACTAAACACAGCGCAGCGCTGCATCACGCTGGTCTTTTCTGAGGTCGGGGTATCACTCCGAAGTGCGATTTATTCGGTTTAAAGATTTTTATTATCTCATAAAAGAACATAGTTCACTTACAATGAGCTTAAAAATAACTATATTAATTGAAGTAAGTTATTGATGTCTGACATATCTCACTTTTACTAGAATATTTTTAATATTTATTTAAACCTATTTCCTCATAGAAAAAGTACCTAAACACAGTTAGCCTATCTCCACAAGGCTAATACCCGGCAGAGATCATAAACCCAGGCTCACTTCAAGATTATATTGGCTGTAGGCCAATTTTAATTTTGCCTAGTGTGTTTCACATGCATATCTCTGGTGGAGATACGGCCATGTCCACATATAAATTTGAATAGTCCAATTTTGCAATGTTTCCTAGATAATGGACGGAGTTTTAGGTGATTCTTTTACTATTTGCTATGATGATTGGATGTTGATTTTTCCCTTAGCTATTTTGAATGAATGAATGAATAAAACATTTATTTGGCACATACAAAGAAACAACAATTAAAAAAAAAACAAAACAAGACAACAGCAAACTTAATGACTAGGGAACAAGGAAAAAATAAAAGAAAAAGGGAACTTGTGCAAATTATTAACTTATATTGTTAAATTATGAATAAATTTTCATCCGTAGCTATCTGGGCGTCGATAACATCGTGCTAGTGTTTTGCCCTATCGGTTTTCATATAAGACTAGCGGCCGCCCGCGACTTCGTACGCGTGGAGTTAATTTTTGACACTTACCGTCATATTTTGGACAATCCACACAATTTATTTTTATAAATTGTAGCCTATGTGTTATTCTGATGTATAAGCTATATTGTGGTAAAGTTTCATTCAAATCCATTCAGTAGTTTTTACGTGAAAGAGTAACAAACATCCATACATCCATACATCCTTACAAACTTTCGCCTTTATAATAGTAGTAGGATTTGTCGATGTCTAATGAATATATCTTTATAAAAAGATATCCTATCGTCGTTCAAAGGGTCAAATACCTTTAACCAAAGTGTTCTACCAACCATTCTGAACAACATTTTGTTCTATGACTTTTGAAAATTCGTACATTAAAATTTCATTTTTTTACTGGTTAACGTTACCTGGTAATTTTATAAGTTAATAATTGTTGAAACGACGGTGTTTTATCATCTCATCATGTAATGCAATGGCAATTGCCGTGTTATTTGAATTCAAATAAATAAAATATGTAATAAGTAAAAACTGTTTTTTTTTACATTTAAGCAGTCTGTACCCATAAGATGGCGTCTTCTTTTTCTCACGCTATGTTGGTATTTAGCAGGGCGGCATCTTAAGCACAATCCTAAGTCTATGAGTTCACTTATTTGGAACTCGCATTTAAACTTCTAGAAGTGACCACACTAGACATTCATAACAGTAAATCAATAGCCATCCATGAACATTGAATAAGTTCAACTCCAACCTACTGTTTACTGTTTCCTAGCAACGGTTTTATTGATTTCTACTTTACAAACACGAGTGCACAAGTATTTTGTAAACACAAAGGGGTTTCCTTTATCTTTGTGTATCTAAAAATGTTTTAAATTATAAAAATGCTACAAGTATGCGTTTTATGATAGAAACTAAACTATTATGTGGTTACGTATGTTAAAGAACAGTGCATTTAAAAGTGAACGTGTTTAATATACTCTGTGAAGAAATAAAGATTTTAGTAATCTGTGCCATATAGTCAACTTAGGTAAGTTTGTTTTCATGTATCTATATCTATCTATACTCGTTATAAAGAAATAATTTCTATAGACAGCCCCAACACTTACATTGTACCCGAAAAGACGAAACACTTGCGCGATGGAATTGTCACCTAGCGACATCTATTGGCAAATAATATAGGAAGTAAAATCATGTTAAATTAGTTTACGAAACGAATTAAAGGAGGGCCATTGTTACGATGTAAACTTCCCTTTGCATTGTAAAGAAAGTTGATCGCATGGTGAACAACAACGCTTATAGAGAAAAAATTGAACCTAAGTTTTTCTGATCAGAAACTTCGGGCTGATTTTCTGAACAAAAAAGCATTTTTGTGCATAATTTATTAGGTGAACATCATTTATAATAATAAAAATTCATCCTGTACAAGTACTGAAAAAAATAATGACGTGCACTATGTACGCAGACACTTTCATCATAATAATAAATTCGACACTTAAGTTAACAAAAACCACGAATAACTGAAATAAATGGGCTATTTTCCGTGCTCTTGCGCACATAAAAAGATTTGTTAATTACATACGTGATCCACGGTGTAAAGTAACTTGCAACCAAATTTAATTTTTAACGAGCCAACTTCAATTAAGTACACTTTATTGTACAATCTAGAACGTTGGAAAGAATAAAAAAATACTCATTTATTTTTTAATTTTAAGCGGTGACATTCTTGGTACCTATATTGGACAAGTGCAATTAAAAAACGTTGGAAATAAATACTTAATTGGATCGTTCCATTTAGGCTTTGACATTCTTGTTACATAGACAAGGTGCTGAGGGTCTTAAAAAAACTATTGCTCGGTGATGAAAATATCTCTCAAAAATATCATACAAGAGAGTTTGATTTTTTAAATGACATATCACATAACGTTCGCCGCAATTAATGAAAATGCATTGACCTCGCTAGTGGGCTCACAGTGCCTTAAAGGCTCAGTCGGTTGCTATTCAGATGGGCAATTATCGTACACTCGATATTGACGTCGAATATAGAGATTTCGTACATTCGTCCATACAATTCTCCGGTTCGAATTCAATGTCGAGTGCACAAGATTACCCCCCAGATCTGCTATTAATCGAAAAATGCAATTCGTTAATATGATTTCGTAATACGACAGCAGATGAGACCATACCAACCAAGAAAGAAAGGCACTGAGACAAAATGTAGCTAGTTTTGGGAGTCAATAATTAACTTGATTATAGTTACTAAATTAGAATTATCTTTAAAATATTAAAACACGAATTAACGCGACGTTTAGTGTTAAGTACATTAAGCGAGCAAGCAAGCATGCCGAGCAACGCCAGTCCGCTTGTGACCACGGCTGCTGCTACGTAGCCGAAATGTGATGTAAATATGTGGAGAGTACGCATATTTACAAATCAGTACGGTCTACGTAGGACCTCACACTACAGGATCAGGACGATTAATAACGAAAATTTTACAAAAATAAAACCAAACGGTTTTAAATATCTAGTTAACAAAGTAGTATTAAAAGCTTGACAAAATGTTGGTAAAACAATTGACACGGTAAAATGGTTAAAATCTCTTTTGAAGCGAGACAACCGCTAATGAAACTTCCCTTTTACACTCATTCAAGCGTCGTGACTAGGTACGCTAGAGATGCGCTTTCTTTATCGATAAATTAATAAAATTAAAACTGTATTTTTTTTACACAGATAAACAGACTGATCCCCTAATGGTAAGCCCTCCCTTCCCTCCCCTCCCCTTCCGGATTGGGCGTCCGATGCCCTCACTGTACAATATATAGGGCAAAAGCTGTTTCACGCCAGTGTTCTGTGAGGCTGTGATATCACTCTGGTCAAACTGAAGCATGGCTCTCCCACAAGCGGTTATTTAACATACACAAGCGTTTATCACACGAATGTTAGCCCAGGGTGGGAATCGACCCCACGACCTTTGGCGTATGAGGCAGGGTCACTACCAAATGCATAATGGAATTACCAAAAAATATCGATAAAGTGAAATTTTATCGATATTTTTCTATGAAAATCGACTATTCCGATGAAAATCGATTTCCATACATATAGATCCACCTAGGATAACTAGGCTAGTCGTGGCAGGCCTCCCACCAGGTGGACCGACGATCTGGTAAAGGTCGCGGGAGTCCATTGGATGCGGGTGGCACAGGACCGATCTGTGTGGAGAACTTTGGGGGAGGCCTATGTCCAGCAGTGGACGTCTATTGGCTGAAATGATGATGATAACTAGATCCACCTAGATACTAAACATACACAAATGTTTATCACACAAAATTAAATAGTAGTCCAGAATAGAAATCAAACCCACGACCCTATAGCGTATGAGACAAGATCACTACCAAATGCATAATGTTACCAAAAAAAATATCGATAAAGTGAAATTTTATCGATATTTTTCTATGAAAATCAACAATTTCAATGAAAATCGATAACCACACAACGTTCACTTTATCAACAGGTGCTTCATAGTTTTGTACAACACTTACTCGATGAAGCCGACCGCCTGCGCAAGCGTCGCTCTATTTACTACACGCTAGTCAGTTTGTTTACGCGGCCGCACTCGCTCGTCTGAAGTAGTGATATACATACGAATATTTACCGCTTTCTATCATAGTGTTTCTATTATTATAGGAACCAAACAATTCCTTGAAAAGTACCTGCCTACATTTTAATAAATTTACTTACTATTAGCTATTAGCTATAGCGACAACACGGTAGTCGGTTTGTCTGCGCGAGCGCACTCACTCACCGGGAGTAGTGGTGTATACGAAAATTTCCCGCTTTCTATTATAGTGTTAAAGTTTTTTTATGGAATTTCCAATTTGATAATGGTGGTTTGCTGATTTATAACTTCCAAGATTTTCACTTGTAAGTACATGATTACTTTTTAAATTTATTTATTTATTACTAAGGATAAATCAACAAAATATTGTATAGGAAACATGAATTGATAACAATTATTATTGGTATTTAATAATATTATGAAATTGCCATTTTTTTTACACATTAAGTCCTATAATTTATTTTCTGTAAAACTGTTTAGTAAAAATATTTTTTAACATGCAAAAAAATAAGAAAAATGCAATAGAATACAAGATAAAAAAACTTAAAAAGTAAAAATATGTATGTATATTAAATATACCTATATTTTTTATTTTTTCCGTTGTTCTACACAATTATGTTTGAGTATAAAATATATTAATGTACCTATGTAGGTACTGGATGCAGAAAAATCATGACTTTTGAGTATTTTTTTATTAGGCAGATAAAATTTTTGACGTTATCAGGTATCCCTAACGCATTTCTGAAAACCTACAAATAACTAAAATTGATTGAATTGAATTGAATAACATTGGATGAATTGTCTACTTTCACAAAATACTACTTTTATAAATAACTTTACAGGTCAGATACCTTCAAGACGCTCTGCTGTGTACCAACGATTTTAATTACGTTAATAGAACCGGCCTTTGCTCTTTGCTCCATCAATATACACACAATAGATTTTGCTATGAAGGCATAATATGAATATTCATTGTTCTCTTTTTCTATGACTCCAGTTTTAATTATAAGCTTTTCTGCTTGGATAAAGTAATGAGAAAATAAATGCAACATTTTTATTAAATTCAAAGATCGTGAGGAAAATGATAACTTTATTTTTTTTAGTTATATTAAAAAGTATTAGATATGATACAAAAGTAGGTCTACATTTTCTACTTTTAAGGGTCAACGCTTGCAAAAAAGAGAGTGAGAAACAGCAACTTGAATTTCAAACATTCAGTTCAGCGAGTAAAAAAAACTGTACCTAAATAGATACCCAGGTACTTTTCTTTAAGAATTCACAAAAATACTTTACCATTTTAAGTCAATCGGCGTCGCTAGTTTTGTTGATTCATTGCCTTAAGTGAATTGGACTATAACCGTACCTATTTTTTTTGACTGAATGGAGACACCAGCTAGAAATTACAAAAATATTATTAAATTTTCTAGCATAATAGCTATTTTTTGCTGAATAAATAAAATCGTACTTTTTATCAGTGTAGGTATACTTAATTACCTACGTACCAACCTTTTTATGTAAATTTAACATTTCCTGCTAGAAACGTAAATATCATTTTTACACAGAAAGTTACATCTCAAACAACAACCCAAATGGGAAGTTGTGACATTTGACCCTTATTATGTTAAATTTAAAAAACCTTGATTTTGTAAATATAAATAACATAACCTTTTTTAAATAAAGAATCGCCAATTTACTAAGCAAAACCTCAAATTGTTTTAAGCTAGATTAAATATGCTACTTTTGGGTAAGCCCGCTCAATTATAGGCTTTTTTTCAACTCTAGAGTTCAGTATGAAGCTAATGGTAAACCCATTTTCAATATAAAGTGTACTTTCATACTAAAGTTTGATACACGTGTAAAAGCTCGTTTTTTGAGGCACGTTTTCGCGTACGAGAAGTTTTTAGCGCGTTTAGAAGCTAAACACATATCGTCATCGGAAAAACAAAAAAGAATTACAGACAGCTACAGCCACCAGGTTACCACAACCTGTCAAATTTCCACAATTAATATTCAACTTGATATGTTTGACAGTAAGATGACAATCCAATGAAGACATTTGACAGTTTTGTATACTTTGATAGCTATACTGTGCTTCATAAAGTGTTGTGCTGCGGGGCAAAGGCCTCCATCATAGAAATCAAGGAATCGCTACTATGATGGAATTAGGCTTAATCACCACGCTTGTCAAATGCGGATTGGCGATCAACCCGAGTTATGATAGAAAATTTTAAAACACTTCTTACACAGCACTTTGACTAGTGCTGTACTGGGCAGTGCCCAGGTACCTAGGTTTCCTACCTATTATTTCATTATCACATGACTTCTCTAGATATGTAATGCTACGGCTCTGATTGTACGCAGAGTCACCCACTCTCCATTTGAGCGAATAAACAGAATTGTTTCTTTATTAGAAGTTATTAGATACGAAAGAATGTACCTAGAATCATTTACGTTCACGACCATCAAAAGTAACTAAATGAGTCGTATAGTTTCAAAACCGGCTATCTTCCATACAACTCCATCCAGGAAAATTCCTTGTTTTGAAACGATACGACTCACATGGTACTGATCTTGTTAAGATAATCAAGTTTTGTTTGACGAATCTGTCTTGGGAGATGGCAAAAATTTGAACGAAAGTTTTCAAGAATTACCGAAAAGGTCACATTATGGACACTATATTTGGTTGTTTTCTATAGAAAATATGAATATTTAAACATTGCTTTGTTGATTTAATTTTTTGGCCAAAAACTTATCGCACTGTAGGTACGTACCTTTCATTTCTTTTCTTTGGTTAAATAAATTCAACTTTAAAATAAAGTACTTACCTACTTATTCAGATGTGAAACCTATTGTACAGAGGCGACATTTTTCAAGGTGAGCACGAGAGTTAAAATAATCATATTCAAAAATCGCAATAATTCAGTTAGCATATTCAGAAAATTAATTTGACTCTTTGTAATGACGAGTACCGAACACAACTATACCTAAGCATGAGCTTTTTTGAAAAATGTAAAAAATATTTATGGTTTTAGCACTTCGATGAAATTAACAATTATAGCTGTACAGTCACGTGCACCTAAATACATATACAATCCATTCAAATACGAGCCTTATTAGTCCTGGCATAAGAGTCGAGGTTTAACATTTTATTGCAGATGACTGTACAAACGTCGAACATTTTCTAATGATACCTGCTACTTGTTATTATATGTGCATACATAATTTTGAATTAACTCTGCATGAGTGAATATTAAAATTTAGTATTGACCCCAAATGCCCTCTATGGAAATAAATCTGTAGAAAATACTAAAATCGCATTTACATCTTTGTGTTTATTACAACTGAAAGAATTTCAAGTACATATTTATTTAAACGACAAACAAGTTAGCGGTTCAGTTATTGGTAAGTAATCACAGCCACTCATGAACATCTGTGAGATCATCGAGGTCGCTGATGCGTTGCCTGCTTTTTAGAAAGGAGTACCCTCTTCTCATGAAGGTCCAAGTTGTTATACCGATAGAGTGTTAGTAAAAGGATTTAGTTTTTTTACTATTTGGGTACGGAACCCAAGAACGTTTGCTTGAATTAAAAATTAATAAGGTATTTTCGCTGAATTATTTTTCACGAAACATTACATTGAGCACGGCTCGATACGCACTTCCCCGAATTTCTTATGAGAACAATGTGAAAATCAGAAAATGTTCAGAATATTTCTGCTTTTTAAAATAGTATTTATTTTTTCAGTAACACAACTGGCTGCATCCAAAATTCAAAATGGTGGTCATGAGCAAGCAAGTATTCGACTCCGTTGTCGAAGACCAGACATGCAGTCAGCTGTTCCATCCCTGGTCCAAGACTTGCCTAGGAGCGATGCCCAAGGTGGCTGCAGACTCTTGTAAAGGAAGCTTGCATTTTTACTCAATTGTTTACTTGGTGAGTTCAATTTGACCATCATCATCCTAAAGCCATTCTTCATGCTAGCTACTGCTTATGAGTTTGGTAAACAACGAGACCATATTTTTTTTATATGATAGGTAGCAGCTCGTGAGCAAACGGATCACCTGATGCTAAGCGATTGCCTCTCCAATCATCAGTGTTCTGTCAACATTTTAACCCCTTTTCCCTCCGATTGGGCGCCTGGTACCCTCACTTACTCGGCAGGACACAGCGATGATTAAAAAGCGACTGTCATTTGATTATCGTAACCCTTAGGTAAACCAAATCAACAAAATTTTAGTAAACGTTCTGAATTAATTTCGAAACAGTCACGCATCAAAGTACCTATACAGAACTGTTAATTACATATTTTATTTTATTTATTTAGAGTTACATAATATATACATAAGGTAGTTAGAACAATGACAGTATAGCAAAAACCGTCATAGGTTTTACCGTATACGCGCTTACCATACAAACGCTTACTGTTGAAGACATAAGGTTGAATATCAATTGAGGAAATTAATTCTACTATATCTATGTAATTCCTATTTTGTCTTTATTTGTTCCAGGCACAGCTAGCAGTCCACGCCAAGAGCTTGAAAAGTAAAAAGATGTGGGTCAAAATGGGACAATACTATTGTAGATCGTTAGTTTTTGGCTTTGTGGTACCCTTTTCTTTTGTCACAATGAACTGTATAATTAGGTAAGGTATGTAATTTCTGTTTGTTACTATATTTTGAGTTCTTGGACCTTGAAAGAATACAGTGTTTCTAAAAAGTGCTTGGGTCATATAATATTGATGGAGATACTACAATAGTAATTTACGAGATCAGGTCTATCTCAGATCAGGCAGGAATTGCTTTCCAAAGCACGCTATAACTAAAATTTCCCAGTTGCATCTAAAGCAGCCGTTTAGTAGCCTGGGTTACGCATAGACTGTGGTTCAGGATTTAGGGGACTCTGAAAATTACAATCAGGCCATTTTTTACTGACTTTCACAAGCACAACCCTTTAACAGAGGCATTTTTTCTTATAGGACAACTTTTGTGGCAGTCTTGTCCATTTTTCTGTAAAATTTCCATGCAAACATTGAAATAAGTCAAAATATTATATAAGGAAAAAACCTTCCATATATTAGAACATTTTAGATTTCTGACGTCAATACCGGAAGGGTATTGGATTTTTGGACTGCCACGAAAGTTATTTATCGTGTTCAACTAATGCTTGATGATTATTTCAGGAGTCTATTGGGCATCAAAATTAGTTATTACACGGCCCTGGCATTCCCTTTGGCAACGTCTGGTTTAGCCATATACCTGGAGCCTCCGAGCAGAAGAGGTTTGGTCATTAACCTATTTGTCAACCAGGTGTGTACACGACCTTATAAATAAAATAGATTCTCCTAAAACTAGATAAAACTATCAATCCCCTACTCGTAAAAAAAGACGTTCAAATATGGACGGATACCTAATTAGAATTGAAAAATCTCGAGCAAAAATATTTAGGTTTAAAACTCCCCATTTTAACAAACGCTAATCAAATTCACGTGATGAAATTAATTAAAATCCTTGCATGAAACTCGAAACAAAACAAAACTTTTAATTAGTTCACAGATGGTATTAAAGGAAAATCAGAAATATGACATGAACGAACATAAAATACATGAGTAATATTATACGAGTATGTAACTAAAAAACCTTACCTTTCATAAAGTGAATAACATTTCAGTATAAAATCTCAAGTATAGCAGGTCTATATGTATATCTAAACTATCCATTACTTATGTTTACCTAAAGGATAAAATAGGTACCTACACCAAAGCCTAATACAAAAAAAAAACGTTTTGAAACAGTCATCATCATCAGCTTAGGGACGTCGACTACAATAGCCTTACCATGAGTTTGAAATACTATCCTCGCTATCGAAAACTATCGCTTTGTCTCTTTCATTGTGATGCATTTGAAAGAGACAGAGCAATAGTTTACGTTATGTCAGTTTTCGATGTCAACTCATGGTAGCGCTACTGAACATAGGGGAAAACGTATTGCAAACATATGGGGAGGCCCAAAAATGGAACTCGGTAGCGTCACAATAACGTGAAGAAGCATCTCGCGAGCCAGAGTGGCAGTACCAATGACTGTGATGCAATGCCTCTCCTTTTGCTTACCATCAGGCTAAGGTGATCCAATATTACGTGCCACTATAAAAAAGTGGCAGTGGGCTGGTCACATTAGCCGCAGGACTGACAACCGTTGGAGCCATAAAGTCCTTGAGTGGAGACCACGGACTCGGCAAACGTAGTGTTGGACGCCCTGCTACAAGATGGGATGACGACATTCAAAGGCTGGCTGGAGTGAGCTGGATGAGAGTGGCCGAAAATCGAGAGCGGTGGCGTGCATTGGCGGAGACCTATGTCCAGCAGTGGACGAGCGTGGGTTGCTGATGATGATGATGATGACTATAAAAATACCTTAATTTTCACCATTTCACCAGTTCGGTCTTCGGCTTGGCGCATCCAGTCTGATACCAGCGGCTTTTCTCAGTTGGTCAATCTGAAGCGCGTCTTACACTACGCTTTCCGAGTCGCATTCAAGAACTCTTGTATCCCAATGATTGTCAGTTCTTAGACAATTATGGCCAGCCACTTCAGTATGCAAAATCTAGAAGGTTATTCTTCGCATTTTTTTGATAAATAAATCTTTTTGTCTCTTTTCAGCTCGTCGAATACTGCATTCGTAGTCTGAGCAGGGCAAATTACATCAATATAACGAAGACAAAGCAAGTGTTAATGTTTATGATCGGTAGTTCCTTGCTCTTCTACCTCATGAGATTAGAAGGAGATAAAGAACAGAGGACGTCTTTATTTTGGTAAGGAAGTTTTATTTTTAATTTACGGAAAAGTGAGAAACTATTGAGTGCCTTATATATTATAGGTCGTTAAGTCTAAAATATGTTACAGATTTTCTTGTATTAAACCGGCAGCCCAGAAGCATTGAAACATTCAATTAAAATACAAATGCATTAAACCGTATTCCCCTTATGAAAGTTAATCATAGTTCAATAAATGCTGTCATCTTCTTTACTATTTATAAAAAGATAACTTCTATAGACAACGATAAGGCTAATAGGTAAACCGAAAACACGAAACGCTTGCGCGATGTAATTGGACACAGCGCCATCTATTGGTTCATTTCTGAATTACGGTCCCGAAGCGCAGTGAGGGCGGGCCACTAGTTTACTATATAAAAGTCGTTAATAAAAAATAATAAAAGGCTTCAGTTTTAAGCAAAAACTAACTTGACAACACGTTTTGTAATAATGGGGTTTGCTTAAACCTGGAAACCTGGGTAGTCATCGAGAAATATTCAGCAGCGTCATGGCGCTGTCAGGTTTCCTTGAAGAACTTGCCTGGTGTCTGGTTGGAGTGAACATCGGCCGACTACACCCTCCGCACGCTAATTGGGCTCATGAGTGGCCTAATCATGAGTTTAAAATACTATCCTCACATTTGAAAGAGACAGAGCAATAATTTACCTTATGTCAGTTTTCGATGTCAACTCATGGTAGCGCTACTGTAGCCTGATTGCGAAAAAGTCCGTATGAAGAAGAAGAATATGGTGTTTGCCATCTTTATTTAAGTACTAGAACAAGGTTTTGTTACTTTTAAGCAGCAAATTTTCCTTTAAATATCCAATGAGCCATAGTTAAGTGGGACCGGCTCAGTATTGTCGCATCACCACGGACCTACAAACTAGTGATAAAACTCTACAGGGAAATGCTTTTAGATTTTCCGGAGGGGGGGGGGGGGATGCATGGATGTAATTTTTTCTCCTAAACCGTTTAGAAAAGTTGATGTCAGTTCCTAAGGAATCTTAGATACGATTTCTTTATGGGATTATCTGTTTTTTAGTTGGGAAAACATCGAACAAAACATGTCACCGTAAAATTGGAGTAGGTAAAGATTTTAGATTTTTGTGTATTCCGCCAAATGTTAATTTGAATCTTTGCCCTTTGAACTGTAAAAATGGTTCATCATACCACACCTAAAAATATTTTCATGTAAAATTTTGCCAAGTTATTCTATAGGTAGGTACTTTATAATTATACTAATAACGGTAAACCCTAGAGACGCTGTATCTACGGTTTAACGAAGGCTTATCCTATCTATCTATCTATCTATCATTATGACAATACTAGCTTTTGCCCGCGACTTCGTCCGCGTGGACTTCAGGTTCGTAGAAACCTCAAAAATTGTAGCCTATGTGTTATTCTGATATATAAGCTATATTGTGGTAAAGTTTCATTCAAATCCATTCAGCAGTTTTTACGTGAAAGAGTTACAAACATCCATACATCCATACATACAAACTTTCGCCTTTATAATAGTAGTAGGATTAATAGTGCACAGTTCAATAAATTCATAACCGGAAGGACACCTGTATTCGATTAGTCATATACTATCTTGATGTTCCAGTGAGTCAATGTTATTGTACGATAAAAGTATTAATCTTTTCGGAAAACGACGCTTAGTCCTGATAACTTGTGTACACAAATCGTCATATTATACTCTTCATTTCCTTTCATAGATTCCCAAACTGTAATCTATCGTGTATTTACAAGATAAGATAATGTTGTACTACATATTGAGTTTTTTTTAATTATCAATATCTACGTCGATAGATAGAGCGATAGTATCTCAATGAATAATTCACACAACATCTCATACATTGACTTGAGACTCTGTACTAAGTAGCTTAAGCACTTGTATTACCTATAGATATCAGACAACAGATGGTCACATTTTTATATGATAGGTGGCACACGTGCAGAGGGATCACCTGATGGTAAGCGATTGCCGCCACCCAAAGACACGTAGAGTCACAGTGCGCTGACAACTCTGAAGATGCGGTCTAAGGTGAGCCATGCTTGCCCGTGGAAATATTTGCTCTGTTGTGCTTATAGCCATAAAAAAAACTTAATACAAACATACTTACGACTTAAAATCAGAAATCATTTATTTGCTTGAAACATACCATATTATACATATTTGCTTGAACTTATTACCGGTTTATACATTTTCTAAACTATTTTCATATAAATATTTTTAAAAACTGTGAAAGAGACAATGTTTTTCCAATTTATCTTGAGTTCTATTATTTTAATTTCAGGTTGTACATAGCAGAGAAGGTTAATAAAAAAACAGATGATTCCAAAAATGTGTGCCCTCCAGAAGACACAGACAATGTTTGCCCACACAAAGGACCATGTCGAAAATATATACTAAAGGTACAAAATTTCTTTTGATTTATTTATTGTAACTTTAAAATGTTTTGTAAATTTCGAAATGTATCAAGCACAATACATTTTGTAAAATGTGTATACCTAAAGTTAATAATATGAATGAGTGTCGTACGATCTGAGGACCTATCACGTACAGTCAGCCACCCATCAGGTTACCACAACCTGTCAAATTTCCTCAATTGATTTTCAATCCAATGTGTGTGACAGTAAGGTGAGAGTCGACTGAAGAAATTTGACAGTTTTGTATACTTTGATGTGTGGCTGTACGTACATACATATTAAAAAAAATTCCTCAATGTCACACACGTTTAGCACAAAATCATTTTTAGCATTTAGTTCAAAATCAAGTAAGGAAAGAAATCGTAACGTAAATGTATAGGGTCATAAAAAATCGCGCCTAACTTATTCGCTCAGCTTTTGTTGGCTCTTGCTCTGAGCTACCTTTCCTAAACGTTTCAAATCTATCAGCACCATACACTTCCAATATATTTCCAGGGGTGCGGCACCTATTTCGGCATCGGGCTCGCAATTAGCATGGCAAAGCTGATCCTTCCCAGAATCAGGAGTCCCCTGCGAGCGCTGGCGTCGATACGAAGCAGGCAGTTCAAGATGGCGCTGTTTTTCGGCAGTTATATCGGTATTTACAGAGTACGACTGTATACTGTTTAAATTTTTGATATTTTTTGTTGTAATTAAAAAGACAAGACTCTTAAGTGAGACAGACTGAGTAAACGGCGACTTGGTAAGCGTAGTATTGGACGCCCTGCGACAAGATGGGATGATGACATTCGAAGGCTGGCTGGTGCGGGCTGGATGAGAGTGGCCGAAAATCGGGAGCGGTGGCGTGCATTAGCGAGACCTATGTCCAGCAGTGGACGAGTGTAGGTTGCTGATGACGATGGTTATGAAGTAAACGGAGTCTCAGAAGGCTGCGTTTCTACTGAAGCACAGTGGAGTGAAATTGATCAATAAAAGAAGTTTGTTGGCAAGCGGAGTTTTTATGTATTTCTATTGGTGAATTTCTCTCCGCCCTGCTCCAATGGACACGTAGTCTTAAATAAATGAATGAAGTACATAATATTGTTGTGAAAATTGCAGCTAATTAAGAATTTAAAGGGCTTATTTGGTGTTTTTTAAGTGATTGGTGGTAAAGGTGTTGATGAAACAGATATTTGTGCTGATTCAGAGTGTTGGGGTACCTTCGTTGTTTCTGGTTTCCATATTACAAGGGTTGGCCTTAGTTTGGGACCAAAACAATGTATGTGATGTTCTCTAAATTTATTTCCTATTTATAACTGTCTAGCGCGTACGTCAACGAACTCTTCATTACCATACTCAGCAGAAACGAATGTCAGGGTAAATATTTGTCGCATTTGCTTTGATGAAAGAGGTATGAAGGTGCAAAACCGTTAACACCCAGATTCCAGGCTGACACTGAATATTTTGACAGAAAATCAATACCTTTTCACCGCTCACTTCCTCTTATTACAGAGTTAATATAACCAGTGGAGGGATGTTTGTATAGTCTGAGAAATTTTATGTTTAGCAGTTTCAACCACATAATATACGTATTATAATGACAGTTTTTTTTTAATTTATATTGAGAACAATCAAGATGACCTCACTCCGCCTGATGGTAAGCGGACGTGAGATCCAAATATGAGATTGACAGGCAAAAAGAACAGAAAAAGTGTCCATTGAGTCTGTCACTCTCAATCTGAAGACCTGCTGAGATGCCGTTTCACGCCCAGCCTAAAAAACCCAGGATTGTAAGAAGGAGGAAACACTTGAACTAGAAGGGCATTCCATGACTTGATGGTTCGAGGCAGGAACGAGGAGCTAAACCTCTTGGTGCGCGCCAGGCATTGTCTTTTTTTTTTTGGTTTCCCAGGGGAAATGCGTTACGCATACCCGTCCGCCGGGGGGCGGACGGGTTATGTCGGACTCCCCCCGCATGACGGCGGGGGGTTTACCGACTAAAACCCCTGGGACTCTCCCTCTTCGTCCATCGCGGGAGAAAGTCGTGGGGCAAATAGCGCGAAGCCCTCGCACCACGACATCTCCCCGGACGGTGGCCCGCCTACACGGCGGGCCGCGCCGGCATTATCTGGATTATTTTATGTCATCGTGTGATAACATGTTCGTTTTCTCCTTTCAGTCTGTCATGTGCTACTTATGCCGTAGAACAGGGGAAGACTCGGCAATGTACGCGTTGCCTGCCGGATTTCTGTCTGGACTGTCAATGGTGTTCAACCCTAGCTTAGGGTTGTCGATAGCGTCAATAACTGGTGCTATGAAGGTGAGATAAAAATTAGACCAAAAACTGTTCAAATGCCGTAAAGAATTAACTTTCTAATTGTGTCTGCCGTTTGCAGTTTTAATTTTGTTTAATATTTTTGCACTTATGACCAAAATATTTTGCTTAGGATCCTTTTTGGCGTTTTGAACTGATTTTTCACTCTTTTACTTTTGAAGTAATAAACTTTTATGTCAAGGAGCGCATTTATATCTACTTATAATTAAGTACTCTATATCTGTCTTTTCACATAAAAAACGTTTCGTACAAGTTTATTTGCAGCATTCTTAGTTAAAAAATATTAAAACTCTTCTTCGTTTGAGAGTTGAAAAATCTAACAAACAATATTTAAGCTAAGTAAAGGAAAAAAAAAGATTATTATACTGTCTTACTGCAGGGCAAAGGCCTTCATTATTGAAATCAAGTTATCGCTCCTGTGATGTCACCACGCGTTAAATTGAAATGAAATGAAATATTCTTTATTCAATTTAAGTCCATACAGAACGTTTATGAATGTCAAATATTATGTAAGCTACCACCCACAAATATTATTGAGCTAAATGGATATTTTTTATTGCAGCTATATACAACGATTCTTTACGAGAAGAAGTTGATACCTGACAATATCCCTCTACCAGAGCTGATCTACTGCTTCTGCCAAGGAGTCCTGTTCAGCGCCAGATTTGTGGACCCTCAAACATGTCCGCCGTACATCATGAACCTGACAGATACCATCAGCCATGGCCAGTATGTGTTCATCATTCACATTTTTGCCGTGCCGTTGGGGTGGAAAGGTCTTTGAGTGGAGGCAACGTGCAAGAGGCCGCAGCCGTGGCAGGCCTCCCTCCAGGTAGACCGACGATTTGGAGAAGGTCGCGGGAGTCCCTTGGATGCGGGTGGCACATGACCGATCTGTTGGAGAACTTTGGGGGAGGCCTATGTCCAGCAGTCTATTGCCTGAAATGATGATGATGATGATGATTCACATTTTTAACCGACTTCAAAAAGGGGGAGGTTCACAATTCATCTGAATGTTGCTTTTTATTATTACCACCTTACTTCCTCTCTACAGTAGCCAGCTAAGTTTGGATAGCATTAGATGCTGTAAGAAATTGCACAACTAGTAAACTATCGATACTGTATTGCAGTTTCGTTGTATAGTAGCGAACGTGTAGAGTTATGATAATACTACGTATTAAAAGGGTCGAGGAGCCATTATCAAAAGTTTATTTTTACAAAATTTTACTAAAGATCAAAACGTACCAAAGAGTTAGCTGTATGCATTTTAACCCATCTTTTGTTGTGTAGGTAGGTATTCTAATTTTCTAAAGTACAAGCGATTAATTTTCTCGAGTGGCATAAGGACAATTTTTCTTTGTAATACCAAGGGAAACCTTCATAGACGGCACTATCCTTTATAATGTACAGGACTGTGACCCTAAAAAGTCCCCTGAGATGTCTTTCTCAACTTGATCGCAGTTTTTCCCATAGCTAGAGACAGAATGGTGCCACTAGTCGCGATCGTAAATTGAGACTACTAGCTCCATCTATTTACTGAGTGTAGAATCTTTTAGTGGCGTGAAACGCTGATAGATGTCGGTACGGTCTTATTCCGGATTGAAATTAATAAAACTTTGTGTTTGCATTTTAAATATTATAACAATTAAAAGGCAATTACTTGTAAACTACTTATTAATTTGTTAATGCATTTAATTATCCTAATTACTGTCGCAAAAACGTTGTATAAATGAACTATAAAATAAGGGATAAAACAATACGCTCTTAAAATAATTTAATCATTTACCAATGTCCGATGCATCAAAGGTTGAAGGTTCTATTTAAGGGTTGGAACTTCCTACAGACGGCGTAACGCGGTTTATTTTTTCGGACTTCAATCCCGTCCTTATGCCTGAGACTTAAGTGCTAATTTCGCACTGCTGTAACACCTGACGCCCCGTATTGTATGTTTAAATAATGGAGACAAGCAATAAGAGCTTACTTACTTACTTTATATTTTCTTTTCAGTTGCGAAGCGATGTACCGTCGAGCTGTTGAGTTAGCACAGAAGAAATTTCCATCAATTTGATATACAAATTGCAGAAATATTTGAATATATTAAATGGTTTTTGGGACCTGGGGGCGGTAAGAAGATTGAAAAAAGAGCGATCAAATAAAATGTACCTTATGAATATTTAAGAAAAATGTGTGTTTGAGTTCTTGAGAGTAGAATTAAATAAAAAGAGAACGATGAGTCTTATAAAGACGTTACGTAAAATAGATCTCAATCAAAGTCATACTATCAAATCTATACTATTTACAAAGAGATAAATTCTATAGACATCGACAAACTTTATATATACAGACCGAAAAGGCGAAACACTAGCGCGATGCTATTGACGCCCAGCGCCATCTATTGATAGACAGTAGAACTACTGTTTCGAAATTAAGTGAACGCGGGCTTCGAGCTTAGGATATAATGTAGAGTTACCTAATAAAATATTTATCTATGATCT
This sequence comes from Cnaphalocrocis medinalis, assembly GCA_014851415.1. NCBI lineage: Eukaryota > Metazoa > Arthropoda > Insecta > Lepidoptera > Crambidae > Cnaphalocrocis > Cnaphalocrocis medinalis. The sequence goes on from CM026283.1 coordinate 16,328,366, forward strand.
AAAGGTAGACTGGTAAAGGATGTTTCTTGGGATTAAGTTCGTTTATTATTATGGAATTTAGTGCAATTAAATTTAAAATTACTTACATAAAATACGTTAGCATGTAACGCATAAAATAATCTACTATTTTGGCACGAATTAAAAATAAATATCTTCCAAAAAGATTTAAACTTGCCACAATTGGTCAATAACCGTAAAATTAACGTCTCTTTAATCACTCATCTTTGGCAGAGTTAATTGTGTATACATTGAACATACAATAGCAGTTACACACTGCTATATAATGTACGATCCGATTAAATTATTGTACGATTTACCTACGTCTTAACGTCTACTTACCTCAACTGTACGTACGTTAGTGATTAAAAAGCGGGTTTGCACTCCATTACTTCATGTGTAACATACAATGCTATATTAATTTAATGGTGTAATGTAATTTAATAATGTTTTGTTACGAATATTTAGTTTTGTTGAAATATTAAAATATTTTATGACAAATGATGACGTGTTTTTCACTTCTTCAGATACACCCTGATCTGTTAAAATTTACATCCCTTTATCCACTCTTCAATCTCAATCTTAATCAATTTCAATCTCGAGAAAGATAGAGAGAAGTTCAAGAAACGGTCAACCAACCTTCAAAATTGAAGAATCACCCAAAGAAGAAAAACTACAGTCAAATATAAAAAAGTCTTTACTTTTATCAGCCTTTATACTGTCCCACTGCAGGGCAAAGGCCTCCATCGTAGAAATTAAGTTATCACTACTAAGATGGAATAAGTTTTATCACCACGCTTGCCTAATGCGGATTGGTGATCACAAACCCAAGCTATGTTAGAAAAATCCGAAATATACTTTTGCTCGACCCGGGAATCAAATTCGGGACCCCGGGATCAGACCCGGTACTTAAACCACTAGACCAATGGGACGTTCACAGCCAATATAGTAGCAAATGAAATTGCATATTTCTTAAATAGTTTTCTTATTTGCTAGCCGATCTTAGTCATAGTAACAGTCGATATTCTTTCGCCCTTGGAAAGTCTGACGTAATCTGAAAGTTAGGAATCCCAGCATGGTCTAGTGAACGCACTGAATGCCTTTCTCCTAATTGTACTAAATATCACTTCGAAGGCTCTTTGTTCTAGTATTCGCCTACTAATTACTTAGGCCCGACCATTCGCCGGTTTTGCAGAAGTTTTAAATAGAAATATACTTGTGCCATACGCTTGGTTTAAGCGATATGCAAATGACCGCTTTGATAGTGATGTGGAAAGTTTGAATTGATATATCGATGAATTATATTGTCAATTTTATTTTGCAATGTACTGTTCAAGCGGAAGACAACAGCCCTTTCCCATTACATATTATTAATAGGGTATTTGACTTATCTCGATAAAGTAAAAAATATTTATACTTTTCCAAAATACTGGTAAATGAGAACCAATGCCCAACATGTTCAGTTAAAAATATAACGTCCTAGCTGGTTTTTATGAGCATTCAAAGTTTCATGGGCAAGTCCATTTTTAGAGTATAAAATTAAAAAAAAAAATTATCATTAAACTATCCGTACATTTTTCACCAACTTTTATTAAACGAAACATTTGATAAAGCTAAAAAACAAAATTTACTAGACGCGCATACAAGATACGAGCGTGTGACGTCACTTGCTTGTAGCTATTTGTATAGAGCGTTTTTGGGCTTGCCCAAAATATGTGATCTTAAAGTTGTGATATCTCAGGTGATTCAAATCAGAATCGAGCAATTCTTTCAATAATGTTTCTTAAATTGAGAGGTCTTTTGATTAAAGACATTTTTTTTTTTTGTCAATTACCCTACTTGCCTCAGTGGCGCAGTGGGTAAAAGGTCGCATTTTAAAATGACGGCTGCACTCGAGGTCCCAGGTCGTTGGTCCTGCACCCGATGCCGCTTTGGTCACACTGGTTTTTTTCTTTTTTTTTATGTGATAGCTACCAGACGAGTAGGCGGATCACCTGATGGTAAGCAATTGCCGCCGCTCATGGACACCTGCAACACCAGTGGAGTTACAAGTGCGCTGCCAACCTTTTGTCTCCGGTACCCTCACTCACTCGGCGAAACACAGCACAGGGGCTGCTTCACGCCGGTTTTCTGTGAGGCAGTGCCCGGTATCACTCCGGTCGAGCCGGCCCATTCATGCCAAAGCGTGGCTCTCCCACAGTTGGTGCCCCATTGAATTGAGAAGGTAAGATAGAGAGTGCTTCTGTGTTTGCGCACACACTCAAGCACCTATACATAACCCTCTGTACTTATCTGATCGATAAGATTGACATCAGCCGAATCGTTTGAAGGATATTTTTGTATTTATTCCATAAGTAAAGTTTTTAAATTTTAAGTATGTATGATCGCGCATTGTCAATCGTATCTAGCCTACTACATATGGTACTGTAAAAGTGACAACCCTAACTCATCGCAAGCTTTGCAAGAATAGGCTTATATATCCGCAACTTAGCCTTAGTTAAACTATTGCAGGTATATTAGTTACTGTGTTTATGCATGTGTGTAAACATTATCATTAATAATTAATAACGATGAGGGAATAATAAAATCATTATACTCGCGAGAAACTTGTCTCCAATAGGCCTAGCACAAACTTCTTGAAATTGGTATCGTGCCTACGATTACGTGTACGATTTACGCTAGTAATCAGCACGAATCACCTTCGATGACGTATAGTATTGCACCATTTCGTTCAAAAATGTATTGGATACTTTTCTTCAAAAAAGTATTGGATACGTTAGTTGTATAATCTGTGGACGGGGGCTCACGTAGCGATACTATCTTTTCTGACGTTAGTGCGATTAATTTTATTTCTGCTTACGTTTTTTTTATGTGATAGGTGGCAGACGAGCATACGGAACACCTGATGGTAAGTGATACTCATAGCTCATAGACACCAACATTAGAGTCACAAGTGCGCTACCAATCTGTAATCCCCTTTCCCCCAATCGGGCCTCTGGTGCCCTCACTCACTCGACGAAACACAACACAGGCGCTGCTTCACTCCGGTCTTCTGTGAGGCCGTGGCATCACTCCGAGCTGGCCTGTTCATGCCAAAACATGGCTCTGCCACGGTTAAAACTTACGCACGGTTACGTACGATAGAGAGCTCTTAAATGTTTATACAAATTATGTTTTTAAACTTTCGCGTTGCATTATACAAATACTTAATATAAACGGGACTAAACGCGACGAAATTTAATAAGTACATTCTAGCACTTACTGCTTATGTACTTATTTAATTATGTAGCGTTTAGTCCCGTTTATATTAAGTATTTATACAAATTGTTTACGATACGCATCCGCTACAATGTCTGTGAGAAGTTCGTGCTATGCCTACAGGATTAGAATTTATTTTTCAATTTTATTAGGATTTTTTGTTGGACTTTCTACTGTGTCCTTTCTGTGCTTGTCAGCGTTTATTATTATTATTTTCTTCACTTTTGGTACTGGTGTCGTCGTAGGCGCCGCGTGGTAAGGATGGCCAAGACGACATATTGAGTCACACTGAAAATGTAAAACAATGGTTAATACTCTCCTCACGTACCTACGCAAAATATATAGTGCTCAAGTGTGTGCGTAAACACGGGTGCACTCTTTATTCCCTTATCCTCATATTTCGATGGGACACTAGTAGTAAAGGACACAGAAAGTAGATTGCCCACTAAGAGCTAAAAACATGTCATTAATCCTAACTTATGACATAAGATTGTCGAAATGTCCAGGTCTGTGGTAGAGGGCGCGCGCTTATGTACTCATGCCGGGCAACAACCCTAGCATATATCAACGAACTCTTCTAAATTCAAAATTAAGGCTGAGTCTCCTTTTTGTGTCCTTTATATTTTGTGCTAGTCCGGAGACGGTTCAAATGTAGGACCAACAGCTTAGCGTGTTTTTCCAGCTACGAGGATTCAGGACCACCAATTTCCAGACTACGAGCTAACTTTGAAAATTTCTTTTCTTTATATCAAACTAGTGGCCCGCCCCTACTTCGTTTCGAGACAGTAGTTCAACTGCCTGCCAATAGATGGCGCTGGACGTCGATTAAAACACGCTAGCGTTTCACCTTTTCGGTTTGTATATAAGGTTTGTCAATGTCTAATGTCTATGGAGTTAAATAGTATAGAAGATAGAAGATGAATTATCTAAATTAAAGATGTTTCACCTGTTCAAAGCTGTAGAAATTATTTTTGTTGCCACCGCATCCAGAGTAAATGGCTTGTTTACACGTTTTGTAGAATCTATCGAAGTACCATCTCTTTATGTCGCCAAAGCAGAATCCGTAGTCGTATGTCAGCTGGCAATATCTAGGGGCAGGAGCTAAAATGCATTTATTTAAAACATTATTGCACAAAATGTTATAAATGAGGGTCTTTGCAAGCCCATAGATGGCGTCGTGATGTTCGTAGATAGATAGATGGCGTTACGTTGACGTCATGTCCAACAACGAATGAATTGGTTACATTTTGACGTACTTATCATGTCAAAATTATGAAGTAGATATCTTGTGAAACAACCAATGTCGTCAAAGTTGGACCTGACATCAACGTAACGCCATCTATCGGATTTGACCCTTTTAACGCGAAATTAATCGTAATGGTAAAAGACGTTCTGTAACCGTCATCTTAGTCGTTTAAATACCGAAGCCTTCATCAAGGCAACTCAAATAAAGGCCTTTTAGGCCTTTAGGCCCAGTGATAAACAGTACAACAAGGCGGTAATATCGCTTGTAGCTTGATACTTAATAGTTCGATTGATCTGATAACACCCACACTTTTTGACTGTGGGAGAGCCACGCTTCGGCATGAATGGGCCGGCTCGACCGGAGTGATACCACTGCCTCACAGAAAACCGGCGTGAAGCAGCCCCTGTGCTGTGTTTCGTTGAGTGAGTGAGGGTACCGGAGGCCCACTCGGGGGGAAGGGGATAAAAGGTTGGCAGCGCACTTGTAACTCCACTGGTGTTGCAAGTGTCCATGGGCGGCGCCTCTATTTCTTACCTTTGTAATTACGACGAGAAACACAAGACGTGAAGCACTCGTTGGAAGTAAGGTATCGGTTTCCGTTACCCTGACACCCTCCCCATTTGAACTGAGTGCAGTTATTTTCAGTGATGTTAAAGTACCACATCTTGATGTTGGCCCGACAAGGGCCTTTGTCTGGGTTGAGGAAGCAGGCTTTTGTTATGACTGAAAATAAGTGAAAGCATCGCACTTTTATATGACGTATCGGATCAATTGTTTTTTAGGTGGCAGACAAGCTGACGTATCACCTGATGGTTAGCGATTGCCGCCGCTCATGGACACCTGCAACACCAGTAGAGTCACAAATGCGCTGTCAATCTTTAACCCCCTTTCTTCCCCAATTGGGCCTCTGTCACCCTCAACTCACTCGACTAAACAAAGCGTGGGCGCTGCTTCACGCTTCTAATCTGTGCCAATGGATGGCGCTGCGAGTCGATTGCATCGCCAACCACCTCCAATTATTCGAAAAAGGGGTAAATTTTCCACAAAACGAACACGGAAAACGAAAACGAACACGTCAGTTTAGGTATTACCTATCGGGTAGCTCAATCTCTATGGTCGTGTCACACTGGTGTTCCATGGAAATAAGAGGGTAAGGAAAAGAGAGTGCAACTGTGGCTGCCCACACACTTAACTGGAGTATAATAATATACTGCGTTCATATCTGATCGTTAAGATTAGACGTCGTAGAATAATGGTTGGAGGTTTTATTATTATCGACTAGCCGGATGACGCATTTGTTAGTGACCCTGCTTCATACGCCACAAAGGTCGTGGGTTTGATCCCCACCTTGAACAAACACTCGTGTGATGAGCACTTGTGTTTGTTCAGTGTTTGGATGTTTTATATGTATGTGATGTTGTCTCAATTTTTTAAGTATTATATTTGTGATCCTTTGCTGTCTGATATCTGTAACACAAGTGCTTGTGCTACTTAGTACGGAGTCAGGTCAATGTATGAGTTCGTTCTACTCGAAATGTCAATGAAAAAATCTCACCCTTAGGAGAGTACGGAGTCCCGATAGACGACGAGATTTCCGGGTAGGTATTGTATGATAATTTAAGCGACACTCCCGTAAATTGAACGTAAAACAGCAACAACAGAAAACTCGATTCCATTCTCAGAAAGTTTTAGCTATAAAACAAAATAGGCGAGCGTTGCGACTGGATCTACGACGGTCGTAATTGTAGTGCATATCGGAAATATTACATTTGCCGATAAAACTATTCGTACTTCTTTTGGGATGTGATTTGAGTTGTAGAAGTGATGTTGGAAAACTACAAAACGCATCATAATAATTACTAGGATGTACCTACACTATCTAAGTAAATGGATGATGAAATACACAACCTAGCAGATTACACTCTGCACTGCACGGTTCCGCTGTTGTCCTCACCATACCGTTTCGCTGTCCACCGCCCGCACCATCCCATAGTCCTCCGAGCCGCACCGGTCCGTCCCACTGTCCTACGAATCGCATCGACCTGCTGTCTTCCGCCTCGCACCGTCCGGCTGTCTTCTACCCGCACCACCCCGTAGTCCTTCGCGGCGCACCATCCAGTCCTCCGCACCGTACTGCCCCGCTGTCCTACGAATCGCATCGACCTGCTGTCTTCCGCCTCGCACCGTCCGGCTGTCTTCTACCCGCACCACCCCGTAGTCCTTCGCGGCGCACCATCCAGTCCTCCGCACCGTACTGCCCCGCTGTCCTACGAATCGCATCGACCTGCTGTCTTCCTCCTCGCACCGTCCCGCTGTCTTCCGCCCGCACCATCCCGTAGTCTTCCGCGTCTTATCTTCTTGACCTCCGCACTGCATCGTTCCACTGTCCTCCGCACCGCACTGACCCGCTGTCTTTCACATACTCCACGGCTGTCATACTATATACTTACCATAATTTATTTATTTATTTATTCGGGAAACAATTGATAACAATCAGTAACTTATTGATACACATAATCAGTTGTGTCTAGAGCTAGATTGCTATCCCTACTATTGTTAACACATCATTATATTAATACTAATGACACTGATCTCATCATCTCTATCTATATAGTGATAAAATTATTTCAACAACTGCATTACTCAACAACTAATCTCTTAAGACATAAAATGAGCAAACTAAATATATTATATCCAACCCATTTATCAACAAAAAAAATATTTTGTGTGGGCACCATCTCTTGTGTCTCACCGTCAATCAGATCGCTAAAATGTATCTTAACCGTTATAAAGACTTCTGTTATATGTTAGGGTGCTTCCTTAATAACATGCACCAACGAACAGCCTCAAGATAACATATAAGACAAAGCACTAACGAACTAGAACTCCAAGCAAAATCTTAACGAGTTGCCAGTTAAACTCTATCGTATGAGGTTTTTCTTGCGCTAAAACCCAATTACCATATGTATTCGCGGTATGAAATTCAGAGCAGCTTTCTCACTCCGGCACGAATTTGCATTGTTAATTGTGGTTCCGACTAGAACTTTGGAGACTGTGTACATGGTGTACGTTAGTTTGCCGTTTATTCGGCTCCTCACCCGTCGCTCCTCGGATGAGTGAACTAGTGAGCGGTGAACGAGTTGCGTCACCGTTTTTGATTAAGTTGTGAACTGCGGAGCTGCATGGGAGTTGTTTCTATGAAGGTCGAATAAATAGGGTGAAGTAGACCTAAAGATTAGTCGTGGACCTAAAAGTTTTGTCACACTTTGCATGCCAGTTTCTGGTGAATTGTGCTAGCTACATAATTTATTTATATCACCCCTTGTACCACTTTTCTGGCAAATAAATGATATCTGTGGTCTTACCATGAGTTTGAAATACTATCCTCGCTATGGGAAACTATCGCTTTGTCTCTTTCATTGTGATGCATTTGAAAGAGACAGAGCAATAGTTTACGTTATGTCAGTTTTCGATGTCAACTCATGGCAGCGCTACTGATTTCTTTCGTTCTTTCTGTTTCAGGATTACCCTATCGGTTACCTACCAACGTTGTTTCTTTAAACCGATCGAAGAATGAAGGGTATCAAAAAGCAAGGGTAGCAAAAATTTAAAGGCGAAACACTTGCGCAATGTAATTCACGTTATATTCTATTATTGGTAGGTACTCTGTGAAAGTTATTCGGAAATTTTACCAAGTTTTGCTAAGCTAAGTCTGAAATGAAGTAAGGGCGAGATATTTTAGTCAATATTATTATTCATCCTACGCAAAGCAGCTAACTCCCGTTTTGAAAGCCAAAATGTGGACCCTTTTTTTCTTACATAAAAGGGTTGAGGTTGGCTTCCATTCTTAGTATTGAAACCTAACTCTCTCCATAACATGCCACTCATTACATAATAGTTACGTCAGAAAAACCTGCTATAAATAATGTTTCTCGACACAAACACATCTTAGGATCTGCCGCTGCAAGAAAAAAGACGCATCCACAAAAACGTCCAAACTGAGATAAGCCTATTTGGTAACGGTTAAAAATAATTGATGAGACCAAACCACGAAGAACTTATTTAGGTAGGTACCTATATTAGTGGTTATTAAAAAAATAAAAGATTTAAGTATCTACTAAGTACTGGTAGTTTACAAACAGCCGTATTGTAACAAAGATAATATACCTGTCGCATCTAAACAAAGGTGGCACAGCGCTTATGAAAGGGAGGGAAAGTCCAATTCGGTCGTAATGTCCGGTTTGTTATATGCCCTCTGGTTTGAGTTGTATCACTAAACATTTACATCCCTTAACTTCTTCCTCTACGCACCATTCTGAACAATGTTGTATGACTTTTGCTAACACGTAAAAACAATTACTTTTAAGACAAAGTCAGTCACGTGACTTGTTCATTTGAATTTAAATATATTCGATAAATTCATAAAGTCGTTGAATAATCGTAAATTTTTACTAATATACTCCGTATACAAGATGTTGGTAGATTTAATTTAATTTAAATACATGGATTTACACAATATAGTTCTTCACAATGTTTGTTTGTATGTAACTCAATTCCGAAAAATGTAAGATAGGTCTCTTTTTCCTTATGACGGCAGACGTGTCCGACAAAAGTGCTCTTTCCAAGAAAATAACGTCATAATACGATCTACACTATGAAATGTGTACGTCCCATTATCTGAGCAAGGCAGATCTAGGCTAATAGGCTTTCAGGCTCGTCTTTCAGCTGGGGTAAAAATGACTAACCTATATAATGCATACAGACCATTGGTGTAGGATGACCTCAGCAGGGAGAAATCGTGAAAAAATACACACACAACATCTCATACTTTGACCTGACTCTGTACTAAGGAGCTTAAGTAAAGAATTTAATAAATAAAAAAAATATTTACACATGTTTCATATACTTATATTTATAATTGACCTGACTTCATACTAGTACGAGCTTGTGTTACAGAAATCTATTAATGTTATTTTTTCATTGTTTGTATTAACATAAGTTTTTTTTCTCCATTGTCGGTTGGTCGTTCATGTTATTACCGACAAACTTATTTTAATGATACCTACATTAAATACTTTATATGTACACATAATTTTTTGGATTGCGATCTAAATAAAAACTGTATTTTTCTACTTTGTCTTTTTACGATTGTAATGTTGTTTGACTTAGGTAGGTACCTTCCTTTATCTTCATTATTAGTAGTATGACGTTTTTCATACTCTCTTTTTATACGTTTTTACGGTTCTAAAGTCTTGTAGAAATGTACATTGCAATATAAGAATCTAATGCATTGAGGATTTTCTCAGAGAGCCTTCCTACCCTTCATATCGTTTAAAGAGCAAAGGTGAGTTCATAATAGGATGGTTGATCTTTTTTTTATTTTTATTAGACTACTAGTGGCCCACCCTCACTTCGCTTCGGGACCGTAATTCAGAAATGAACCAATAGATGGCGCTGTGTCCAATTACATCGCGCAAGCGTTTCGTGTTTTCGGTTTACCTATAAGCCTTGACGTTGTCTATAGAAGTTATCTCTTTATAAATAGTATAGAAAGATAGGCCAACGCTTGACCACAATCGCACCTGATGGAAAGTGACGTGGAGTTTTTTAGTAAAACATTTTGTATATACTCGTATTTGTTTTTACCTTTTGCACGAAGAGTGCAGTTGGCTCTAGAGGTATTTGTTTTTGTCATACAACATAAATACATCATATTTCACATCTAAGCAAGTTTTATAAAATACCCTAAGTATGATTTTTTAGTCTATTTTGCAAGCCGTGGCCACCTATAATAATAAAATCAACACTTAGAATTAGTTACTGCGCTAGATTTAAGACTATTGTAGTGTGTGCCTTGTTGGTTGTCCTAATTAATAAGATGAGAAAGTTGTCTTTATAAAAGTGACTAATGTATACGGAACTCTTTACTATAAAGAGTTCCGTATTTTGCAGCGCATGTGGACAAATCCTTTTCCAGTGTTGCCTCCTACCTGCCTCCAGCCGGCTTAGTATGTGACAGAGTTTAAATTGTTGCATTACTCGCCCGATTGATTTCGTCTTTGCCGATACAATAGTATCCGGGATATCTTACGGAAGCAGATAGAGTGATTTATTGGATTTGTCTATGCCTATGTTGAAAAATAGAAAAAGGTTTTTGTTAAACTTTATCATTTAGTAAACAATAAACTGCGGGACAATTTCTGTGAATCATTTCAAGGGCGATGGTTTAGAGCGCGCAGTGAGGTCGTTTTTTTTTTATTGCTGAAGTAGGCAGACAAGCATGCGGCCCATCTGATGGTAAATGGCGGCGGCGGTAACCGCTCATAGACAACAACAATGCCGAGGCACAGTCATGCCGCTGCCTACCGTGAAACAAGTACTCTTTTCAAACCTCGTTTAAAAAACATTTCTAGCCTACATTTCTTTTTTTCTTAATTTTTGCATGCCAACGAATCAGTTTGCAGCAAAAAATAACGCGGGCTAGAAGCTAAGAAGAGCTAAAGGGCTACTATCAGGGACACTCACTATGGAGTACGTTGAATTGGGTGGCTATGAATTGTATAAGTGGGAAAGCCACGCTTCGGATGAATGCCTCACAGAAGTTGCTGAGTGAGTGAAGATACTGGAGGCCCAGCTGGGAGCAAAGGGTTAAAGTTTTGCAGCGCGCTTTTGACTCTACTGGTGTTGCAGTTGTCTATGCGCAGTGACAATCACTTAACTTCAGGTGATCCATCTGATTGCCTGCCAGCTATGACGTAAAAAAGTCTCAATTTCCATCACTCGGATTTCGTTTGCCCATTCTAGGACACCATTCGGTAAGGAGCTTACTCCACCTGCCATCACCTCGCCTGGCTAGTTACAATCATACAGTTAGGTAACTAAAGTACGCTTTCAACATAAAAAACAATCAAACTTCATCGCGCTTACCTCCCAACTCTTAAAACAATTTATGAAGCTTTCGCTGAAATCAACGCTGAAGTTCCCGTAAAATGCCCTATCTGGGGCTTTGTGCCCCGACGGAAGCCGCGGGCGCGAACTATGCGGCGACGGGAAGATGCCCTGAATAAGTAGCACAGAGCAGTTTAAATAAGAGACTTTGATCCCCCCCAGCCCATTCCACCACCGGACGACAAGGCGCGGCGAGAGTTTTCACCCTTATGTGGTAGATTTGCCCCCTGCCCGTACGAAGCGATTCGCTACCACATTAACTCCCTGCCGAGGTCTGTTTTTCCCGACCACTATAACTTGGCTATCTTTAAGGCAAGGGTGAACAGGCATCTTCTAGGCAAACGCGTGTCATCCTAGACCTCATCGTCGCTTTCCATCAGGTGCGATTGTGGTCAAGCGTTGGCCTATAGTCTAATAAAAAAAAAAACATATTCCAGTGAAGCAGCCCCTGTGTTGTGTTTCGCCGAGTGAGTGAAGGTACCAAAGGCCCACCTGGAAGGGGATTAAAGGTTAGTAGCGCACTTGTAACTCCACTGGTGTTGCAAGTGTCCATGAGTGGCGGCTATTGCTTACCATCAGGTGATCCACATGCTCGTCTACTATCTATCACATAAAAGACAGCAGACAAAATATAATATCAATATTGTCTTTGCTCTTTAAAGGGCTTTTGGGTCTTACGACTTTAAAAAAAGAGGGCTCAACATGGCCGATTGCGGCCAAAACCATGGCTTCCTGAAGCGACTTTGAACGCAGTATTACATAAAATTCACAACTTAAGAACTGGACTTTACAGAATTTTTAAAGAAACATTGTAATACGATACCTATAAAATTAGAAATATGAAAAAAAAAACAACATCTCATACATTGACCTGGAATCAGGTACCTTTTAAGTAGATTAAGCACTGGTGTTACGGATATGCATCTGCAACTTCTGATCACGTCTCTAAGGAATAAGGGTCACTACCAATTTCGCCAACGTGGTCGTAATACATAAATTCCTATATTGATATCAAGAAAAAAATTTCGACTTCCTGTCTAATTACTCAATCATTCCTATGGGCGCCCCAAATGTGTCTTGGCTTCCGATATAAGAGTCGAACAATATTTTTTGAGAAGAGCTATGGAAAGGGCTATGCTCGGAGTATCTTTGAAGGACCTGCATCAGAAATGATGTAATTAGACAGAGAACCAGAGTCACCGACATAGCCCACCGAATTGGCAAACTGAAGTGGCAGTGGGCTGGTCACATTAGCCGCAGAACTGACAACCGTTGGAGCCATAAAGTCCTTGAGTGGAGACCGCGACTCGGTAAACGTAGTGTTGGACGCCCTGCTACAAGATGGGATGACGACATTCGAAGGCTGGCTGGAGTGAGCTGGATGAGAGTGGCCGAAAATCGGGAGCGGTGGCGTGCATTGGGGGAGACCTATGTCCAGCAGTGGACGAGCGTGGGTTGCTGATGATTATTTTTTATTTCATTTTTAATATTTTCTCTGTACCCGTACACTACTCTGTGCGCTCCACCGGGAACCTTCCGCAGACGATGTTTGTTCATTAGAGGTTTTAATTTGATTTTTCTAGCGCATTCTAATTGTAGAGAGTTCATAATTTTCTACTCATTTAGACCAAGGCGAGGCGCTGGAACAATTTGTTTGTCACGTTTAGGAGCGTGGTTTTTTAAAGTATTTTTAATTTCGTTTCGTATTCTTTTGCAGTAATTAGAGTCTATTTTGCTGTGTACTAATTTGTAAGTGTGCTTTACCAGATGTTGTTCATACTTTTATGTCTCATCTTGGCGTGTAGGTAATTCTATGTTGAATAGAATAGAATAGAAGGAATATCGCATATGAAGGTGTCGTTTCGAAACCCGATGACCATTAAGATTACGATTTTTCTATGTGATAGGTGGCCGACGAGCCAATGGATCACCTGATGGTAAGCAATTGCTTTATTTTTAAGACGGTTTATGTTCATGAATTCTCTTTCATAATTTTCCTTGCAATATTTACATTCTTCTTAAGGCATTCACATTTTACAGGGTTTACTCGTATCGAGATTGAGAATGAGGAAATTTGTCGAGAAAGTATAATATAAAGTCATAGACATAACTTAAAGGATTAGCACATTGAAGTGACAATACGCAAGGCACATAACACAAAGAAAAAAAAGCCAGGAAACCTAAGTAGGTTTAACTTAAGGGATACTTCATAACGGGATAACTTAGACCCTCTATAAAGCACTAGTCCGGCCTTTAATGGAGCACTGCTCCCACCTCACTTTTACGATTGTTTGGTAGAACGCAGGGCCAAGAAATTGATTGGTGAGGGGAGGCCAGTAAGAACCAAGCTTAACAGTCTAGCCCATTGATGCAAAGTAGACCTGTCGATATTTTAGAGAGAGATTGTGCTCATTCCGCCATCCCTTTTCTGCCACCATGAAAGTGGACGAACTGCGGGGTATCATCCTTTCTTGGTAAATATTCTTTGATTACATACAAAGTGCGTTTTGTCTTCCTTCGTAATGTGCACTGCCTATGAATGGAACACCCTTCTCTTCTCCCCAATAAGTATATATTTAAGTATACTTATATATATAAGTATATAACCTCAAAAACATTAATACTAAAGTCAATAGGCTTCTTCGGGGTTACCTCGCTCCATGGTAGGATTCTTCTTAACTCTAGGGCTTAACATAAAGGCAATTGCAAGCCCATTTTCATTAAAAAAAACTGATGGCTACTGGGGCAGGAAGGTTTTAAAGTGGAGACCATATACCAAGCGTAGCATGAGACGCCCAATCTATCTGATTAGAGTCCCAAGATTTCGCTGAATGCCTGCGACAGAGCACAATGGAAGTCTTCTTGGGGGGCCTATGTTCATCAGTAGACGTCCCAAGGCTGATGATGTTGATGACTCGTAATAATAATAATAAAACACACATGTATGTGGTATCATTTGGAATTTTATTCGTATTTACAGTGTTTTTAAAAAATACATAATGATAAACGTCTTTGGATATCCAACATTAACATTAGTTAAAAATCTTAGAATAAAGTTTTAAAACTCATCACAAATTATTTAAAAAACATTTAACATTATTTTAAGCGTGATGAAGAAGTTCATAAATGAATTATGAAGAAAATGTTATAAGAAATAATATTTTTGGCTTAATGGAAGAAGTCATGTATAGGAAAAATTGTAAAATAGTCAAAACATGAAGAATCGTTTTTATTGTTATGCTCATCGAATAACCCACGTATGCTATGATGATAAACCTAATTACGAATTTAATTTGGATAATAATATTTTGATAATTAAATAAAGCACAAAAGAAACAAGGAATTCAATGAGTTCTTGCTATACAAATTTTGCGTACTGTGTAAACAAGTTTAGTTTTACAAATGTTTTCATAGTAGTATTTTTATTTTAAATTTAAAAGCATAAAACTAAAGATTTTATTTATGACTAAAACTTTAACGGTTAAACGGTTGCTAAGATATCCATGATGTAGGTATGCCCTTCATATTCTCATAATCTGTTATTTGTACAGACCACACACATCAGGCATACTTACTACAATGTATTTTTTTTTTATTGAAATTAAACCAAACTTATTTGACATTAAAATGAAAATGATTGCTCAAAGAAATGTAATATGATGTGGCGGTCCGTACAACATATAAAATAATTACTCCGACACGTCTGCTTTAAAAGTTGACAGTTCTAGTTCTATAGCCGACGTGGCGGACTCATTACCACTGTTTCTATTGAAGAGGATACACCAGGCGATAAAAAATCCTACCAAACATCACTCAAAATTAAAAAAAGAACAAGTCATAGCCAAGCCAAGCATACCATAGTTACTCTTGGAGAAAAAAAAATCCTGGCAGTATCCGAGGAGGGATCAGGGCTTTCTATTTATATTGAAAAACGGCTGTATCATAATCAGTCTTAGCACTGTAAACAATGCTTTTATTTATTTTACTTAACACCTAAATTAAAAATGTAAAATGAATTTTGAGAAGAAATTAAATGAGATCTAATGATTGAAGAATAAATAAAATAAATAAATTCACACAACATCTGATACATTGACTTGACTTTGCACTAAGTAGCTTAAGCACTTGTGATACAGATATCAGACCACAGAGAAAAGACAAAATATTTTTTTTATAGTATAGTAAGGCAAACGAGCAAGCGGGTCACCTGATGGTAAGTGAACACCGCCGCCCATGGACATCAGCTACACCAGAAGAAGTGCGGATGCGTTGCCGGCCCTTTAGGAAGATATAGGCTCGTTTCTTGAAGATTTGGATAACGTAAATACATAATATAACACCCAGACACTGAACAAACTCAAGTGTTCATCAGACGAATGTTTTAAGCAAAATTCACAAAATAATTCTCATTTATTAGAACGAATAAGATATGTATGAAATGTAATTTATGCATTTAAAAATTTGGTGAGAGATAAAAATATACTAAGAATAGGTATAACAATAATTGTCTTTGGGTGCATATTCTAATTAACATTGATCTCAATTTGTGACATCTCAATTTAGTAAAATTTCTCAGTGTCATACTTCTTGAATTGCCAATCCTAAATTTCTCCTCGTTACATGCCTAGCTATTATTAAAAATACATTATGTACAAATATAGCTATAATTGTAAAAGCTTTAGCTTTATTTTGATGTTTTTATTTAACAGGTCAAATAATTTACATATCACAAATATTTTTTTATGACAACAGCAAATAGAAATGACATTTTCTATAGAGAACTTTAATGATTTTTTTGTTGAAATATACATGTATGCTTATACATGGATAAATCCGTTTGTAGCGGTAAACATTTAGATCCTCTTGATCTGTGACTTTTGCAGATTTGTCTTTGTTTAGGATTCATTGTAAATATTTTATTAATATATCCTTTTTTTTCTTTTTATTTATTTCCATGTTATTTCGAACTAACTGGATATCTGGCTTATTACTTCTAAACAACTTCTAGGACTACATGCCTAACGAACCAATGATGATGATAAATCTCTAGGATCTCTCTAGGATTCAAATTGATTGGGATACCTCAATGACATTTCACCTACAATGGACATAGCGCGCCATACAATAACCAAGCGCGAAGATGGCACATGCTCCAAATTTCACCTTATTATGCTTCAAATGATCTGTTTATACACTGCTGTTTAACCGACCTGCATGTGTAACATCTTGACAGTTAAGCAGTAATGTATAACTACGTGTCAATCGAAGCTGCATAAGGTGATTTACGGAACAGTTTCAGAGCAAGGAATACACGGAGTGCGCAAAACTTATTATTATTTAATTCTTTCTTAACTGCAATGTGTATCAGTTTTCTCTAATTAAAACTAAATTTTGCATGCACATGGTTAGTTAAGTAATATTAGTCAAGTAATATAAAATCCCATCAAAAACTATACTTGTCAAAAAAACCAAGTGTCGCAACTACCGTAAAAAGTGGTGAGATCCATGTTTTGGCCAAGTCGGTTATTCATTTATTGACTTTGGCAATCCACAACATATATCTCAGAAGTAATGCATTAAATTATTCGGATGTGATTGCCAAGTCATCAATGAATACCGACTTGGCAAACATGGATCTCACCACTTTTTACGGTAGTTGCGAGACTTGGTTTTTTGACAAGTACTGTTTTTGATGGGATCTCATTCCTTTTTGTAGAAAAAATTCTTAAATCTATTGAACTGCAAATATAACGTGGTAATCCTATATATCGGTATGATATTTATATAGGATTACAAGTTATTTTGAAGTTCATATATCTAGCAAACTGGATCACAAATTTAAAAATATTTAGTTTTTACTTGATTCATACCCCAACACACTACTTATAGTGTAAATTTGAAGGTTCTAGGTCTGCTATAAGTGCCTTAGAATTTTGATGATCGGTGAGTAAGTGAGTCGAGAGAGTGACAAAATTAGAAACTTTGACCGTGGGTATAATTCTTAAACTAGCTTGTTCAAATTGATTGAAATTAGAAATATACCGTGTCTTTACAATGCCTGTATGGTTACTGAAAAATTTAGTATTCTAGTTTTATCCACAACGAAGTTACAGGTCCGAAAATGGCCTGAATTGGCTTCGAGAAAAAGGATGGTACGACGGCGTGCCGCTTTTTGCTCGACTTGGTGGGGACACTGCCGTGCCCCCAGATCCAATATGGTGAACGGTTCAAGGTGGCGGACTAGTTACTTTTTGCCACTAGTTACTTGTGCCACTTCTCTCTCATAATACTCATATATTGGAAAGCTAAAAAAAACAGTATATTGTAAATTGGTTATGTTACCTGCCATATTCTCGCTCGGGTGATAAAAACTAAATAAAAAAGAGCGACTCCATAGTTATCATTTATGACTATGTTCTTGCTGCCTCTTTAGCTCTATCTCTTTCTTACGACAGTGAGAGGAAAGGAATAGAAACCATTTGTTGAAAAATAGGCAATAATTTTTTGAAAATTCAATGATTTTACTATAATTTTTCACTATTTAACCTTTATATAAATTATATTTATTTACCGGTGGTAGGTCCACCCATTTATTTTTGTCGTCGTAAGGGCATTATTTCGGCAATTTTTCACGACACACTTTGGCATCTTTCTGCTAGACGATTGACAACACGTGTCAAACAAAGTGTGCTTAAGCACAATTTCTGGTTCCATTTACAAGGCGCAGATGCGAAGTCCATTGTAGGTGGAAAGTCATTGGGATACCTAGACGTAAACAAGCATGTACGCTTTTTTAATAGAACTGTTGAGCAGATGCTTTAATAACATTGGCCTCGATATTATCATCAACAAAGGTGTTAATATCAACAAAAATGTTAATATCAACAAAAATGTTAAATTATGTTCTCGACGGGTATGTTGAACTTTAATAAACGTAAATCTTTGATGGAACACTTAAGTTCACCACACACAACTCATTTTCACCCTATTAATTCTATAATTATTATGATTCCGCAAGAATGTATTTTAATTTACAATTATCACAACTTTTTACTTTACAAATGCATAAGGTATACTGCGACACTATTATATAGAGAATCATTAATTTGCGGGCTGAATTACATCAACTGAAAATCTACGTACAAAATTAACAATCACAATACATAGAGTTCAACTATACTCTGATTCATAATCATGTAAAGTAAACTGACAGATGAAAATGACAAGTTTCTAATGCATTTTGACATTTTGCATGTGTTAAATTGAGTGATAATGTATGGGGATGACAGATTGACATCTGTTAGTTGACTTTACATGATTATGAATCAGAGTATAAAGTGGAATTGTGCAATAAACTTAGCCAAGCACGGTGATGGCAGGTAGAGCAAAGTTATGACCGAATGGTTTCCTAAAAATAAAATACATAATATGGTATTTGGTTCGTCCACACTTTAGAATAAGTTTAAAAGTGAATTACTAATGTTAGGCGTGGCCTGGTGGTTTAAGTATTGATCGTGATCAGGTCCTGGGTTTGATTCCCGGGTCGAAAGCAAAAAGTATGTTTCGAATATCACGAACATAGCTCGAGTTTGTGATCATCAATCCACATTGTGCAAACGATGATAGAAGCGATGGTTTGATTTCTATGTTGGTGGCCTTTTCTCTGCAATAGGACGTACGAGTATGTAGGCTTACTTACTTACCTACTTCACTAACGTTTTGCGCCTATTAA